>CM072521.1:1342021-1454521 GCA_036898135.1 Oncomelania hupensis | reverse complement strand
CCAAGGTAAAGACAGCAAAGGAGAACTGGATAGAAGATCAATGCCAGGAAATAGAGAACAATCTGAACAAGAACAACAGCAAGAAGGCCTACCAGACTGTGAAGCGGCTGACAAGTGTTAAACAGCCCAAAGTCTCCACTATCCAAAGCAAGTCTGGCATTTGCCTTACAGAAGAACAAGAAGTCTTGGACAGATGGACAGAGTACTGCTCTGACCTTTACAACCATACACCAAATGGAGACCCATCAGTTCTAGCATGTCCCGAGAGCAGAGAAGAAGAAGAAATCCTCCCAATTCTCCGGGAAGAAGTTGAGGCAGCAGTGCAATCGCTGAAGAAAGGGAAGTCAGCGGGAGTGGACAACATACCAGCGGAACTGCTACAAGCAGGAGGAGAAGCGATGACTGATGCTCTCACCACTATCTGTAACAAGATCTGGCAGAGTGGGGAATGGCCTACACCATGGACCCAGTCGCTTGTCATCACTCTTCCTAAAAAAGGTAACCTTCAGGAGTGTGAAAATTACCGCACCATCAGCCTCATCAGCCATCCCAGCAAGGTCCTCCTGAAAATAATACTCAACAGGTTGAAACCACAAGCTGAACAAATCATAGCTGAAGAACAAGCAGGATTCATGGCAGGGCGAAGTACCACTGAACAGATTTTCAACCTCAGAATAATCTGTGAGAAATACCTACAGCACCAACAACATCTATATCATGTGTTCATAGACTTCAAGAAGGCATTTGACCGAGTCTGGCATGCAGCTCTATGGGCAACCATGAAAGTGTACAACATCAGCCCTAAAATCATAGAAGTCATCAAAAGCCTGTATGACAAGGCTACCAGTGCAGTCCTCCATAACAGCGTCATCGGGAACTGGTTCAGAACAACAATCGGTGTGCGTCAAGGATGCCTACTCTCTCCAACACTCTTCAACATCTTCCTAGAGCGCATCATGTCAGATGCTCTTGCAGATCACGAAGGCACAGTCAGCATAGGGGCAGAGCAATCTCCAATCTTCGTTTTGCGGATGATATTGATGGATTGGCTGGAGAGGAACAAGAACTTGAACAGCTTGTACAGAGGCTTGACACCACCTCCAGAGCTTATGGAATGGAAATAAGTGCAGAGAAGACCAAAATGATGACCAACAACACCAATGGCATCAACACGGACATCAAAGTACAAGGCCAATCCCTCAACACAGTGCACAGCTTCAAATATTTAGGAGCCATTGTGTCAGACAATGGGTCTCGACAGGAAGTCCTCTCCAGGATCGCACAAACAACTGCTGCCCTGACAAGGTTGAAGCCCATTTGGAAAGACAGAACCATCAGTCTACATTCCAAAGTAAGACTGCTGCGATCTCTGGTCATCTCCATCTTCCTATATGCTTGCGAAGCATGGACCCTCACAGCAGATCTCCAACGAAGAATACAAAGCATGGAGATGAGGTGCTACAGAAGACTTCTGTGCATTTCCTATACCCAACACATCACCAACGTTGAAGTCCGACAGACCATCACACAAGCCTTTGGACAACACGATGACCTGCTCACAGTGGTGAAGAAACGGAAACTCCGATGGTATGGCCACGTCACCAGATCATCAGGCCTTGCAAAGACCATTCTGCAAGGCACAGTGCAAGGAGGTAGAAGAAGGGGGAGACCGAAAAAGAGGTGGGAGGACAACATTCGAGAATGGACTGGTTTGACACTGAGCGAAGCCATGAGGGCTGCTGAGGACAGAGAAAGATGGAGTATGCTGGTTAAGCGATCATCTGTGGTGCCCCTACGACCTTCGGGTTATGGGACAGGATAGGATAGGATAGTAAAGACAATATTCATCATGAAAGGAAAATTTCACGCTGTTTAAACGCTTTATATAAAAACACACATAAATTTCTTACTGTACTATTACATGTATTTGTTGATGATAATAAAATAGATAAATGAAAAGAGCTAGGGTTTCTATAAAATTTAGCAGCGATAAACATTTTTCTTAACTCTTCATACAATGGACAGCAGAACATAAAGTGTAATTCATTTTCTTCACATTTGTTGCACACAGAACATATAAGGAGAGAGAGAGAGAGAGAGAGAGAGAGAGAGAGAGAGAGAGAGAGAGAGAGAGAGAGAGAGAGAGAGAGAGAGAGAGAGAGAGAGAGAGAGAGAGAGAGAGAGAGAGATGATAAAAACAAAGCGAAGAGGCAGTCCATTCAGACATTCTAACCAAGATTTTCACAATATTATCTAAGTAATTTCAGATTATCTTAACATTAATTGGATCTTCCCACCCCCTCCCCCTATTTTCTCCTCTCTCTTTAATCTGACACCTGTTAAACAGCATCATTGTGTGGCGCTTATGGACAAAGATGGCCCATGCTTCATTCGCGATAACATAAATATTTAACTAGTTATCTCCCCTACCTTGCTTCTTAATCCATCTCTCTCTCCTTCCCCCCTCCCGCTTCCCGCTCTTACTAAGCGTTCGAGCGCCTGTATTTGTGCAGTCGTGCGCCTGTACATTACGCGTTTGAGCTCCTGTATTTGTGAAGTCGTACATATGTCTGTACACTAAGCGTTCGAGCGCCTGTATTTGTGTACCTGTATTTTCCTATCCTATCCTATCCTGTCCCGTAACCCGGAGGTCGTAGGGGCACCACAGATGATCGTTTAACCAGCATACTCCATCTTTCTCTGTCCTCAGCAGCTCTGATGGCTTCGCTCAGTGTCAAACCAGTCCATTCTCGAATGTTGTCCTCCCACATCTTTTTCGGTCTCCCTCTTCTTCTACCTCCTTGCACTGTGCCTTGCAGAATAGTCTTTGCAAGGCCTGATGATCTGGTGACATGGCCATACCATCGGAGTTTCCGTTTCTTTACCACTGTAAGCAGGCCATCGTGTTGTCCAATGGCTTGTGTGATGGTCTGTCGGACTTCGTCGTTGGTGATGTGTTGTGCATAGGAAATGCCCAGAAGTCTTCTGTAGCACCTCATCTCCATGCTTTGTATTCTTCGTTGGAGATCTGGGAAATCCAACGAAGAATACAACGAAGAATACCAGTCCTGTATTTTATTCGATTGTATTGTATTTGGATCGTTCGTGTAGATAAAAAACTGCGTGCTTTCGAGGGCCTGTAGTTTGTGAGTTTAATGGCCTGTACTTTGTTAGTTCGATGGCATGTACTTTGTGAGTTTGATGGTGTGTACTTTGTGGGTTTGATGAAATGTACTTTGTGATTTCGAGAGACTGTACTTTGTGAGTTTGAGGGTCTGTACTTTGTGAGTGCGCGGGTCTGTACTTTATGATTGCGAGGGCATGTACTTTGTGAGTGCGAGCGCCTGTACTTTTTGAGTGCAAGGGCCTGTACTTTGTGAGTGCGAGCGGCTGTAATGTGGGCGGTGATGTGCGGCGGTGAGCGTGCAGTACTGGGGAACGAGGCGTAATGGGCATAGACAGACGTAAACTCAGCGTCGCCTGCAGTCCTGTGGCTTCCTAACTCATTATGCAACATGCAGACGCCTTGCACCTAGTGACACAACAACCAAGTAGGGGGTGGGGTGAGTAAGAGAGAGAGGTAGGGTGATGGGTGGAGTGGGGAAGGAGAAAAGGGAGAAGAAGAAGTCCACAAAACTAACAGAGGAAGCGGTGCTAAATCAGTAAATGACTGATTTTACCTAGCGAGACTGGAGAGCGCTCTGTCTAACACACAGCGGGAACTACTGTTATCTACATTACAGCACACCACGGGCTGTTAGCTACATTACAGCACACCACGGGCTATTAGCTAGGTTACAGCACACCACGGGCTATTAGCTACATTACAGCACACCACGGGCTGTTAGCTACATTACAGCACACCACGGGCTGTTAGCTACATTACAGCACACCACGGGCTGTTATCTACATTACAGCACACCACGGGCTGTTAGCTACATTACAGCACACCACGGGCTATTAGCTAGGTTACAGCACACCACGGGCTATTAGCTACATTACAGCACACCACGGGCTGTTAGCTACATTACAGCACACCACGGGCTATTAGCTAGGTTACAGCACACCACGGGCTATTAGCTACATTACAGCACACCACGGGCTGTTAGCTACATTACAGCACACCACGGGCTGTTATCTACATTACAGCACACCACGGGCTGTTAGCTACATTACAGCACACCACGGGCTGTTAGCTACATTACAGCACACCACGGGCTGTTATCTACATTACAGCACACCACGGGCTGTTAGCTACATTACAGCACACCACGGGCTGTTAGCTACATTACAGCACACCACGGGCTGTTATCTACATTACAGCACACCACGGGCTGTTAGCTACATTACAGCACACCACGGGCTGTTAGCTACATTACAGCACACCACGGGCTGTTAGCTAGGTTACAGCACACCACGAGCTATTGGCTAGGTTACAGCACACCACGGGCTGTTAGCTACATTACAGCACACCACGGGCTGTTAGCTACATTACAGCACACCACGGGCTATTGGCTAGGTTACAGCACACCACGGGCTATTGGCTAGGTTACAGCACACCACGGGCTATTGGCTAGGTTACAGCACACCACGGGCTGTTAGCTACATTACAGCACACCACGGGCTGTTAGCTACATTACAGCACACCAAGGACCTAGACACAGATCCCAATCCTGTGGTGGGCAACATAAAAAGTGGCCATTTTCACCGTCCATCTTAGCAGTGTGATTGCTATGGTGGTTCAGTGTTCGTTTTGAGTCCTTATCCCCTCTCCATAGGATGGTTATCCCTGTCTGCCATATCGCCAATGGTGGGTGTAGCCGTTAAACTCCAATGTTCATTCACCTAAACAAAAGACCCACGGCTCGCATTGTGCACAAACAATGTTTCGCTTAACCAAGTTATTCTTCAGTCCTTGTCCCCCCTGCTTTCGTCTCAAGCATGTCCAAGTAACATAGGCAACTGTGTTACAACTTTACCGAACATAATACTGTATCTTACAGGAAGCAACTTAACACTATAGACAGGGAAGATCGTGCCCCGAACAGCGAGTTGATTGTCCATTAACTTAAATGATCTCAGGGTATCAGGCAACTCCTGCTGCCTTACTTGCAGCGGTAATCTCCCTTTCGAGTTTGTGAAATGGGGTACGGAGTGATCTCCCGTGGATATAATTTGCGATTTGCTTGGGAAATGCTAAGCCAACTCATAATTCAATATTACTGATACTTACGAGGGAGAGAGAGAGGAAGAGAGAGAGGAAGAGAGAGAGGGAGAGAGAGAGGAAGAGAGAGAGGAAGAGAGAGGGAGAGAGAGATAAAGAGAGAGAGGAAGAGAGAGGGAGAGAGAGGGGAAGAGAGAGGGGAAGAGAGAGAGGAAGAGAGAGAGGAAGAGAGAGGAAGAGAGAGGAAGAGAGAGGGGAAGAGAGAGGGGAAGAGAGAGAGGAAGAGAGAGAGGAAGAGAGAGGGAGAGAGAGAGGGAGAGAGAGAGGGAGAGAGAGAGAGGGAGAGAGAGAGGAAGAGAGAGGGAGAGAGAGAGGAAGAGAGAGAGGAAGAGAGAGGGAGAGAGAGATAAAGAGAGAGAGGAAGAGAGAGGGAGAGAGAGGGGAAGAGAGAGGGGAAGAGAGAGAGGAAGAGAGAGGAAGAGAGGAAGAGAGAGGAAGAGAGAGGGGAAGAGAGAGGGGAAGAGAGAGAGGAAGAGAGAGAGGAAGAGAGAGAGGAAGAGAGAGGGAGAGAGAGAGGGAGAGAGAGAGGAGAGAGAGAGAGAGGGAGAGAGAGAGGAAGAGAGAGGGAGAGAGAGAGGAAAGAGAGAGAGGAAGAGAGAGGGAGAGAGAGATAAAGAGAGAGAGGAAGAGAGAGGGAGAGAGAGGGGAAGAGAGAGGGGAAGAGAGAGAGGAAGAGAGAGGAAGAGAGAGGAAGAGAGAGAGGAAGAGAGAGGAAGAGAGAGGGGAAGAGAGAGGGGAAGAGAGAGAGGAAGAGAGAGAGGAAGAGAGAGAGGAGAGAGAGGGAGAGAGAGGGAGAGAGAGATAAAGAGAGAGAGGAAGAGAGAGGGAGAGAGAGGGGAAGAGAGAGGGGAAGAGAGAGAGGAAGAGAGAGAGGAAGAGAGAGAGGGAGAGAGAGAGGGAGAGAGAGAGGGAGAGAGAGAGGGAGAGAGAGAGAGGAGAGAGAGGAAGAGAGAGAGGAAGAGAGAGGGGGAGAGAGAGGGAGAAGAAGAGAGAAGGAGGGAGAGAGAAGGAGAGAAGGGGAGAGAGTGAGGGAGAGATGGAGAGAGAGAGAGAGAGAGAGAGGGAGAGAGAGAGATGTACTGCACAAGGTCAAAGATTGCATAAAGAATGTTGATGGCCGATGTCGAATACGAAATTTTAAGTTACCCCCCCCCTTTTTTTTTTTAAAAGATCATATCTAATTCTATTATATCTAATTATCAACATTTAAACCTAATTTTTCTTCTATCTTTGAATGTTCTTCTTATCTTTCTCTCCCTCAATCTCTTTCAGCTATCTCGTCGTCCTCAAACACGCTTGATTCATTTTCCTATTTTCCCCATCATTCTTCTTTCACCTTCTTCAACTGATCTCATTCTGAAAGTACCTCGCCCAACAATTTCAACAACAACAAAATTAAATTAGAAACCGCCTTCTTTCTTTCTTTCTTTCTTTCTTTCTTTCTTTCTTTCTTTCTTTCTTTCTTTCTTTCTTTCTTTCTTTTTTTCTTTCTTTCTTTCTCTATATTTCTTTCTTTCTTTCTCTATCTTTCTTTCTTTCTTTCTTTTTCTATCTTCCTTTCTCTATCTTTCTTTCTTTCTTTTTCTATCTTTCTTTCTTTCTTTCTCTATCTTTCTTTCTTTTTCTATCTTTCTTTCTTTCTTTCTTTCTCTATCTTTCTTTCTCTATCTTTCTTTCTTTCTTTTTCTATCTTTGTTTCTTTCTTTCTCTATCTTTCTTTCTTTCTCTCTCTCTTTCTTTCTTTCTCTATCTTTCTTTCTTTCTCTTTCTTTCTTTCTTTCTTTCTTTCTTTCTTTCTTTCTTTCTTTCTTTCTTTCTTTCTTTCTTTCTCTCTCTTTCTTTCTTTCTTTCTCTATCTATCTCTCTTTCTCTATCTATCTATCTTTCTTTCTTTCTTTCTTTCTTTCTTTCTTTCTTTTTCTATCTTTCTTTCTCTATCTATCTTTCTTTCTTTCTTTCTTTCTCTATCTTTCTTTCTTTCTTTCTCTATTCTTTCTTTTTCTATCTTTCTTACTTTCTTTCTCTATCTATCTTTCTTTCTTTCTTTCTTTCTCTATCTTTCTTTCTTTCTTTCTTTCTCTCTCACTTTCTTTCTTTCTCTATCTTTATTTCTTTCTCTTTCTTTATTTCTTTCTTTCTTTCTCTCTCTCTTTCTTTCTTTCTTTCTTTCTCTATCTATCTTTCTTTCTCTCTCTCTCTCTTTCTTTCTCTATCTTTCTTTCTTTCTTTCTTTGTTTCTTTCTTTCTCTCTCTCTATCTTTCTTTCTTTCTTTCTTTCTTTCTTTCTTTCTTTCTTTCTTTCTTTCTTTCTTTCTTTCTTTCGTTCTTTCTGTCATCGTCTTCTTCTTTAGTTTCTAATGCGCTCTTCATGATGCCATGCCAACAATAGAAGACATTCCATAGAATCCTAAATTAATGAAGACGATCTTCTTCTTCCGTTTGGTCTTGTTGGTTCCTTTACACCCCCATCGTCTCCTCCCTTACCTCCTACACTTCGCCCTTCTTCAAACTGCTCCTCCAGCTCCTCTTCCTCGTCTTAGACAGCAAATTGTAGCTCTATAACCACTCCTCTCGATGGCATTTTAAGAGCTCACAGTAAGCACTGGCATTGCGGGCCAAGCGCGGGGAAAGTTGAAGACGTCTGCACAGTATGTAAACGTCTGTCAGCTTCTGCTGTTCCAAACAAAGGGCGTAGCACGCACGCGGGCCTCACCGGCCAGCTCCAGCAAGATGTGTATCCACAAAATCGCACAGAGAGGCTTGCAGTTTGGAAGCACTTTTATATGGGAATTCTTCTTTTTTAATGGTCTCCCCACCTCCCCTAACCACCTTCCCCCTCTCAAAAAAAAAAGAGAGAACAGACAAACAAAACAAACTAAAAAAAACAAAACAAAACGATAACAACAACAAAACAAGGCCAACCCCCCCCCCCCCCCCCACACAAAATTAAAAAAAAAGCAACAAAGAACCACACACACGCTCGTAGTGCCTTGATTTGCCGCTTTTCCGCGCCATTTGCCGTTAACGGGATACACAGCCGTACCACGATGCGTAGTCTGAGACCACGGGAAGGTCTGAAATAAAGTTGGCCAATGCTTTATGAACTGGGACACCTATTATTGTCCGAGACGACTGTTTAGGACTGAACCATGCCTCACACTCCGAATCTAACTCAAGCCGCACAAGGTGCAAACATGCTGCTTGATGAGCCCCGTCTCACCCCACAGACAACTACGCTATCCTTTACGAACGTGAGGGGATAGGACCTAGTGCTCGCTTGGAGGGTGTTGGTGTAACTGGCGCTCTTCCTCGTCAAGAACATGAGCGTCAGGATCTTTAAAGGCCGTGCGGTGGGATGCATAGGTGCAGGGACTAAGCTTGGCGTGTTATCCTGTGGTGGGAAGGCGTAACCTATTGCCGAACCACTTTGTGTAGGCGCGCCACCTTGATAGTTTATCTTTAAAGTCTTAATGATGTCGGCCATTTGTGTCGTCGTCGGTTAAGCCTTACACAAGACAGCCACCCAGCCTCTTTCTCTTCAATGACGCCTGAAGCGCGCGCAAGAGAGGGGGAGAGAAACTTTTAAACTTAATTTAAAAAAAACTTTTAAATTAGGGATACAGATTTTAGACTAATTAATAAGTCTAATCCTCCGATCTATCCCTTAAAAATTAACATAGTAAAGAATCTTTAACATTAACTTAAAAATCAACATAGTAAAGAATCCTTAACATTAACTTAAAAATTAACATAGTAAAGAATCTTTAACATTAACTTAAAAATTACCATAGTAAAGAATCTTTAACATTAACTAAAAAATTAACATAGTAAAGAATTCTTAACATTAACTTAACGATTAACATAGTAAAGAATCCTTAACATTAACTTGAAAATCATATAAATCACACACACACACACATGCACTCACAAACATGCACACACAATCACACCAACATCTTCATTATTATCTTTAAACAATTTTAGGCAGGCACCCCCTTATTAAACCTTACCCTTATAATAATTTTTTTAAAAAGAAAAAGAGAGGGAGAAAGAGAGATAACGAGGGAGAGAGAGAGGGAAAGAGAGAGAGACGGAGAGAGAGAGAGAAAGAGAGAGAGAGAAGGAGAGAGAGGAAGAGAGAGATAAAGAGAGAGGGACGGAGAGAGGGAGAGAGAGAGAAAGAGAGAAGGAGAGAGAGAGGGAGAGAGAGAGAAGGAGAGAGAAGTTGTTGCAACAACTACAATGTTTGTGTTGACGGTACTTAGACAAACACACAGCAGGCACACAATATTTTGTGGCCATTGACACGTTGGGTACCATCATGTGGTCTACGGACTATCAAATAATAATGACGTACACTCCAGGAAAACGGTTAAGAGGAAGCACACACACACTCTCTCTCTCTCTCTCTCTCTCTCTCTCTCTCTCTCACCGCACACTCCAACAAATGGCAAAATGAAATAAATACTTATTAAACCCAGGGTGTTGTGTACCAGAAACTATACATCTAGTCAACTACATGTCGACACAATGAGGTATTTTATGTGTAAACCACATAGTACAGAACTAGCAACCACAAATGCCCCGACAATTGTTGTAGGTCAATGTCTGAACTAAAATCTTGGTTATGGCCTCACAGAAGGCGGACGAGGGGGGTGGGGGGGGAGAAGAGAGAAAGAGAGAGAGAGAGAGAGAGAGAGAGAGAGAGAGAGAGAGAGAGAGAGAGAGAGAGAGAGAGTGGTAGTTAGTTAGTTGGTAATCATTGTTTATAGGGTCTCGTGGACCGCAAAGAACCGAAACAGGACCACAACATCAAGTTTATAACTTGGTTGTAAGAGGACTCTCACCCCTGATTCGTATAAAAGATCTGCCCAAACGACTGTAACGTAACACTGAAGGCAGACCACCAGGCGCTCACTTTACAATAAAGGCACCCCATGCAGGGGACGCTGAGGCTATACTCTAATACTAATACTAATACTAATACTAATACTAATACTAATACTAATACTACTACTACTACTACTACTACTACTACTACTACTACTACTACTACTACTACTACTACTAATAATAATAACTAGCATTTACAAAGCGCCTACCCTAAGGATCTAAGCGCTATACACGCACACTTTCTTACGCAAACACATATACGTTACACACTATACATATACTTTAATTATAAGACAAGTTACTCTTTCACGCATACATACTACTGCTGTGTAAATCAATATGACAAAAACCTACTAAATTACTACTTAAACCCCCCCACCCCTCCAAACCCCTTTTACAACTACAGATACTGCTGAAAGACTTTTGAGAAAAGATACGTTTTAAGGTTGGATTTGAATGATTCACAGGAGGTAGAATGTCTAACATGAAAGGGGAGAGAATTCCATAGGTGAGGGCCGTGGACAGCAAAAGAGCGGAAACCATGATATTGTCTTTTGTAACGGCCCTGACGGAGAAGACGACAGTCAGTGGATGAGCGAAGGGAACGAGATGGAGTGTAAAGGGAGACAAGGTCAGATAGATAAGAAGGAGCAGAACCGATGACAATAGTGTAGCAGATACAGGCAGTTTTATACTTAACACGTTCTGCGACAGGAAGCCAGTGTAGCTTAACAAGGAGAGGTGTGGAGGGTTGGCGATGATTTACTTTAAAGATAAGACGGGCAGCAGAGTTCTGAACTTTTTGAAGCAGAGAGAGGATAGAATATGGACAGCCAATGAGAAGGGAATTGCAATAATCTAATCTAGATAGAATACATGAAGTAATGTATAGAACAAAATCAAAATAGGATATAAACATCACTATAAAATATAACAAAACACATACATATAAAATGCCTACATTGCTAAATAATATCTTAGAAAGCCCTAGTGACCATTTGGCAAAAAGCGTCCAATATTCTCAAGCTGACCCAACAGATCCCATACACAAATGAGGAGTTGTGGGAGAGTTTTTAAAGGTAGGTGACTAGTCTAGCGAAGATATTCATGTTATAGATTGATAGAACAGAGCAATAATTAAAAAGAACAAAGGAGAAAGACAGCGGCACTAAATTTCCAGAAATTGGGGATACTATTTATACGGAAACCCCCGGCACCCTCACGGGGATGAGAGAGAGAGAGAGAGAGAGAGAGAGAGAGAGAGAGAGAGAGAACAAGAGAGAGAGAACGAGAGAGAGAACGAGAGAGAGAGAGAACGAGTGAGAGAGAGAACGAGAGAGAGAGAACGAGAGAGAGAGAGAACGAGAGAGATGGAGAAAAAGAGGGAGGACTTTAGACTTTAGACTTTAAACGTTTATTGCAATTACAACATGTTACAAGGATAATAATTTTAAGCTTACAGCTTATTCTTACAATTAGTCCTTGTTTCAGGCACCCACTCAAGCATAATACATTTATACAAGCAATTAAACCTGCCACATGTTACATATATAAAAGTAAAACTATAATAATTTCAAAACAAGAACTTTTAACATATCTAAACGTCATCTGAACAATATAATATTATATCATTATAATAGGGTGACCTGTGGGTGGAAAAATTATGAATTTAAAATATGGTTAAAAAGCATTAATTTAAATGATTTGATTGTTTTGATTTGTTTAATGATCGGAGGAAGTTCATTCCATAAAGACGGTGCTCTGAACCCAAAACTAGTCTTATATAGATCAATTCGTGGTTTAGGTAAGAGATAATTTTGGGAATGGTATACATTTGATGATTTAGTTAAAAATCGGGTTAGATAGTTTGGTGCAATATTGTTGTGAACTTTAAACATAAGCATGATCATATTATATTGAAATTGTTTATTTAGAGGTAAAATGTTTAATTTTATAAATTTTTCATCTGTTGAAATAGTTGTACAGTTAGAAATTAATTTTATTGCCCGTCGATGCAATGAATTGATTTTTTGTATTTGATTATGACTAGCAGCACTCCACACAGTGGAAGCATAGTTAATATGCGAAAGACAGTGTGCATGGAAGAACACTTTCCTGGCATATTCAGGAACAAAACATCGTAGTTTTGAAAGCAAAAACGTACTTTGGGAAAGGCGTTTACATATTTGATTAATGTGTTTATCCCATTTGAATTCTGAATCAATAGTAACTCCAAGTACACGATGGTCTGTTACTTGGTGGACACAAGTGTTATCTAATGTAATATGTAATTGTAAAGGCTGTAATTGATGTTTTTGTCTTGTTGTGATTATCATGCACTCTGTTTTTTTAGGATGAAGAACCATTTGATTAGTTAGACACCAGTTTATCACATCATTTAAACTATTTTGTAAAGATGTTTGTATGGACGTAATGTCTTTCCCAGAACAATGTATTGTACTGTCATCCGCAAACAAATCACAGATTACATTATTATCTGATATTTGGAGGTGGAGATCGTTTATATAGATACAAAATAGAAGAGGGCCCAGTATCGAGCCTTGAGGAACGCCACATTTTACTGTACCTTTTGCTGAGTAATGGCCATTTACTAACACTGTCTGCTCTCTATCACTTAAGTAAGATTGGAAAAAATTTACAGTTGCAGAATTGTTCAGATACACAGATAATTTACTGATCAATACGGAATGATTAACCATATCAAAAGCTTTTGTAAAGCCTACGCCCCAACATCAGACTATGACGACAGCGAAGTGGAGGATTTTTATGAAAATCTACAGGCGGTCCTTGACCAAGTGCCGAAGAAGGACATAGTCATAGTGCAAGGCGACTGGAATGCCAAGGTTGGCCAAGATGCGCACCGCAACTGGGGAGACACATGTGGACCCCACTGCAACAACGAGACAAATGACAGGGGTCTGAGACTCTTGGAGTTTGCCAGATACAACAATCTGGTACTGGCAAACACGCTTGGTCTCCACAAAAACTCCAGACGATGGACATGGCACAGTCCTGGCGGGGAGCATCACAACCAAATAGACTACATCATGGTCAAGAAACGCTTCAGATCAAGCATCAACATTGGCAGGACACGTACTTTTCCAGGAGCAGACATCGGAAGTGACCACGATCTCGTGATGATGTCTTTCCGGCTCCACTTGAAGAGAGTAAATACAGCAAAGTGCACTAGACTGAAGTTCGACCTGGACAAACTGCAAGACCGGAGGTGGCAGAACTATTTCAGGCCACAATTGGAGGGAAATTTGCACCACTGCTCATTTTGGGGGCTGGTGAAGTAGATGTCAACACCATGACCACCACCTTCAACTCAGCTGTGACAGATGCCGCCACTGAGATCCTTGGCAAGCACCGACCAAAGAAGAAGCTGTGGATCACACCTGAACTTTTGGATCTGTGTGATAAACGAAGAGAGATGAAAAAGAAAAAGAACACCTCACAGGGAGCTGATGTCTACCGAAAAATTAACAATGACATCCGAAAAGGCATGCTCACAGCAAAGGAGAACTGGATAGAAGGTCAATGCCAGGAAATAGAGAACAGTCTGAACAAGAACAACAGCAAGAAGGCCTACCAGACTGTGAAGCGACTGACAAGTGTCAAACAGCCCAAAGTCTCCACTATCCAAAGCAAGTCTGGCATATGCCTTACAGAAGAACAAGAAGTCTTGGACAGATGGACAGAGTACTGCTCTGACCTTTACAACCATACACCAAATGGAGACCCATCAGTTCTAGCATGTCCAGAGAACAGAGAAGAAGAAGAAATCCTCCCAATTCTCCGGGAAGAAGTTGAGGCAGCAGTGCAAGCGCTAAAGAAAGGGAAGTCAGCAGGAGTGGACAACATACCCGCGGAACTGCTACAAGCAGGAGGAGAAGCGATGATTGATGCCCTCACCATTATCTGTAACAAGATCTGGCAGAGTGGGGAGTGGCCTATACCATGGACCCAGTCGCTTGTCATCACTCTTCCCAAAAAAGGTAACCTTCAGGAGTGTGAAAATTACCGCACCATCAGCCTCATCAGCCATCCCAGCAAGGTCCTCTTGAAAATAATACTCAACAGGTTGAAACCCCAAGCTGAACAAATCATAGCTGAAGAACAAGCAGGATTCAGGGCAGGGCGAAGTACCACTGAGCAGATTTTCAACCTCAGAATAATCTGTGAGAAATACCTACAGCACCAACAACATCTATATCATGTGTTCATAGACTTCAAGAAGGCGTTTGACCGAGTCTGGCATGCAGCTCTATGGGCAACAATGAAAGTGTACAACATCAGCCCAAAAATTATTGAAGTCATCAAAAGCCTGTATGACAAGGCTACCAGTGCAGTCCTACACAACAGAGCCATCGGGAATTGGTTCAGAACAACAATCGGTGTGCGTCAAGGATGCCTACTCTCTCCAACACTCTTCAACATCTTCCTAGAGCGCATCATGTCGGATGCTCTTGCAGACCATGAAGGCACAGTCAGCATAGGGGGTAGAGCAATCTCCAATCTTCGTTTTGCAGATGACATTGATGGATTGGCTGGAGAGGAACAAGAACTTGAACAGCTGGTACAGAGGCTTGACACCACCTCCAAAGCCTATGGAATGGAAATAAGTGCAGAGAAGACCAAAATGATGACCAACAACACCAATGGCATCAATACGGACATCAAAGTCCAAGGCCAATCCCTCGACACAGTGCATAGCTTCAAATATTTAGGAGCCATTGTATCAGACAATGGGTCCCGACAGGAAGTCCTCTCCAGGATCGCACAAACAACTGCTGCCCTGACAAGGTTGAAGCCCATTTGGAAAGACAGGACCATCAGTCTACATTCCAAAGTAAGACTGCTGCGCTCCCTTGTCATCTCCATCTTCCTATATGCTTGCGAAGCATGGACCCTCACAGCAGATCTCCAACGAAGAATACAAAGCATGGAGATGAGGTGCTACAGAAGACTTCTGGGCATTTCCTATACCCAACACATCACCAACGACGAAGTCCGACAGACCATCACACAAGCTATTGGACAACATGATGACCTGCTAACAGTGGTGAAGAAACGGAAACTTCGGTGGTATGGCCACGTCACCAGATCATCAGGCCTTGCAAAGACTATTCTGCAAGGCACAGTGCAAGGAGGTAGAAGAAAAGGGAGACCGAAAAAGAGGTGGGAGGACAACATTCGAGAATGGACTGGTTTGACACTGAGCGAAGCCATCAGGGCTGCTGAGGACAGAGAAAGATGGAGTATGCTGGTTAAACGATCATCTGTGGTGCCCCTACGACCTTCGGGTTACGGGACAGGATAGGATAGGATAGAAAAACGGCACCAGTAATTTCATTCTTATTAATCGCAGAGAGCCAAGTATCACATAATCTAAACAAAGCAGTATGGCACGAATGATTTTTACGAAAACCAGATTGGAATGGATGAAAAAGAGCATGTTTCTCCATGAAAGTATTTACATGTTTATACATATGTTGTTCAAATGGTTTAGATAGAACATTTAATAATGAAATAGGTCTAAAGTTATTTGGATCAGAAGTGTCCTTTGCTTTTGGAATTGGAACAACTTTAGCCATTTTCCAAGCATCAGGAAATATTTCAGTTTTAATACACAAATTATAGATAAAAGTTAATGGGTCAATGATGTAAGGCAGTGCAAGTTTTAAAATCAAAGAATTAATATTATCAAAACCGCAAGACTTTTTGTTTTTTAGACTTGTTATATATTTGGATACGTCATGAGTATTTAAGGGGGGGATGAAACATGTAGTATTCGGAGTTAGTCTGTCTTTACAAAAATTATCAAGTAATGCTGTAAGACTGTACGCAGGTTTATGACAAGTGGATTTAACGATATTATCAGTTATAGATAAAAAGTGATTATTAAAAGTTTCAGCTGACGGAGTGATAACAGCTGTGTGTTTTGTACATTTAGACTTTCCTGTTATCTCATTCATTGCTTTCCAAAGTGATTTTGTATCATGGTCATTCATTATTAATGAAGTAATATACTTTTTTTTTGAGTCTCGAATCATAGTGGAAACTCTATTTCTTTGTTTCTTGTATTCCACAAATCTTTTTTGTTTTTTAAATGTGTCACGGTTTTTCATTGCATCAATAATATCTGATGTCAGCCATTTAGGAAATGTACTTTGTTTGACTCTTTTCTCTCTAATCGGTGCATGTTTATTCAAGATCATACAAAACCTTTCATACCACACACTTAAGGCTGTATTAGGATCATTACACAAATATATAGTATTGAAGTTAGTAAAATGTAGATCATACAGGAATGCATCCTTGTTAAAAGATTTAAATGACCTAAATTGAATAATTGTGTGTGCATTAAGTTTATGTTTTAGAATTTTGCACGATAAAGTGCATACTATAGGATTATGGTCACTCATTGAAATTTGAGAAATATGTGCATTTGAAACTCTGTTGGAAATATTTGTATATATGTGATCTATTAAGGTTTTTGTGGTTTTAGTAACTCTCGTTGGTGTATTTATAAGTTGAGTTAGGCCAAATAATTGGACATAGTTCGACCAAGCGGATTGCGTTTTAAGCAAATCAATATTAAAGTCTCCCAGTAGCAATACATTAGGGTGCGACTTTGTAATGTTGTCCATCATATGAACAAACGTTTTAAACCATGTTTGAGTTGCTTTAGGATTTCTGCATATATAACCAATCATGACAGGTTGAGCCACAGTCGGACGAAATTCTAACCAAATGCATTCAATATCAGCAGGTTCACAATCAGATCTCCTTGTAATATATGAAGCAATAGATGTATGTATATATACTGCCATTCCAGTTTGTCCCAACATTTGTGAATCTTTTCTAATGAGTGTGTAGGATGCTATACTAATAGAGATGTCACTGTGGTCTTTGTTTAATCGAGTTTCACTAATGCCTAGCAAGTGCAGGAATGGCTGTTCATTAAGAAGCATATTCACATCGATCAACTTATTGTATAAAGAATTAATATTAACATGACCAACGCGAATTTCAGTATTTTTATAAGCATTTAAAGGTGGTTTTAAATTTGATTCCATACTTATATAATGTATAGCTAATGATAAATATTTCACATTTAAAAAGTAAGAACGATAATAAAAGAATAATAATAATAATAATAATAATAATAATAATAATAATAATAATAATAATAATAATAATAACAACAACAACAACAACAACAACAACAACAACAATAGTGAAACAAATTAACCACAACAAATGCGTGAGTACGCGATTTAAATTAATCTTTTCCGAAGTAGAGAAGGCACTGAACTATTAATTACTACACAGTTTTGTGCAGTCTCTTCTTATTAAATCAACAAAACAAGTATATCATTTAATAAAGGGCGGCAATCACCATTAGGATTAATAATATCTTGTAGTGTTTACAGAGATAAATTTATAGACAAAGCTGCAAAAAGCAGACCCTAAAGTCAACTCATCATTTGAATACAGTCATACAGCTGTTAGAATCAACATACTGATCGTAGAAATGATTCAAACAAGCGGACAAGCGTTTGCTTTATAATATAATATAATAATATACTGGCCCAGTTGTTTGGTCCTGGACCTGATGAAATGAAATCTGTTTCTTGCATGGTGTGGGATCTGCTGGGCTCCATTACTATTAGCTTCCACCAGTATTTCAACGTGGAAATGTGGGTTTCAATGAGAGAGAGAGAGAGAGAGAGAGAGAGAGAGAGAGAGAGAGAGAGAGAGAGAGGTGATGGTGGGTGAGGGGAGGGCGCACGCGTAATTCTTTGAGTGTTTGATGATGTGAGTGAGTGTGTTTGCGTGCTTTTCATAGTCTTCGGGTGCATGCGTATGTGACTTGTGCGAGTGAGCGTCTATGATATAATTATGTGTGTGAATGTGTGTGTGTGTAATGTGTGTGTGTGTGCAATTGTGCGAGTGTGTGTGTGTGCGTATGTGCATGGGGGTATTTGTGTGTAGGCTTTTGTGTGCCCGCGAATTCGGTGCTTGTTTATGTGCATTCGCGACAGTGTTAAAGTGATAATGAAGCGACGTTAAAACTGACAGTTACAGCGATCGCAATGATTGTACAAGCGGAAAGCACACACACATCAAACATTATGCCACAATAAAACAGGGGAAGTAACAAGGAACGGAGATCAAGGACGACACACAACAAACAAAGCTCTCCACATTTCATCGTCCTTGTGGATCTAACAGCCCTGCTGTAAACGTGCAGTGCTGTGATGTAAAAACATTCCTTTAACATGTCTGCGAAGTGCAACGCATTAACCCCGTGCATAAATCCCCGTCCTCAGAAGGAAGACAACTCTCAGCTTTCTTGAAGTAAACAAACAGAAAACACCCACTCCACGCCCAAAAATGGGGTTTATTGTCGCTTTAAAACGTTCGGAGTTTGACGCTACCATCGCTTTAACCAGAAGTGCAAAGTTCCAGAGCAGGCCACGTGCTCGCATAAAGACAAGGGGAGACACTCCATCTGCAGACGCCACGGCCCCTTTGATGACGACATAAAACCCTGTGACGTCACAATGAACATATTTGTTGCCCCTAATGTCGCCTATCAAGGGCAAGCACTCACTGAGAAATCTGCACATCTTGCACTCAGTGCTTTCCCTTGAATACTCTCTCTCTCTCTCTCACTCTCTCTCTCCTACTCTCATCCGTTCCCCCCCCCCATCCCTCTTTCTCTCCCCTCCTCTCTATCCCCCCTCGCTTCCTTTCCCCCCCCCAACTCTCGCTCTCTCTCTCGTTCACTTCCTCTCTTCCTTCAAACGCTCGTGTTGTCCTTATCTCTCTCTAACGTCTTCATCTTCTTCTTTAGTCTTCCCTTTTAATCTATTCCATTTTGGCAGCTATGCAATGCAGACTGGATAATGTTGTATCATTAAGACGTTGACGTATTCATAACCGCAGACAGCTGATGCCAGCACGCTTGTTACAGATGAAAAGCTGAAAAGTCTCTTAAGGCGGCGCACAGCGGTTAGTGATAACACCCAATCATTTAAAGTGCCGTCTGTCAAAACAACGATAAAGTCAGCTCAACATATCGTGGTCGTCCCAGCAGTAGTTCTTAGCGGCATAAAAAATACACTTTTTCGTAAAGTCTACCATTACAGAAATCTCTAACATAATTATCTTACCTGAGTGGACATCATCATCATCATCATCATCATCATCATCATCATCATCATCATCATCATCATCATCATCATCATCATCATCATCATCATTATCATCATCTCTGTAGTAGCACCAGAGCCAGCTGACCACCACACACACCTTACAGACCTAACCACTCAGTACAAACACTGGTCTCCACAATTGAATTACATCCCTTGCCGCCGGTCAGTAAGTACTGATTGCCTGAATACTGCTCACTCACTACACGGACCTCAATTACAATGGACCAACAACTTACGTCGTCAGCAATGTTGCAACTGAACCAATGTCTGCCTTTAGCGTAACTCCTACTACTGGAAGAAAACTGCTAGCACATGTGACGAGGCATGTGAAATAGGGGTGGCCTTCTAGCGCAGTTGATTTGGCGCTGTTACACTCCGTTTGATGGTGGTGTTTTCTATCAGTAGTAGATTAAGCCCCAATGCGTGAATTCTCCTGATGAGTGTAAGTTCGGATTCGATTATCCACGCAACCCGTTCAATCAGCATACATGTCACTGAGTCTTCGTATGAAGTTTCCCACTTTTATTCAGCACACATCAACATCTGCATACAATCGCCTTTTCACTTTTACAACAACACAACACAACACAACACACCCTCTCAAAACAGTGCGGCACATATATAGCCTCTCTCTTCTCCCGAACACCCTGGATCAATCGAGTATGACGCAATTTAACCAATCGCTTCTAACTTCGTCATCACTGTCTTACGTCATACATCTTTCCTTTCTGTCCAAGCATGTTCTCAAAATTTCTACGCCTTCTCGCGAAGCTTCTATTGACAGTAAACAGGCAAATCTAGAGAATTCTCCAATAATATCGACCAACTAAAATTATTAACGTTATACAAAGCTTCTTCTAACCACAACGCAAACTCAAATCAAAGGTAAATAAACTCTATTATTGAATACTTTGCAAAACGAAACGATTAGATCTATCGCGCGCGTTTCAGACATACTATCCTTCGCGTTTCAACGTAACAGGCGCTGGTTTCCTATACCGAATGTCGCAGGTTCGAACCCCGCGAACTTACGTGACTTAATACGAGACTTTTCTTTAGGTCACCGAGGCTTTCCTTAGGGTACTCCAGTTTCCTGCCTCTTGTCAATAATGGTATTTGATGCAAACACTACAAGTTCACAATTTTTTGTTTTTAGGGCTCTAGACTTTTGAGGGGCTTTCAGCCAAGTGGGACAAACATAACGTCATAGACAAAGCAAGATAAAAAAAAAACTGATCACATTATACCATGGATTCAAAACAATTTGTACACAATAGGAATAACATAGCAATTGTGACCGGCACACACACACACACCCACACCCAAACACCCCCCCCCCCACACACACACCTCATAATTATAAAAGTGAGACAACAAAATAAATAGACACAAAGAAGTTAGTAAATCCAATCATACTATTTGAACAGTGACAAAAATAATATGGATAAATCGACATAAATTTTGTTCTCTTCTAATAAGAATAATTTGTGTTCATAAGGTCATTAGGTTTATGTACATTTGGATGGCGGTTATAATAATTTGGTAGCAAGACTTCGCGGTTGTCTTTTAGTAACGGAATAATACAAGTAGAGAAATAGTGAAACTCATCGCCAAGGTCGTTTAAATTACATAACGTGCCGATTCTCTCTTCCATCACAACATTGGAGTATCGTAGCTGCTACACTGACAATTTATTATAACATAATCTAAAGTGTATGAAGTTTTTCCGCATATTGTTCAATGAACATGTAAGGACAAGGTATTTTTTAAAAGCAAAAACATGTTTGAACATGCTATAGGTTAGAGGTATCCTATTATTAAACACATCATGCTGCCAAAACTGAACAAACTGGTCTGATCTTAATCTGCTTGTACAATACACTGTGCCTGAGGAATTGATATCTAATAATTAAATTTAAAAGGAAAAAGAACCGACCCACCACATTTTAGGTACACACTATAGTTCATTGGAGAACTTGTTGGCCATGAGACGATGCCAGACAGATTTATTGTGGAAAAGCGCGGATGTTACTTGGTATCAGGACCTTTGGCAGATACAGTGTACTTTTTTTTTTCTTCTTCTGGCGTTTATGCGCGTGGCACTTGGTAGTAAAGCATGTGTTATCAGTCACTATGACACTTTACGAGCATGCGCGGTAGGCAATGCCGGAAACTCAAAGAACAGGGAAGATAACCCTTTGGCTTTGCACACGCGAGACATTTAAACGTTCAGCACAATGGCTAAAGTACTAGCTTAACAACATCGCTCCTCTCGGAGCCAGCTTTGAGAGGGCAGTATTATTTGTGGTGATATTGTTGATCCACCGAGAGGTAACAGACGTACATATGCCTTCTATCCTTCCATTCTTTCTGATTACAACATTTTTTTACTTCTTTTCTGTCTTTTAAAAAAATTCTTTCTTTCTAACCAAAGCTTGCCTTCTCGCTACATTTTCTTTGTTTAAACCATCGTTTTCTCTCGTTTTATTTTATTTCTTTCATCTTCTTTCCATTCTTTCATCTACTCACGAACAGGAAGCGGGAGTACATTTGTCAAATGGAAATGTACATACCTGCAACAGACAAATCCAACCAAATGTTGAGCAGTGCAATTAAACGGAAATTCACATTTCAAATTAAAATTGCGCGTAAAAACAAAACAGAAAGGTTTGATGACATTGCTTGCAACTGCCACAAATTGTTTGTTAATTGTATCTTATTGCTTCAGTCGTTACAAAAACTTTCAGTCCAGTTAAGAAGAAGAAGAAGAAGAAGAAGAAGAAGAAGAAGAAGAAGAAGAAGAAGAAGAAGAAGAAGAAGAAGAAAGGAAGAAAAAGAAAAAAAAGAAGTTGTTCTTTGGTTTATAGAGAGTTTAGTGCGACGCGACGTCCCCACTGTGACGTCAATGAAGACGATTTCACGCCAGCCTAACCACTGTCCGTCAGCCTTATCGATTTTCCACTTTACCCTCAAACCTTGGGCCTTATACTGATGGTGTATTTCCACAGAAGGCTATGTATGTGTAGGTCAATGTTACAAAGAGAGAGCGAGAGAGAGAGAGAGAGAGAGAGAGAGAGAGAGAGAGAGAGAGAGAGACAGACAGACAGACACACAGACAGACCGCTACACAGACAAGGATATCACACAAACTTGCTGAAGTTCGATGTTTTACCCCAAACAAAACTTGCGGACAATCAAATTAAACTGGTTTTTAATTCACTGACAATCATATGGTTGAATGAATTTCTTCAGAGAAAGCTTTTCTACAAATCAATTTTTTACAGGCACGCAATCATAATTACTTAAGACAAAGTTTGAGGAGTCAGGGAAGAGTAAATGTAATTAACTTTAACGAGAGAGATTTATTGCCAGTTATTTCCCCTTACGCACGTTTGTCAAGTAATACGCGTCACGTGATTGGCAGAGATAATAAACGAGATCAACTACCAATTACCTACATGTCGTGCACCGCTAGACTGTTGTATCTGATAGAAAAAAGCAGGAGTGGGAGAAGGAGGAGGAGGAGGAGGAAGGATGAAAAGAAGAAGAAGAAAAAGGCATTTGCAAAAATTTTCTGTCTCCAGGAGGGTTGCGGACGCATGCCACTAGATAAGATTTCCTCCCTTAGACAAGAGGAATGGTTGTGTCCCCTGCTAAATTTAACCCGACGAGAGGTTACTGGTGAAATGATGTAACATGATTCTTGGCGTGTCCTCTAACAAAAGACCGACAGGGCGATTTCATAACTTTGACGCATGACGTTGCTGCAGTGTGACTGATTACTAGGGCAGGGAGTGTTTGAATGACAAAGCAGTACACACGCCTAATTACTGCAGTCCGTTTTTTTATAACAACTCTAACTGAGAAAATACTGGAAGACTGGATAGTAGATACATCAATAAAGCAGCAAGGTCTGTTAACGTTTCATATAAAAAAATCTTTGCCTTGTTCCAGTTTTAAGCAAGCAGTAATTATTAACAGTGGTATGGTACGCGTACAGCAGCACCTTACATTTTCACTGCCTTGGATTGGTTCATTTGGAGTTCTCTCTCACTTTTTCTCTTTCTGTCTGTCTCCCTCTCTGTCTGTCTGTCTGTCTGTCTCCCTCTCTGTCTGTCTGTCTGTCTCCCTCTCTCTCTGTCTCTCTCCCTCTCTATATTCCTGTCTGTCTCCCTCTCTCTGCCTGTGTGTCTCCCTCTCTCTCTGCCTGTCTGTCTCCCTGTCTGTCTCCCTCTCTCTGCCTGTCTCTCTCCCTCTCTCTATGCCTGTCTGTCTCCCTCTCTCTGCCTGTCCGTCTGTCTCCATCTCTCTGCCTGTCTGTCTCCCTCTCTCTGCCTGTATGTCTCCCTCTCTCTCTCTGCCTGTCTGTCTGTCTCCCCCTCTCTCTCTCTGCCCGTCTGTCTCTCTCTCTGCCTGTCTGTCTCCCTCACTCTCTTTGCCTGTCTGTCTCTCTCTCTGCCTGTCTGTCTCTCTGCCTGTCTGTCTCCATCTCTCTGCCTGTCTGTCTCCCTCTCTGCCTGTCTGTCTCCCTCCCTCTGTCTGTCTATCTCCCTCTCTCTGCTTGTCTGTCTCCCTCTCTGCTTGTCTGTCTGTCTCCCTCTCTCTGCCTGTCTGTCCCCCTCTCTCTGCCTGTCTGTCTCCCTCTCTCTGCCTGTCTGTCTCCCTCTCTCTGCCTGTCTGTCTCCCTCTCTCTCTCTCTCTGCCTGTCTGTCTCCCTCTCTCTCTGCCTGTCTGTCTCCTCTCTCTCTCTCTCTGCCTGTCTGTCTCCCTCTCTCTTTGCCTGTCTGTCTCCCTCTCCTTCTCTGCCTGTCTGTCTCCCTCTCTCTTTGCCTGTCTGTCTCTCTCTCTCTGCCTGTCTCCCTCTCTCTCTGCCTGTCTGTCTGTCTCTCTCTGCTTGTCTGTCTCCCTCTCTCACTGCCTGTCTGTCTGTCTCTCTCTGCTTGTCTGTCTCCCTCTCTCTCTGCCTGTCTCCCTCTCTCTCTGCCTGTCTGTCTCCATATCTCTGCCTGTCTGTCTCCCTCTGTCTGTCTGTCTGTCTGTCTGTCTCCCTCCCTCTCTGCCTGCCTGTCTGTCTCCCTCTCTCTCTCCCTCTGCCTGTCTGTCTCCCTCTCTCTCTGCCTGTCTGTCTCCCTCTATCTCTCTGCCTGTCTGTCTCCCTCTTTCTCTGCCTGTCTGTCTGTCTCCCTCTCTCTCTCTGCATGTCTGCCTCCCTCTCTCTCTCTGCCTGTCTGTCTATCTCCCTCTCCCTCTCTGCCTGTCGGTCTCCCTCTCTCTCTCTCTCTCTCTCTCTGTCTGTCTGTCTCCCTCGCTCTCTGACACGCACCCAACCACACGCCATCACAACCTTTAAAGAAAAACATACATCCGGACACGCATACACACACACACGCGCGCGCACACCCACACTCTCTCTCTAATCTCTTAAACACACACACGCTGGCACGCACACGATCTCCATCCCTCTTCCCTTTCTTCTCTCTCTCTTCTTCTTCCTTCTCTCCTGTCTTTTTCTCTCTGTCTGTCTTTGTGTATCACAACCCTCTTTGCCTCCCTCCTGTCTTTCTTCGATCCCTTCCCAAACCCATATATTTATGCACGTATAATAATGATCTTGTACGATACTTTTTTTGGACCAAAGTTTGTTAAAGCTGGAACTCTATTGATAAAAATGATGTTTGCGCAGCCCGCAGGGCAAATGTTTTTGTCGTCGTCGATTGACAGTAAACAGCCTGTCGCAGTTTTACTGTGTGTATAATGGGTAAAACAATGGTAGCTGGTATTTATCAACATAAGATCAGCATGCATCACCTGCACAAAGCTTGACTATCTGCATGTGGAGGCTATCAATAAACAAGGAGGGAAGTACATGTACAGAACCAGTAACTGCATGACTTAGACCATCGACCAATCGTGACACCCGTTCTTCCACAGAATCCTGGCAAACGACCTTTATAATTGTACCCCATTCCCACCTCCTCCCCCGCCCATCCTTCTCTTTTTTCCTTCGTTACCCTCCCTCCCCCTCCACACACACACACACCCACCCAAACACACACACACACACAAACACACACCCACACACACAAACACACACCCACACACACACAAGCACTGAGCATTATACAATAGCGTGGATAAACAGGCGATATTATCCAGCATTTGGCGTCAACACACACACACACCAACAAAGGTGCCTGTGTGCGCATTTTGGGGTTGATGTTAATTTGGACGCGGAACACTGGAATATCGCTGTTTTTTTTTAAACATGATTTTAACCTTACTGTACAATGCTCATTACAGTGTGTGTGTGCGTGTGTGGGGTGGGGGGGGGATAAGACAAATAGGGAGAGGGAGTTTGGGGTAAGCAAAGGTCAAGGTCAGTTACCAGGATCGTTCCCTACAGTAGGTTATTTTTGTCTACATTGGGATATAGATGTTCGCATCGCAAGTGGCGCCTCGGGCGGCTTGTATTAGATCTGTGTCAATCGATGCCTACAGCAGCTCTTGAGCTGGAAAATCGCTAGATAATAACCATGAAATTAATATTATTTTATTATTTTTCTTTTTATTATTATTATTATTATTATTATTATTATTATTATTATTATTATTATTATTATTATTATTATTATTATTATTATTATTATTATTGTTATTATTGTTATTATTGTTATTATTGTTATTATTGTTATTTTTGTTATTATTGTTATTATTGTTATTATTGTTATTATTGTTATTATTATTATTATTATTATTATTATTATCATTATTTAATTGCAGTCATCTGCAACACGTTTTCAATTATATTACTGATAATGGCGATAATAATGACGATGGTAATGATGATATTATTATTATTATTATTATTATTATTATTATTATTATTATTATTATTATTATTATTATTTAATTGCAGTCATCTGCAACACGATTTCAATTATATTAATGATAATGGCGATGATAATGACGATGGTAATGATGATATTATTATTATTATTATTATTATTATTATTATTATTATTATTATTATTATTATTATTATTATTATTATTATTATTTAATTGCAGTCATCTGCAACACGATTTCAATTATATTAATGATAATGGCGATGATAATGACGATGGTAATGATGATAACAACGACACTGATTGGGTTCTCTAAACTGCTTGCAACAAAATGTTGGTGATAATCCCGTCTGTCACATTACCAAAGGTGGGTGTAGACACTAAACCATAATGGCCATCATGAATAAAATTAAATATAACGACACGTATTAATAATGGCGGTAATTGGGGTCCCAAACAGCTGTCCGACAACACGCACTCTATTACGACTATAGGCAAAGCGGTGAAGTGACGATCATTCGTGCCTTCAATGAAGAAGAGCATTGCAAGGCAAGGTGGCAATTTGACTATAGATAGTTCTCCCACACACAGCGCTGTCAACTCTTCCGCTGCACTCACATTGGATCTTAAAAAAAAAGAAAATGGGCACGTACCAAATTGAAGGAAAATGCATACCGAATCAATCAATATTTCAATGAAAAATATTAAAAATGACAAATGCGTTCAATGATCCAATGTATTCAAATTCCAAAAAGAACAAATCCAGGTCGCAAATCCTCCGACAGTTGAAGGTCAGAATCCAATGGGTCAGTCACAATCACCATGTGCAACCAAAGACAAATCATCTCAATACAGGACCTACAGGGCAGACGTGGAGCATGTTGTGCGGTGGTGCGAGGACAGCAGCCTTGACCTCAACGTGGGAAAGACGAGAGAGGTGCTGTATGACTTCAAGCGGAAGAGCGCCAACCCCGCCACCCCCTCCCCCCTTGTCATTGCTGGGAAAGAGGTTGAGCGAGCCGAGGAATACAAGTACCTCGGCACCATCCTCAACGCTGATCTCACGTGGACCCAGCACATCGACAAGGTCATCAGCAAATGTCACAGCAGACTCTATTTCCTTAGGAAGCTGAGACAGTTTAAAATCAGTCCAGACATTATGACTAAGTACTACAGATCTAGCATTGAGATTATTCTGACTTTCAACCTGCCAATGTGGCACCATGCGTTAGATGACAGAAGACAGAGACAGATTAGACAGAGTGGTGAGGCAGGCTGAGAAAGTGATTGGTGCTGATCTACCGAGCGTAGAACACCTGGGCACGGTGAGGACAATCAACAAAAGCCCGAAAGATCGCCAACGACCCCACTCACCCCCTCCACAGCGAGTTTTGCCTCCTATCATCAGGGACGGAGGTACCGCGCTGTCAAGTGCAGGACTGAGAGGATGAAGCTGACCTTCGTGCCCTCTGCTATCACTCTACTCAACAGTAAACATGACTGAAAATCGTCCTCATACCCCCACCCCAACCCCAACCCACCCACTGCGACCTTAGCTGCACTCCACTAGCAACCCCCAACCTGTAACGCCCTCGCTTCTCCAACCACCCCCTCCCTTTCTCCACAAAAGCCCCATACCCACCACCACCACCTAATTCTCCCTCTCGCTTTCCGCCCTTCACTACTACGTTACCCCTCTCTCCCACCTTCTCTGCTTGCCGGGCCCTCCCACTCACTCCCATCCCCTGTATCGTAACAAAGCATTGTGTAATCACCCCAGGCCATCTACGCTTTATCACCCCCGTTGGGGTGCCGGGGGTGTCAGTATAAATAGTATCCCCACTTTCTGGAAATTTAGTGCTTTAAATTCCCACTCTCGCTGTCTTTCTCATTTGCTCTTTCTCATTCTTGTTCTGTTCTATCAATCTGCTATACTATCTTCTTCTTCGCTAGACCAGTCGCCTACCTTTTTTCTTGAAAACTCTTCCGGGACAAGACTCCTACTATGTGTGTGAGGTCTGTTGGATCAGCTTGGGAATATTGGACGCTTTCTGCCAGGTGGTCACTAGGGCTTCCTATGATATTATTTAGCAATGTAGGCATTTTATATGTATGTGTTTTGTTGATAATGTATAATGATGTTTGTATTCTATTTTATTTTTGTAAACGGGGGTTCGATAAATTAGAGTATAACCTCAGCGTCCCCTGCGTGGGATGTCTTTATTGTAAAGTGACTGGCTGGTGGAGAGTATTCAGTTTTACCACTAGGGTTGTTTCAGCAGATCTTTTATGCGGATCAGGGGTTGTCCGGTCCTGATTTGGCTCGGAAGAGTCAGCTGGACCTAAAGCAATAATAATGTATTGTAATCTACGCTTTATCGCCCCGCTAGCCCCCTTTACTGTTGACTTAGCAGCCTCAAAGTAATTCTGTCTCCCTCTTAAATATCGGTAGCAGTGCTAGCAATGTACCGCTTTCTGAGTCGGACAATGATGCGTAATATGTGCCGTGTGCCGTGTGCCGTGTGTGTGTGTGTGTGTGTGTGTGTGTGTGTGTGTGTGTGTGTGTGAGAAAGAGAGGGAGAGTCAGTTTAGTGATAAATAATACATATATCATTTATGTTATATATTATGCTGTAATACCATTTTTCGTGTAAGCGTGTACGCGAGCGATAAAGTGTGCAAACACGAGCAACATAGGCCTACTATTTTACTACATACAAATTTGTCAATTCTAGTCATCCCGTGATGAGACATTGTGTTAATCTGTAATAGATTTAACCACCCTAGTGTCGGAAAGTTGTTGTATGCAGGTATATGTGTATGTATGATTGTGTTTGTCATGCAGGATTGCTGGCTTTTAATCGTGTGCTTTTCTTCTGTATAAACATAAGCAAATTACATTATATAGGCCTACACAACTGAGTACCCCATGCGCACCAAGATTTCTTCGATGTAAAAGTTGAAGCGAAATAAAATGTCTTATGTCTTCTGTCTTACTGATACCACTTCATCAACAACAGTGACACAACGGGTGTGGAACACCTCAAACTTCAAACGCATAGGACTGACACCTTAAAAACAAATAAACAAGCTGAGGTTTTAAACAACAAGTTTACATCTTTAGTTTTAAAAAGTTGACATCTTTCAAAAAGTAGTCATATTCCTATAATTAAAAAAAAAATTAAAACTGTATTTGATAGAACATGAAAACAAGTGGCCATTTCTATACATTTTAAAAGTGATAACAGCATTTAATACAGCATCAGAACAAGTAGAGGAGACATTCCTATACATTTTTAAAGTTAGAACAGTATTTGATACCGCAAGAAAACACGTTGTCATGTGGAAAACATCTTTATAACTTCAATTTAATCGCTACTTCCTACGCCAGCAAGATTACCCAAACAATGATGATCTTGATCAATTTCGTTTTTATATTAATTTAAATAATTATGATGATTACAGCAAAGCTTTTCGTCCTACCATTAGTAATAGCGTCTATAAAAGCGATCCTCCTTTCTTTTCAAATTTTTTCAAGTGACCAGATCCTTTAACTTTATTGTCTGGCGACGCGAGAAGGCGGGACTTACTAGCACACTGTAATATTAGTGTCAATAACTAAGCATTTCCATTACTTTTAAAATGTTAACAACTTTAGACAAGTTGTGACACAAATAACCGGTTTTTTTATTCTAACTTTAAGGCAACATAGAAAAAAATATCACATTATCTGAGACTGAAGTCAGATACTTAGTATTCATTACTTTTCAAAGTTATGACAAGTCTTCGGGTGACCGGGGTCTGTGACTTAACTGTGAGGCCACACAGAGGAAAATACATTCGAGAATGAACATTGAGGTTTAACGTCTACACCCACCATTGGCGATATGGCAGACGGGGATACCCATCCCAGGGAACAAGGGGTAGGAACATAAATCAACATTAAGCCACCAGAGAAATCATACTGTTAAAATGGACAGTGAAAATGGCCACTTTTTAATTTGCCCACCTCGGGATTAGAACCTGTGTGATGGGTGTGCCAGGCCAACACTTTACCACTGAACTACGTCAGTGTGCCAGGCCAACACTTTACCACTGAACTACGTCAGTGTGCCAGGCCTATGCTCTACCACTGACCTACGTCAGTGTGCCAGGCCAACACTTTACCACTGAACTACGTCAGTGTGCCATGCCAACGCTCTACCACTGAACTACGTCAGTGTGCCAGGCCTACGCTCTACCACTGAACTACGTCAGTGTGCCAGGCCAACGCTCTACCACTGACCTACGTCAGTATGCCAGGCCAACGTGCTACCACTGAACTATAGTGGTGTGCCAGGCCAACACTCTACCACTGAACTACGTCAGTGTGCCAGGCCAACGCTCTACCACTGAACTACGTCAGTGTGCCAGGCCAACGCTCTACCACTGAACTATAGTGGTGTGCCAGGCCAACACTCTACCACTGAGCTATAGTGGTGTGCCAGGCCAACGCTCTACTACTGAACTACGTCAGTGTGCCAGGCCAACGCTCTACTACTGAACTATAGTGGTGTGCCAGGCCAACGCTCTACCACTGAACTACGTCAGTGTGCCAGGCCAACGCTCTACTACTGAACTACGTCAGTGTGCCAGGCCAACGCTCTACTACTGAACTACGTCAGTGTGCCAGGCCAACGCTCTACCACTGAGCTATAGTGGTGTGCCAGGCCAACACTCTACCACTGAGCTATAGTGGTGTGCCAGGCCAACACTCTACCACTGAGCTATAGTGGTGTGCCAGGCCAACGCTCTACCACTGAGCTATAGTGGTGTGCCAGGCCAACACTCTACCACTGAGCTATAGTGGTGTGCCAGGCCAACACTCTACCACTGAGCTATAGTGGTGTGCCAGGCCAACGCTCTACTACTGAACTACGTCAGTGTGCCAGGCCAACGCTCTACCACTGAACTACGTCAGTGTGCCAGGCCAACGCTCTACCACTGAACTACGTCAGTGTGCCAGGCCAACGCTCTACTACTGAACTACGTCAGTGTGCCAGGCCAACGCTCTACCACTGAACTACGTCAGTGTGCCAGGCCAACGCTCTACCACTGAACTACGTCAGTGTGCCAGGCCAACGCTCTACCACTGAACTACGTCAGTGTGCCAGGCCAACGCTCTACCACTGAACTACGTCAGTGTGCCAGGCCAACGCTCTACCACTGAACTACGTCAGTGTGCCAGGCCAACGCTCTACTACTGAACTACGTCAGTGTGCCAGGCCAACGCTCTACCACTGAACTACGTCAGTGTGCCAGGCCAACGCTCTACTACTGAACTACGTCAGTGTGCCAGGCCAACGCTCTACTACTGAACTACGTCAGTGTGCCAGGCCAACGCTCTACCACTGAGCTATAGTGGTGTGCCAGGCCAACACTCTACCACTGAACTACGTCAGTGTGCCAGGCCAACGCTCTACCACTGAACTACGTCAGTGTGCCAGGCCAACGCTCTACCACTGAGCTATAGTGGTGTGCCAGGCCAACGCTCTACCACTGAACTACGTCAGTGTGCCAGGCCAACGCTCTACCACTGAACTACGTCAGTGTGCCAGGCCAACGCTCTACTACTGAACTACGTCAGTGTGCCAGGCCAACGCTCTACTACTGAACTACGTCAGTGTGCCAGGCCAACGCTCTACTACTGAACTACGTCAGTGTGCCAGGCCAACGCTCTACCACTGAGCTATAGTGGTGTGCCAGGCCAACACTCTACCACTGAACTACGTCAGTGTGCCAGGCCAACGCTCTACCACTGAACTACGTCAGTGTGCCAGGCCAACGCTCTACCACTGAGCTATAGTGGTGTGCCAGGCCAACGCTCTACCACTGAACTACGTCAGTGTGCCAGGCCAACGCTCTACCACTGAACTACGTCAGTGTGCCAGGCCAACGCTCTACTACTGAACTACGTCAGTGTGCCAGGCCAACGCTCTACTACTGAACTACGTCAGTGTGCCAGGCCAACGCTCTACCACTGAACTACGTCAGTGTGCCAGGCCAACGCTCTACTACTGAACTACGTCAGTGTGCCAGGCCAACGCTCTACTACTGAACTACGTCAGTGTGCCAGGCCAACGCTCTACTACTGAACTACGTCAGTGTGCCAGGCCAACGCTCTACTACTGAACTACGTCAGTGTGCCAGGCCAACGCTCTACCACTGAACTACGTCAGTGTGCCAGGCCAACGCTCTACCACTGAACTACGTCGGTGTGCCAGGCCAACGCTCTACTACTGAACTACGTCAGTGTGCCAGGCCAACGCTCTACTACTGAACTACGTCAGTGTGCCAGGCCAACGCTCTACTACTGAACTACGTCAGTGTGCCAGGCCAACGCTCTACTACTGAACTACGTCAGTGTGCCAGGCCAACGCTCTACCACTGAACTACGTCGGTGTGCCAGGCCAACGCTCTACCACTGAACTACGTCAGTGTGCCAGGCCAACGCTCTACCACTGAACTACGTCGGTGTGCCAGGCCAACGCTCTACCACTGAACTACGTCAGTGTGCCAGGCCAACGCTCTACCACTGAACTACGTCGGTGGGACTAAAATACTTTCATTAGAGAGCCTGCCGGCTAAAGCCAGTGACATCGTCAACAAGTTTTAATTTGACACAGATGACCGTTTTCTTTAAAGTAGCCGTGAGACAACTTGTGTGGGGTAGCTGCCTGTGTGATTAGTGGTAATAACAGGCATTAATCTCTGTTCAAAGCATGCCAACAGCGCCGGAACACAAACACTAAAGCTGGATTGACTGATGCAATTGACATTTGACACAACATTTAAGATGTAAGATGCACCGATAACGTTTCGCTTGTAAAAACATAATGATACGTTATAATACTATCACTGAATTCCTAGCGGGGTCTCTCTCTCTCTCTCTCTCTCTCTCTCACACACACACAAAACCTATCTATCCTATCCCGTAACTCGAAGGTCGATGGGGCACCACTGTGATAAGAGGCCAGATTTATACAGCACTATAGAGGGGCCGGATAGCTCAGTTGGTAAGAGCGTATTGCTAGTAACCGAAAGGTCGCTGGTTCGAATCCCGAATTGGTCAACGTGTGATCATATTATTTTCCCCTTTACCAACAACTGGCCCGCTGGTGTCAGTATAAATCGGTCCAGTAGTCACCTATATGCGAAAGTGTCGTGTGACTATAATTTACAAACAACAACAACAGCACTATAGCTTTTCGCCTTACTTAGTCAGCTGTAACCTTAGTAAAGTAATGTTGCTCTGCAGCAGACGACAGAAGTCTACTGTGGGCTACACTTTTGTATGCTGATGCTTGCTCAGTAGGTAATGACCTCATCCAGCTTACGTAGGCAGTAATACCGCCACACACACGCTAGAGGGCGACTCTTGTAGTTTTACTTTCCCCGGGCTTCCTGCTGACCAGAGAGATAGTAATTCTGCGTTCGACTTGCCTAGAGTAAAGAGCTTGGCTCTAATAGATCTCTACACTGAAGACTAAAAGCAGGAACTGGTGAAATTCTACTCAACCTAGTTAGCCACAGCCTGACATTGTCAAAAAGGTAAATGAACTATCTTTTGTTTCATCGTGATGTATTGATATTATTGTTGAATAATGTTTGTAAAATTTGCCATGTTTAGAATTGCGATTGTTAGTCAAGCTTTGCGTGACCACGTGTCGATCACGACCGGTTGCGACGCCATGACGTAGTCCCTGCGGATCCTCTGTTGTTTAGCCTATATGTATTATTGCAGACCAGTGACTGTACCGGAGAATGTGTATAATATTAATTATTTCTCTATGTGTGTAGTTAGCCATGATTTATATTTAGAATTAGAGTGGAGATTCCAGTGGACCACAGACTTAGCAGAATGTTCATCGCTTATATATGTATATAAGTGGAGCTAATCACCGAGGGCTATTTCTGCCTTCAGTGAGACGCTGTGCACACACCTAGTATATACGTGTTTCAGAAATTCGTCTCATATGTTACAGACGAGCAGGCATCGTTGGCCCGATCAGAAGCAAGACATGTAAAAGTCTTCACTGACATTCGGCCTGTATTGGAACCTCAAGCACTGCGCGACGAGAGCCCATCAGTCTGTCACAAGGAGAAGAATCCACAACAACACAGCTCATCAAAGAATCAACCACAACACAGCTCATCGAATCTAGAGCAAGTTAACTTTGTACCAGTGCACCCAACCTGTTAGCAAAGGACATCACTAGTCCACCTTTCCAGAAGACTGACCCGTTGGGCAGAATGCAACAGTAGCCCGATGAAGAAACAGTAGCTGCATAGAATTATCAAGGAGCAAACCAGTCAGTGATATTTGAACTTTTAAGTTAGTATCGTTATCAGCAGATCTTGTATAGAGTAGAGGAAATAAATGTGTGATATTTACTGTTAACAAGTGGCTGGACTACCTATGTTTCATAGCCGTGTGAGAGCTAGTGTGACAGTGATCTTTTACCATTTTCTTTCTATCTCTTTAAACCCAGCCTAAACACAGACCGAGCTAAACTTATAAATGTATTAAGTTGAGTCACAGGGAGATTTACTAGCGATCCCCATCAACGAAAGACGAGTGAGTTATAGCATTCCATTGTGCAGAGCCCAGCAACAATAGACCCACCCTCACAACCACAGATGATCGTTTATCCAGCGCACTCCAACTTTCTCTGTCCTCAGCAACCCTCATGGCTTCGCTCAGTGTAAAAAACAAACACTATTCTCTCTCTGTCTCTGTCTGTCTGTCTCTCTGTCTCTCTGTCTCTGTCTCTCTCTCTCTCTCTCTCTCTCTCTCTCTCTCTCTCTCTCTCACTATTTCTTTTTCTCAAGCACACATAAAAACAAACATTCTCTTATGTACAAACACAGACACACACACACATACACCCTTTCACTTTCTTACGCACACACATACACACACGCAAACATTATTTCTCTTTCACACACATACACTATATCTCTTTCTTATGCATACCCAAACACACACACACTCTCTCTCTCTCTCACGCACTAACAAACGAACACACACAAATAGCCCCCCTATCCTCATACACAACGGGCGGGTGCACAGTTTACTATAAGGGGTTCTAATCCGTCAGAAACCCCATTTGCGAGTTCACTTGTATAGCCAAACAATAGTCTAAGCATCTATTTTATTGCCGCACTCGAGTACCCCAAGCAAAGTTCACGTTTCCGGAAATTGCCGAGTGCCAATGAAAACGCAAGTCCACATTTACATCCCAAAACCTGAAAGTCACTGGTAGTCTTGACAGAAATGGAGCCATTGCTTTTTGTAGTAACTGTCCCTTAATACTAATACCACGTGTCAGGACAGCATAAGGGAGGCACGGTGGCCTAATGGTAGAGCTTTGGCTTGCGGATCTGAAGGTCCCGGGTTCCAGCCCAGGCCGGGGCATTGTGTTGTGTCCTTGGGAAAGACACTTTCTTCCCGTTTCCTACTCCTTCGGATGAGAGTATAAACCGAGGTCTAGTCCGTGTCGCATACATTCCATCATAACGGACATTAAAGATCCTGACGCTCATGTCCTAGAGGGGTGAGTGCCGGTGACAAGAACACACCCAGCATGCACCTAAGTCCTTCTCCCCCATCCCTGGCTGCCCAGGATAGTGCTCAGTTATCTGGAGCGTTATTACGATGCGCCCAAAGGCTGCAAGTTAGCGCCTCGTGCGGCTTGAGTTAGATCCTGTATCGGCCATCGCCTTGAGTCGCCAAGAACGGCGAAATATGTGCGCGAAACAAATACCCAATAATAATAATAATAACATTCCACATCCACAGACAGCGCACATTTTCTTCGTCTTGTACTTCTCTAACCGGCATAACCGTAACAATATTTTCCATGACAAGTAAACAAACGCCTATCCTATCCTATCCTATCCTATCCTATCCTATCCTATCCTATCCCGTAACTCAAAGGACATTGGGGCACCACCACATATGATCGTTTTTAACCAGCGTACTCCATCTTTTTCCTGTTCTCAGCAACCCTCATGGCTTCGTTCAGTGTCAAACCAGTCCATTCTCGAATGTTGTCTTCCCACCTCTTTTTCTGACCCCCTCTTCTTCTACCTTGCACCGTGCCTTGCAGGATGTTTTTTGCAAGGCCTGACGCTCTGGTGAGGTGGCCATACCATCGGAGTTTCCGTTTCTTCACCACTGGGAGCAGGTCATCAAATTGCCCAATGGCTTGAAGCTTGTGTGACGGTCTGTCGGACTTGGTTGTTGGCGATGTGCCGGGTATAGGAAATGCCCAAAAGTCTTCTGTAGCACCTCATCTCCACGCTTTGTATTCTTCGTTGTAAATCTGCTGTGAGGGTCCATGTTTCGCAGGCGTATAGAAAGATGGAGATTGTACTTCTCAACCCGTCCTAACCGTAAAAATACTTTCACTGACAAACAAACGTTACTATAGTTAAATTGGCTTGAAAACTATAGATGACCTCCGCTTTAAACATACAATACTACACCAGTGATGTTTAGATTGTGTATTAATACAGTACACGTCTATTCAAACGAGCTTATAAGTCATGCTCCGATATTAAAAATAACAGTTATTACATTCCACAACGTGACATATTGTCACAATTATGAACGATGTGCACACTTCTAACAAGACTTAAAAAGCCAGCACGCCAATACTAAGTCACAATAGGCAGGTTTGACATTTCAATTCGTACCCTTATCATCGTCATCAAACATTACATCTTCTTCTTAATCACATACCCGGCTTAACTTTGACTTTTGTTGTTGTTGTTGCTGTTGACTTTTTGACACTTTATTCAGTGTTCCCCTCCCTCCCCCCCCCCCAAAAAAAAAATATAAAAAAAATTTAAAAAATTAAATAAGGGTCCATGGGATTCTTAGCTATCTACATTTAAGAGTCCTTTTGCACATTTTGATAGTCCTGAATTTGGTGAGAGAGAACATTGAGGTTTAACGTCTACACCCACCATTGGCGATATGGCAGACGGGAATAACCATCCCAGGGAAAGAGGGGTAGGGACCTGAATCAACACTGAACCACCAGAGCAATCATACTGCTAAAATGGACAGTGAAATGGCGAGCGTTGTGGCCAAAAGGGCTAACTTGCCCTGTCCACAGGTCAGAAACCAAAGGCGCCTGACAGGTGTGAGTTCGATCCAGCATTTGGGCATTATGTTTCTCCGAATATGATTTACTTTCGACTCGGGCAACGTCTCGGGAGTTTTCTCCGGGTACTTCGGTTTGCTCCCCCAGCAAAATTTAACCCCCCCAAAAAATCACAACTAATGTTAGGAAAGGTTGGGTTTAGGCGTGCCACAGGCTGCGACTACGCTTTCCCCACGGGAGGCGGCCCAGAATCTTTCTATGAAAAAAGGGACAATAAAGTAAATAAAATTAAAAAATATATATATTGCCCTCCACGGGATTCGAACATCGGTGTGCCAGGCGAACGCTCTACCACTTGAGCTACGGCGGTAGAGAATTTGGTGCGCAGCGACAATTGCTTAGAGGAAGTGCACAATGCGCGCGCATGTGATTTTAAACTCGCGATGCAACTTTAAATCAATTGCTATGGAAGTCTTCGTTGAGGGGTTGGCCACTGATGTCGTATTTCCGACTTCAGCGATTTGAGAAAAATGTGTAACATACACAGTTTTCCGCATCTTTATTTTTCAAATGGTGTGCGTAATTGACGCACAACTGTGCGTACATGGGGAACACTGTTCTTGTTCCTTTTTATCGGGAAATTCTTATACCAGTCCTAAATATAGCGACACGTTGACATGGCAAATCACTGTCGAGATAATGTACACTGTTCCCACCCCACTCTCCCTCCTAACCCCTTCCTGACTCCTCTCCCCCCTCCACCCCACACATATACCCATGCCTTTTCTTTTTTTCAAAACCAATGTTTCTGTGAAGAATTCGCTTCCTAGACGATGTTCAACTACCGTTACGCTCTCTCCCACAACAGGTCGCTGAAATAGTCTGAAAGAACCAGAGTAAAGTGGTTATCATAATGGAGCATACACCACACACAGGCACAAACACACACACACACACACAATGTGAATGAAATGACCCAGTTCCTGCTTGGCTTTACATGGAAATAAATTCCTTGTTCTCTTCACACATCCATGCGCGCCCCGCACACTATATTTTACATGTGGTGGAGCTATGACCGCTGAACTGGACTCTATAAACACCACATCAAATTTAAAAAAAAACCACACCATATTTTGTATTTTACATTTGTCTCTTTGATGTATTTATTTGTTTGCTAATTTGTTCATTTCTTATCGTAATGAATGTCTTTATTGGTGTGTGAATGCATGACAATTGCGCTTTGAGCCGTGTTTATATAGAAAACAGCGCTATATAGATAGCCCTGTTTACGCACACGCACGCACACGAAAATGAAAACAAACACTTGCTCTTAGAGGCAGTAGGCACAACGCCAACAAAGACTGCTAGCAGCATAGCCTTGTCCAAGTTCCGGAAATACACCACGGAGAAGAAGGAAATTATTTCCATTCGTAGCTCTGTGGCTGCGCTAAGCAAACCGCAAATCACCCACACAATCCAATCAAGCCATGCTTAGTCACTGAGCACACATCTGACGACGAGTGAATAACGTTGTACCATAGTCTGAAGTCGACCCACTGCTAGTACAACCTGTTTGAATTGGGGTTGATGACTTCTTCACACCTGCTTCAATCCCTCTCTCTCATCGTCCTTTTGTTCTCCCACCCCCTCCCTTCCCCCCTTCACCCAGAGTATATATTTCACGTGCCTCCGTATCTCTACCTGTACCCTTCACTAACTTTTTATATCCACCTCCTCCTTCCCACTAACGTATCAGATTCCAAAAGATCGCCAGAATGCATGCGTGCGTAAAGCCATTGAGAAGTCTAGCAACAAGGTGACACCAAAGTGCAAGCATAACCCTACGGTGAAAGGCGGCAGTCGCCCACTTTGCTAAAACAGTATTGCTCTTAGACTAGCCCCTCACCAAACACCGATATAAAAATAGAATGATTAATGCTGCTCACGAACAACGATGAGGGAGTCTGTGGGGAGATTGTTCAAGAGAAGCCGAATGCTAATTTATTCGCGGGCAGATGACAACCGTGAGCATCACAACCAAACTGACTACATCATGATCAAGAAACGATTCAGATCAAGTTTAAACATTGACAGGACACGCACTTTTCCAGGAACAGACATCGGAAGTGACCACGATGTTGTGATGATGTCTTTTCGGCTCCACTTGAAGAGAGTAAACACAGCAAAGTCACCAGACTTAAGTTCGACCTGGGCAAAGTGCAAGACCCGGAGTGGCAGAAAAATTCCAAGCCAAAATTGGAGGTAAATTTGAACCACTGCTCATTTTGGGAGTTGGTGAAGAAGATCTCAACTCCATGACCACCATCTTCAACTCAGCTGTGACAGATGCCGCCAATGAGGTCCTTGGCAAGCACCATCCCAAGAAGAACCCGTTGTTCAAACCTGAACTTTTGGACCTATGAGGCAAACGAAGAGAGATGAAACAGAAAAAGAACATCTCACAGGAAGCTGATGCTTACCGAAAAATCAACAATGACATCGGAAAAGGCATGCGCACAGAAGATCAATGCCAGGAAATAGAGAACAGTCTAAACAAGAACAGCAGCAAGAAGGCCTACCAGACTATGAACGGCTGACAAGGGTTAAACAGCCCAAGGTCTCCCGATCCAAAGCAAGTCTGGCATATGCTTTACAGGAGAACAAGAAGTCTTGGATAGATGGACAGAGTACCGCTCTGACCTTTACAACCACACACCAAACGGAGACCCATCAGTTCTAGCATTTCCCAAAACAGAGAAGAGGAAGAAATCCTCCCAATTCTCCGAGAAGTAGTTGAGGCAGCAGTGCAATCGCTGAAAAAGGGGAAGTCAGCGGGAGTGAACAACATACCCGCGGAATCGCTTCAAGCAGGAGGAAAGGTGATGATTGAGCCCTCACAATTATCTGTAGCAAGATCTGGCAGAGTGTGGAGTGGACCAGCAACAACAGTGGACCACCATGGACTTAGTCGATTGTCATTACACTTCCCAAAAATGGTAACCTTTAGCACGTTACAATAACAATCACAATATTAATTGACATTGACAATGAAACTCGTTTGTTATTACAAATTCAACTATGGTGCGCCATACAAGCGGACATTGGATTGGATCTTGGATAAACCACTTTATTATCTTTATGAGAAGTTACAACGGGGGTGTACGTAATACAATAACAAACAGCAAGAATATAATTAGCATAATCGAGCAGTATGCTCACACACACACAAACACACACACACAGGTATTGTACAATTCGTTACATTTATTATTTGTTAATTAGACGTAAAGAATGTGGTATAAAACTGGTTTTAGTTCTCAAGGTACAAATCTTAGGCATTCGGAAGCACCGGCCAGAAGGTAGGGGCCGGAAGTGGTGAGCAAGCACATGACTTTGATCATGGATGATGGAAAGAGCTTCACAACACGCCTTTCATACAGCACATACACGGTAACATTGTTACATTGTTAATGTTAACACATTTTGCCCTTGGTTTGTTGTTGTTGTTGTTGTAGTTGTTGTTGTAGTTGTTGATTTAAGATCAATGTGTGAAATAAATGAAAATACAATTAGTTTATTGAAGACAGGATTGAATCCACCTCACTCGCTAAAAATGGTGTGCGCCGTCTTAACACCGCTGATTAAAGTACCCGACTGTATACTTTAAATTCAGTACACAGCGTTGCGGTTGCGCGCCATCTTTGAAAGGTGCTGGCAGCAGGTGGGACAGGCTTAGTGAACATAGATGCCTTCACTCTCCCAGTTTTCTGACCGCGCACCGAGATCACTGCTTTTACACACGCACGTGAAATATTATCATACACTGTGGGGTAGGCGCGCAGTGTGGGGGCAAACCAAGAAAGGTGAGAGAGGTTTCCAACAAGGTGTGATGATGTCATCAACCTTAGGTCAACAGGTGTTTTGTGGGTCAAGGACAGACACTAATTGAGGTGACCTCGTGGCGCAGTGGGTTAGTCGCCGGTTTCCTATTGCCAAAGGTCGCGGGTTCGATTCCCGCAAGGTAAGAACGTATGTGCCTTACGTACGAGGCAATTGAGGTAACCGAGAGTTTTCTCCGGGTACTCCGGTTTCCTCCATCTCTTCAATAAGGGTAGACTATTGATGCAGTCAGTCTAAACTTTCACAAATAACACTTTGATTTCCTTTCCGTCTTCTAACAGCGACGTTCCTTTATACCACATGTTTCAGTGATAAATGTGCGTTTGTTGTGTAAGTAGGAGTGTGTTTAACATGTGAGCGTGTATGTTGGTTACAGATCGCCGCGCTTTGAGTCTGATTTATGAATAAGGCGCGTATAGTATCTATTATTATTATTATTATTATTATTATTATTATTATTATTATTATTATTATGCACCGTTATTCAGTGTATTCATTGACTAGTCATGGCCTAGGGTTGGATTGTGTGGGTGATTTGCGGTTTGCATAGCGCAGCTACAAATGAAAGTAATTTCCTTTTCCGTGGTGTATTTCCGGAATTTAAACAAGGCTATGCTGCTAGCAGTCTTTGTTGGCGTTCTGTCTACAGGATCTATAGGACCAGCGCCTTCAGTAGCTCTTAGAGTTGGACAGTGCGCTATACATGAATCAAAGGCATTGTTCATTTACACAGCAATATGAATTGCCATACGAGGTGGACATCTCTACTATCCCCTCTACTATCCCTCTTTGTAATCTTTCATTTCTTTCTTCGCGTGTCGGGATCAAGATTGAAGATTGAATCCGTGGTCTAATGGTAGTACTTTGGCTTGCGGATCTGAAGGTCCCGGGTTCGAGCCCTGTCCGGGCCATTGTGTTGTGTCCCTGGGAAAGACACTTTACTCCCGTTTCCTACTCCTTCGGATGAGAGTATAAACCGAGGTCTAGTCTGTGTGTCGCATACATTCCATAATAACGCACTTTAAAGATCCTGACGCTCATGTCCTAGACGGGTGAGTGCCGGTAACAAGAACACACCCAGCATGCACCTAGGTCCTTCTCCCCCATCCCTGGCTGCCCAGGATTGTGCTCAGGTGTCCGGGCGTTAGACCATGCGCCCAAAGGCTGCGGGTGGGCGTCTCAGGCGGTTTGAGTTAGATCCTGTATCGGCCATCGCTTTGAGCGGCTCTTGAGCTGGTAAAGCGCTATATAAAAAGTGATTAAAATAAAAAAATAAATAAAATAAATCCCATATTTTGCCCCTTGTGGGGATATGGAGGACCACAGCCTGTGTAGTGGGATTTCCCCTGTAGCGAGCGACTAACAATGGTGTGTAGGCCACACTGTCACGCATGAAGCTCTTCTAAGGCGAGGACTAACGACAGCAGGGTGGAGGAGGGAGGAATCTCTTTATCCTTGCGGTTTGAATTCCCCTTTAGCCAGAATTTCAACCGTGCACTCATGGTAGTGTACTAAAGATGGAGGCGATCTCTCCTACTCTCTCATATGGCATAAATCCACACTGTTTAGTAATATAAGGAAGAGCTGGCTATCTTTGTTTTTTGATTTTTGATTTTCAATACTATTCTCAGCCAGTCAATAGAAATCCGGGTTGCTTTCTTAGCGAAAGACGGCAGCCACTTAAGACATAAAGAAAGTAGGAAGAAGGAGAGAGAGGGGCCGTCCAATATTGTATTGCACTGTTTCAGCTTTCATTGGGCTGGTTGGTACTAGTACGCAATTGACAACACTACGTCACACTATCCCATTCACCCCCCCCCCCATTCTATTCCTCCTCCAGATCCACCCTTCTCTCCCCCCTCACCCTCTGTCTTTCCTACCTTTTGTTTAAAACATATTATACAGTTCTGTTTTATTCCATTATATGTAGAAAAAAAAACAAGAAAAGAAGAAAAGGAAATGGTGTTTTGATGGTGATAGTGGTAGTGTTGGTGGCGTGTGTGGTGTGGTGTGTGTGCGTGGTGTGTGTGTGGTTTATGTGGTTTATGTGGGCTGTGGGTGTGTGTGATGTGTTGGTGGGCGGAGAAAGGTTCACGTGACAGCTTACATGGACAACTGACCTTGAAAAGACAACTATGGCAATAAAAGCCCCTGTGAAGATGTTATTTGATAGGATCAAACACAGTTACAACTGTTTAAACACCCTAAACATTTGGCAGTGGCTTAAACACCGTTACAAATGTTAAAGACCCTAAACATTTGACAGTGGCTTAAACACCGTCACAACTGTTAAAAGACCCTAAACATTTGGCAGTGGCTTAAACACAGTTACATGTACAACTGTTAAAAGACCCTAAACATTTGGCAGTGGCTTAAACACCGTTACAACTGTTAAAAGACCCTAAACATTTGACAGTGGCTTAAACACAGTTACAACTGTTAAAAGACCCTAAACATTTGACAGTGGCTTAAACACAGTTACAACTGTTAAAAGACCCTAAACATTTGGCAGTGGCTTAAACACAGTTACAACTGTTTAAACACCCTAAACATTTGACAGTGTCTTAAACACAGTTACAACTGTTAAAAGATCCTAAACATTTGACAGTGGCTTAAACACATTTACAACTGTTTAAACACCCTAAACATTTGGCAGTGGCTTAAACACAGTTACAACTGTTAAAAGACCCTAAACATTTAGCAGTGGCTTAAACACAGTTACAACTGTTAAAAGACCCTAAACATTCGACAGTGGCTTAAACACAGTTACAACTGTTAAAAGACCCTAAACATTCGACAGTGGCTTAAACACAGTTACAACTGTTAAAAGACCCTAAACATTCGACAGTGGCTTAAACACAGTTACAACTGTTAAAAGACCCTAAACATTCGACAGTGGCTTAAACACAGTTACAACTGTTAAAAGACCCTAAACATTCGACAGTGGCTTAAACACAGTTACAACTGTTAAAAGACCCTAAACATTCGACAGTGGCTTAAACACAGTTACAACTGTTAAAAGACCCTAAACATTCGACAGTGGCTTAAACACAGTTACAACTGTTAAAAGACCCTAAACATTCGACAGTGGCTTAAACACAGTTACAACTGTTAAAAGACCCTAAACATTCGACAGTGGCTTAAACACAGTTACAACTGTTAAAAGACCCTAAACATTCGACAGTGGCTTAAACACAGTTACAACTGTTAAAAGACCCTAAACATTCGACAGTGGCTTAAACACAGTTACAACTGTTAAAACACCCTAAACATTCGACAGTTGCTCATAAACAGTCTCTTCCTCCTCGATCCTCCTTCAATTCGCCTTCTTCTTCTTCTTCTTCGTCATCGTCGTCGGCGATCGTCGCTATCGTCGATCGCTTCCTTCAAATAAGAGGAACTGTAAAGATGTTGTTTGCACCTTTTGGATTGTACAGAACAGAGGGTTAAGGATGTCGGCGGCACTGAGGATGCTACAGTTGGGTCGATATTAGCGGAATGCGAAGCTTCCAAACAAATCCATCCCTTTTCTCAAGGCCAGCGTGTGGGCTTGTCTTTCAAGGCCAGCTTTGTGTAGGCAGTGGCGACGCCCATCTCTTCTCATTCCCATGCTGCATGCATGACTTTACCTGATGAACATGTCTTCTGTGCAGGAACGCGTTCCATCAGACGGACATTACTGATCCACTCATTCTTTCACTGCACTATATATCACTAGACATCACTTGTTGCCGTGGCGTTGGCTTGTTGGGGGATCGCCGTTGGCTTTGGTCACCTAGGAGACCCGCTGCGACTAAGGACTGTGGAGATCTTGAAACGACACTCCACCTCAAGTATCAAGCTTCATTTTTTTCCACCTGTAGGCTCCGTGGACTGTGCCGACGGCGGATCGTCAAAGCGTACCGTGCCGCGTAGAAACCGGTCACTCCACTCCACGGCTGCTTTCATCTTTCAACACTACCAGGCGGCGATGGCGACATCTTCGTCATGCGTTTGGTTCAACGCCACACCTCCACACAAGCCTTCGGCGAGATGACCCACCTACCTCACCTTTGCTCGTCTGGATTCAGAGTGTGTTGATGCTGCCACAGGCGCACTTCTTCTGAGCGTCTATAACACCCTGACCTCTTCATTTACACCCGACTTTGTCAATCATCAGGATTTCCTATCTCCGTCCCTTATACTGTAAAGGGTCCAGGGACTGTTAATTTATATAGCCAACGAACACATCACTACTCATCACTACACAACTCTCATGCACCGTTCGGGCAGTCAACGTCTTGGAAAAGTGTTGAAGGGAAACTAGAACGCTGAAGTACGCGGCACACGAGGCAACGTACAAATGCCCATGATCAGCAAACAAAATGACAAACGATGACTTGACTTTTTCAAGCTTTGGCACCTCAGTATGCTTGCACTTTCTGACACGGAATGCAAATGACAGCTACTGAGAGAGAGAGAGAAAAAAAAGAGAGAGACAGATAGAGACAGACAGACACACTACGGCTGTACAGAGACACATGTCGATGGACCGTAGACGGATGGCCTGTGGTACGTTATCTCGATTTGTTATCTCCCTTGATTAAAAGCCCGTGGTTAGTCATCCCCATTTGTTACCTCCCTTGAATAATGATCCGTTTGGAGTCCGCGTGGGTTGGGTGATTTCCTCCGACTGTTGGGGTCGTACTGATTTAATATCAGTCTTTTGATAGTTCCCCAAAATATTAATTAGTTCATACTTAACAATGACAATTAGATGAAGAATTTGGTTGCCCGTCAGAAAGACGACTGAGGACAAACTGACCACCCTACCGTGCGGTCATTCCGTTTGCTGCATCTCACTGGTCGGTAAGCAGTTACGTCTGTAAATAAATTAGGTGCCATATCGTTCCAATGTGCTGCCCCCAAATGTGGACCAAGCTGTTTCTTGCTCTACGTCAATGTGTTTCCCAATTAGCCTTTCAAAAGCCAAGTTAAGACGGCTTCTTCACCCACTGACCACTGAATGCACTGGCCCCCACGGCTGAAGTTGGGTGGTACAGAGCGCAGTCGTCAGAGCGCACGACTTGTGTGAGTGCGTCTTGGGCGACGTGGGTTCGAATCCTGACTTCAGCAAACTATTTTGTGATTGCTGGATATTACGGGCCAGCGCCTTGAGAAGCTATCTGAGCTTGTAAGTGCGCTATATAAGAGAAATCTCTTTCTTTTCTTTTTACAGAGTTCACCTTGCACATCGATGACCACTGAATGCACTGGCCCCCATGGCTGAAGTTGGGTGGTATAGTGTTCACCTGGCACATCGATGACCACTGAATGCACTGGCCCCCATGGCTGAAGTTGGGTGGTACAGAGTTCACCTTGCACATCGATGACCACTGAATGCACTGGCCCCCACGGCTGAAGTTGGGTGGTACAGTGTTCACCGGGCACATCGATGCCCCAGGTTCCTATCAGGCTACAAGTGGACATTTGGACTGTCCGTCTTAGCACTATCAATACTGTGGTGGTTCAGGTTCCTACCTTGTTCTTGCCTGGGTTGGCTATCCTCTTCTGCCCTATGGCCAATGGTGGGTGTAGACGTTACACTTCAATGGTAGGTGTAGACGTTATACTTCAATGGTGGGTGTAGACGTTACACTTCAATGGTGGGTATAGACGTTACACTTCAATGGTGGGTATAGATGTTACACTTCAATGGTGGGTGTAGACGTTACACTTCAATGGTGGGTGTAGACGTTATACTTCAATGGTGGGTGTAGACGTTACACTTCAATGGTGCGTGTAGACGTTATACTTCAATGGTGGGTATAGACGTTACACTTCAATGGTGGTTGTAAACGTTACACTTCAATGGTGGGTGTAGACGTTACACTTTAATGTTACACTTCAATGATGGGTGTAGACGTTACACTTCAATGGTGGGTGTAGACGTTACACTTCAATGGTGGGTGTAGACGTTATACTTCAATGGTGGGTGTAGACATTACACTTCAATGGTCAGTGTAGATGTTAAAATTCAATGTTCATTGTTACGATTGCACTGTCACTTTTTAAAATGTCAGACATGTTTGAGAGTATTTTAGCGTTGTGGAGTTTGTTGCTGGTTCAGAAATACAATATATGTAACGGTCTGACACACACATGTTGCAAACTGTAAATTGCCAAGTTTAAGAGTGAGTGACAAATTCAAGCAAGGGCACGAAGGCACAGTCAGCATAGGGGGTTGAGTAATCTCCAATCTCCGTTTTGCGGATGACATTGATGGATTGGCTGGAGAGGAACAAGAACTTGAACAGCTGGTATAGAGGATTGACACCACCTCCAGAGCCTTTGGAATGTAAATAAATGCAGAGAAGAACAAAATGATTACCAACAACAACAAAGGCATTAACATCGACATCGAAGTCCAAGTCCAATCCTTCAACACAGTGCATAGCTTCAAATATTTAGGAGTCATTGTATCAGACAATGGGTCCCGATAGGAAGTCATCTCCAAGATCGCACAAACAACTGCTGACCTGGCAAGGTTCAAGCCCATTTGGAAAGACAAGACCATCAGTTTACATTCCAAGGTAAGGCTGCTGCGCTCCCTTGTTATCTCCATCCTCCTTTACGCGTGCGAAACATGGACCCTCACAGCAGATCTACAACGAAGAATACAAAGCATGGAGATGAGGTGCTACAGAAGATTTCTGGGCATTTTCTATACCCAGCACATCACCAACAACGAAGTCCAAGAGACCCTCACACAAGCCATTGGGCAACATGATGACATGCTCACAGTGGTGAAGAAACGAAAACTCCGATGGTATGGTCACGTCAGCAAAGCATCAGGCCTTGCAAAGACCATCCTGCAAGGCACGATGCAAGGAGGCAGAAGAAGAGAGACAGAAAAAGGAGGTTGGAAGACAACATTCGAGAATGGACTGGTATGACACTGAACGAAGCCATGAGGGTTGTTGAGAACAGAGAAAGATGGAGTACGCTGGTTAAACGATCACCTGTGGTGCCCCAACGATGAATTACGGGATAGGATAGGATAGGACGTTATCAACAGTTGACTGGGGAACAATTGTAATATGTTCTGAGGTCATAAAGATGAGTTGTACTGTATTGTACATCAAAGTTAATATATGCTTGATGTTATGTATACCCCCTTTGGGGTGCCGGGGGTTTCAGTATAAATAGTATCCCCACTTTCTGGAAATTTAGTGCTTTAAATTCCCACTGTCGCTGTCTTTCTCATTTGTTCTTTCTCATTCCTGCTCTGTTCTATCAATCTGCTATATTATCTTCTTCTTCGCTAGACCAGTCACCTACCTTTTTTTCTTGAAAACTCTTCCGGTACAAGGCTCCTTATTTGTGTATGAGGTCTGTTGGATCAGCTTAGGAATATTGGACGCTTTCTGCCAGGTGGTCACTAGGGCTTTCTATGATGTTATTATTTAGCAATATAGGCATTTTATATGTGTGTGTTTTGTTGATAATATATAATGATGTTTGTATTCTATTTTGTTTTGTAAACGGGGGTTCGATAAATTAGAGTACAGCCTCAGCGTCCCCTGTGTGGGATGTCTTTATTGTAAAGTGACTGGCTGGTGGAGAGCTTTCAGTTTTACCACTAGGGTTGTTTCAGGAGATCTTTTATGCGGATCAGGGGTTGTCCGGTCCTGATTTGGCTCGGAAGAGTCCGCTGGACCTAAATCAATAATGATGTAATGTAATGTAATATAATGATGTTATGTCTTCAGTACACTGCCATAAAACTGGCCTCATTGTTTTGTGGACAATAAAGACTCGAGTGTGATGGCAAACATCCCACAATAAGCAGGAGATGATTTGGGGGAATGGAAAATGATGTCGATTTGAATGTACAATGCAAGCAATGCATGTCGCCAACACGTACTGCAGATATAAAATATACATTTGTACTGAACCCATTGCATGAATTAAGTACAGGTACTGCAGTCATAAAATGTGAAATAATGACCTGATCGTTTTGCTACAAGTAGTGAACGACCTTTCATGGCAAATCTACCACATCCGCGGTGTCGGATTATTACGGCGTTCATAAGGATAGTTTTTTTTTTATTTTCTTACCTTGGATCAAGTTCCGGCCTCGTTCTCTCTCTCTCTCTCTCTCTCTCTCTCTCTCTCTCTCTCTCTCTCTCTCTCTCTCTCTCTCTCTCTCTCTCTCTCTCTCTCTCTCTCTCTCTCTCCTCAAGCACACACACGCACATTTTTGTTAAATTTCATTTAAATTTATTTTATTTATCGTGCACTGACGTTTGCAACGTAAGACTGTTTCAATGTAATAATATTAACTGGTGCAAATTATGTTTTTGAAAAACTCCTAATAGGTCTTTTCAGGTGTGGTGTGGTGTGATTTGGTGTGGTGTGGTGTGATTTGGTGTGGTGTGGTGTGATTTGGGGTGGTGTGGTGTGATTTGGTGTGGGGTTTTGGAGTGCTTGCGGGGTGAATTGGAGTGGGGGGGGGCGGGGGTACCCAAAGAAAGCGCATTTAAAGAAATACTTGTAGTAAACAAGAATTATCAGTACGTAATTAATATTTTAAATTAAATCGCATCGTGCCTAAGAGAATTAGAGTGCTGTCATGACTGAGCGAAATAAACGCCGTAACTGTAATTGCCCACGTGGTAACTATCAATCACAGGCACACCACGCGTAAGGCCATCAGTTATTACGGGTGATAATATACCTACAGCTCAGGCAGTGAACAATACAAAGAGATTATGTTATGATAAAGTCAACCCTATAGGTACTCATGCACTCGTTAAGTACAATTGCGAGAGTAATGTTCTATATACAGATACTCATGCACTCGTTAAGTACAATTGCGAGAGTAAGGTCCTATATATAGGTACTCATGCACTCGGTAAGTACAATTGCGGGAGTAAGGTCCAATATATAGGTACTCATGCACTCGTTAAGTACAACTGCGAGAGTTAGGTCCTATATATAAGTACTCATGCATTCGTTAAGTACAATTGCAAGAGTAAGGTCCTATATATAGGTACTCATGCACTCGTTAAGTACAATTGCGAGAGTAAGGTGTGTGTACACCAATCTTTGTTGTTGTTTTGTAAATAAATTAATTTAAAAAAAAAGAACTTAATTATTTGATTAATAAATGAGTATATAAATATTAAATAAATAAATAAATAAAAAACAATTAACCAACAATAATCAGCATGCTGGGTCAAGGGGCCAATACTGAAGACTACTGGGTGGGAGGGGTCAGTAGGGACTCAATCAACATTAATCGTAGACGTGGATTTAGGACTAATTAACTGGAGCTGGCACAAGAGACCAACGATTTCATATGATAAATAATCAATTGAAAAATCTTGCTTTCCCATAGGATGGTAGTGAATGGCAAATGTTGGTTTAAAGTAAGATGATAATGGGAAAAAAAATTGGAATAAAAATAAGATGATAATGGCAAAAAATATCATTTACAGTAAGACGATAATTAACGGCAAAATGTTGATTCAAAAATTAATAGATAGAAAGATAGATAATCAATGGTTATGGGGTCCAGCGGACTGACGGGATGGAAAAATGTTGATTTCAAGATGAAAATTAGTGGCAAAATGTAGATTTAAAGTAAGATGATAATTAATTGCAAAATGTCGATTTAAAGTAAGACGATAATGGCAAATGTTGGTTTCAAGTAAGTTGATAATGACAAGTGCTGGTTTAAAGAGAGATGATAATGAAAAGTGCTGGTTTATACAGAGATGATAACGACAAGTGCTGGTTTATACAGAGATGATAACAACAAGTGCTGGTTTAAAGAGAGATGATAATGACAAGTGCTGGTTTATACAGAGATGATAACGACAAGTGCTGGTTTATACAGAGATGATAACGACAAGTGCTGGTTTAAACAGAGATGATAACGACAAGTGCTGGTTTAAAGAGAGATGATAATGAAAAGTGCTGGTTTTTACAGAGATGATAACGACAAGAGCTGGTTTATACAGAGATGATAACAACAAGTGCTGGTTTAAAGAGAGATGATAATGACAAGTGCTGGTTTAAAGAGAGATGATAACGACAAGTGCGGGTTTATACAGAGATGATAGCGACAAGTGCTGGTTTATACAGAGATGATAACGACAAGTGCTGGTTTATACAGAGATGATAACGACAAGTGCTGGTTTATACAGAGATGATAACGACAAGTGCTGGTTTATACAGAGATGATAATGACAAGTGCTGGATTCCAATAAGAAATCCAAAGGAATTCAAAAGGCGGTGGCCATGGAGTGTTCTTTCGGCAAAATTGTGGTAAGCAAGACCCGGATTTGTTTCCCATAATTACATTAGGCAACTGTTGTTCACATCAAGAGAGATATATACTACCCGTGTTATAGATAAACCTTCTCTGTCTGTCCGTCTGTCTATCTGTCTGTCTGCCTCTATCTCCAATGTTTCACGCATCCCTCCTATCGTTCCTTACCTCCTTGTTGCCTTCGTGGCACGTTAAAACACCCTGTTATTCTGCCCACAGCCTACGTGATATGCTCAAAAAAAGCATGAGGCATAATACACACATGGCCGAGAGCGATGGGGTGGCTTAGCTGTCCATGCCGTTGACAGCGCCCTTCTCGCAGCAAGTTTGTATCTTAAGCATCTTGCGTTGGATGCTATCTTCTCACAGCGCCTTGAGCATTTATTTGAGCTGCTAACTGCGCTATTATAAGGGCGATAAACCCACATAGTCACTCTTGAAAAAACATAAGCTTTTTACTTTTCAATACTGTTACCATGTTTTTCCCCAAAATAATTTAAATAAATAAAAAAATAAAAGGATAAATAAATAAATAAATAAATAAATAAATAAATAAATAAATAAATAAATAAATAAAGTAAAAGCCAAAGAAACAGACAAAGAAGGTAATGATTTGCACAATGTTCTACCTCAGCAAAATACTTTAAACCGTAGGTCGGCACAACTCATCTGTTAAGTAAATATTTATGTCATACTTAATTAATCATATTTCTAATTAATTATGGAGGAACGCTCTCAGAGGCGGTCTAGGAAGGAAGCGTGTCTTATGTTCCCCATCTCTTGTTCCCACGACTATGCTGGACCACCATCTGTAGGTATAATAACAATATAGAGCTACATCTGTGAAAACATAGAAATGTTGGATCACAGAACTAGAGTTGACGGAACATATTAGGTGGTAGATCCACATTTGTGAGAACAGACATTGAACGGTGGGTACACATAACTGTCGGAACATAGAGCTGTTGGAACATATGTTTTATCCCATCTCGGACAGACTGTTCAGTGGAGCAAATACAGAAAATGAGAGGTCAGTGTGTTCACTGGAGCAGACAAGCTGGAAGACTTAGAGGAAATGATTGTCTGTTCCTATTAACTTATCTGCTTCAATCACGCATATGATGTAAACATCCTACTTTGATAATCATTACGATGAGGGCAATGATGATGACGGTGACAATAATGATGATGATGAAGAGGAGGAGGAGGAGAAGAAGGAGGAGAAGGACAAAGAGCTGGATGTTGTCGATGTTGGTGATGGCAAAGGTGACGATGTAAGATGGAGAACACGACGTCATTGATTTACTACGTTGATGTCAATGACAATGAAGATAATGGTGAAGGAGGAAGAGAAGGAGGAAGAAACAGAAGAAGAAGAATTAAATAATTTTATTTAGGGTTTGTACACATAGTGATACCACCACCACCACCACCAAACAACACAAAAAACACAAGCATCATTGACAAAGTTTTCTTTTAACGTTAATATTTGTGTACATAGTTGTAAATAGTATATTTTTGTCTTTTTTGTAATTTATGTACATAACTGTAAATAGTCTGTACCTTTACTGTCCCGTCTTTTGGTGTATTGTAGCAATAGTGATGTTTCATCGAGTGCATGTATTTATATGTTATGACTATGTAAAGCGTGGTGAGTCTGGTCATAGGCTGGAGTACCCGCTATATAAAAATCCGTTATTATTATTATTATTATTAATATAATTTAAAGAAGAAGAAGAAGAAGAAGAAGGAGGAGGAGGAGGAGGAGAAGGAAAAAAGAAGATGAAGAAAAAGAAGATGAAGAAGAAGGAGGAGGAGGAGAAGAATGTCACAGTCGGTCTTTGAGCTCTGGTCCTGCTCGCAGCCATTTCCCCCCCCCCCCCCTATTCGCCCGCTGGCCCAGCGATCCAAGCCCCGCCCCTCCGGACAGTCCCACGTGATCCTGGACTGGACCGGGGGACCAGTAAGTCAGTCTACTCCTGCATGCCCAAGCGAACACACTGCTGCCGAAGACACGTCTGCACCCACGTTGCGACCGCTGAGCTTCGACAATATTCTTGTGTTTCAACCCGTTCCTTGGTCCAGGTAAGAGTGGTGACTTATTTCATATCATTTAGCTTCCCACCACCCGTCGATTTCCCTACATGTTCGTATGTCTTGTAGACAGTTAATCCCCATTGCTTATAATCCCCATGGTCCTGTATTTGTCCCCTTTGTTTCTCCCCTGATCCTATTGTGTAAATGTCCGCCCCTGCTGTCCATAACCCCATCTCAGGCGCCGAAACTCGTATACTTTAGCGGCCGCCAGCGCGATGAATGGCGCAGCATCCAGAGCGTGTGGGCACCTCTGATGCTGAGAATGATCATTTGCAGAACGGGTCCTTGTGAGAGCTATTGCAAGACTCAAACCACGCCGCGTGCAGCCCTTATACTCTGGCTGTCACTGAAGACGCGTGAGCAAGACCGCCGGCCAAGTACATATGTCCGGTTCTGACCAACCCAAGTGTTGCACCATCAACGCGACCTAGTGGCCTACACTGGGCCTCCCAAGCCAAGCGACTGACCAATTGCGCAACCGCCATCCAGTCACCTGAGGCAACCACCGCCTACGTACATAGCAGTTAAGTGTGCACTCTGCGCACACCACAACTCGGCGTATATCTGGATACCCACGCTAAAATCATCCAGCCACCCCTTGCCATATGATGATATCGGTCTATATTCGCCCCAGTGACACTTAAGTAGATAAACCAGAATTACTCCAAGATACCCTGGACGATATCAGACTTTTGCTAGTGATCCAGTTTTAACCCAGCCTACTGTTTGACCTACACCCAGATAATAAATTATTGTATATTGTACTCTATTACCAGTCTTCCCTTGTTGAGCCCTCCACTAGTTAATTCTGTACATCTCTCGTCTGTCTTTAACCTATCTATCATTCTTTAGTACTCCCAGCGTTATTCACTTGAACGTCACCGCAAGTCGGCCTAAGACAAGGGAGGCGACACAGCGCGGGTGAATAATTGCTAACCCTCATTCCCCCAACCCCCTATATTCGTGACAAAGAAGGAGAAGGAAAAAAGAAGATGAAGAAGAAGAAGAAGCAGAAGTAGTAGTAGTTGTAGTAAGCCTAGTAGTAAAATTAGTAGTAGTAGAAGTAGTAGTAGTAGTAGTAGTAGTAGTAGTAGTAGTAGTAGTAGTAGTAGTAGTAGTAGTAGTAGAAGTAGTAGTAGTAGTAGAAGTAGTAGTAGAAGAAAAAGAAGGAGAATGAGAAGAAGAAGAAGAACACACCATTCATTTAAATACAAACTGTCCCGATTCACAGATTAATATTTGAACGGTGAAATGGCAGATTGTGATAAAGACTTAAAAGTTAACGACTCACGGATGTGGGTTGCAACAGGAAAAGCAATTTGTTTTCCACTGTCTTACCTGCAACATAGAAAGAACAAAACATCTTAAGAAAAAAACAATCACCAAATGTAACAAGATGGCAAGCCAAAACAACAGTATCTCCAGACATTCACACAAGTAGCACAGAATCAGCCGAGGACGAGAAAGAGGGCAGTGATATAACAGAATTATCAGATAAAATAAAACTAAATGATGGGGTGGATGGAGTAGGAGAGGGAGAAGGGAGAAGGGAGAGGGGAAGCGGACAAAACATTGACCTAAAGTAGGAAACATCAACATTGCCACCATCAAGTACCACAACTATCCACTCACCGCCCACAGACCTAATGATCATAACAATTTTGACCCCAGGTTTCCATGGGTTTTCTTCAGTGTGCACAAGCTGTCATTAAAAGACAACAGTTTTGTATGCTTTGCAGTCTGTTTGTGTAATGCTGGAACGATTGACTGTGATGGCAACGAGTATCAAAACATACGGTGACGAAGGAGGTGGTGTATGTATTGATGTGTGTGGGTGCGTGCGTTAGTATGTGTGTGAGATGGTGTAGGTATGTTTGTGTGTGTATACATTTGTGTGTATATATATGCATATGTGTGCGTGCGTGCGTGCTAACATAAATATGAAGAGTGTATGTATGTAAGCATGTGTGTAGGGGTGGGGTGGAGGGGTTTAGGGGGGTTTATGGGTGTGTATGAGAATTGTATATATACTTGTGTGTGGGCGTGTGATTGTGTGTCGGAAAGTTAATTAATCATGTCTGCAGCCCCGTGCATGCCTTTCACTCTCATCAACCTTACACACAACCACACACACACTCAAACCGCTCCAACCCCCCCTTCCCACACACGCCCCACCACCACCAACATCATCACCACCACCACCACCAACACCATCACCACCACAGTACACCTTCCCGCACATGTGCACTTTTGTCTGTAGTACAAAATATAGTATGGAACTTCGGCAGTAGAACAAGCGGCTCATTTGATTGCATTAAAGTGAAGCTGCGCTCCCTTGTCATCTCCACCTTCCTATACGCTTGGGAAACATGGACCCTCACAGCAGATCTCCAACGAAGAATACAAAGCATGGAGATGAGGTGCTACAGAAGACTCCTGAGCTTTTCCTATACCCAGCACATCACCAACGACGAAGTCCGACCGACCATCACACAAGCCATTGGACAACATGATGACCTGCTCACAGTGGTGAAAAAACGAAAACTCCGATGATATTGCCACGTCACCAGATCATCGGGTCTTGCAAATACCATCCTTCAAAGCACGGTGCAAGGAGGTAGAAGAAGAGGGAAACCGAAAAGGAGGTGGGAGGACAACATTCGAGAATGGACTGGTTTGATTCTGAACGAAACCATGAGGATTGCTGAGGACAGAGAAAGATGGAGTACGCTGGTTAAACGATCATCTGTGGTGCCCCTACGACCTCCAAGTTACGGGATAGGATAGGATAGGATAGGATAGGATAGGATAGGATAGGATAGGATAGGATAGGATAGGATAGGAAGTTGCTTCTTGTGTCTCAAGAGTCGAGTTCAATTGCCGGTTTGCAAAGCCACTGTTAATGGCAATCTTACTGTATCAGTTAGTGATGTGATGATGGTACAGCACAGTGGTTGCAAAGCCACTGTTAATGGCTATCTTACTGTATCAGTTAGTGATGTGATGATGGTACAGCACAGTGGTTGCAAAGCCACTGTTAATGGCTATCTTACTGTATCAGTTAGTGATGTGATGATGGTCCAGCACAGTGGGGGTTATGCAAAGAGGGCAGATTCAGAAAAGAGTGTAGATTCAGCATACAGGTAGAGAGAGGGTCACACCAAAGAGCGTATTATAGAAAGAGAGGGAACTTGGTTCAGAACCGCGAGACGAAAGATACGAGTTACGCTCCCTTGTCGACATGCTAAAAATGGCTCGTGGCAGAAAGACAAAAGGCGACCGAGTAAAACAGGGCGGTGACTTTTGCACAGCCATCAATTGCCGTAATGCCAGATACAAGAAAAGTTGTGATGGCAAGTTCTTTTTCAAGTTTCCAAGAGAAAAAGAAAGGTAAATTGCAATCGAAAAACTTCTTTTTTGTGTGTTTATATAGGCCTAAACCAAGACCGCTGCAGTGTTGTTAAAACAATCGGAGAGAGGCTTCAGTGATTCATGTTATATCTATTCTATGTGCTAAAACAAAAACTGTTTGCTTGCTGACAGTTTACGTTCAAAAAGGTCGCTCACTGTTTACGTTGTTTCTAGGTTGTTTGACTAATATATTTGTGCTTACATTTCAAAAGTGGATGTCAGATTCGCAGTTTGGCTTCGTCAAACTGCTTGTGTTAACAAGTTAAATTAGACTAAGTCTGTTTTCTCCTCGTGATCAAATACTGTGCAAGATAACCCCTTACCTAGGCACAAAAATGGTCCTTGATCTGTTGTAATCCCTTTTCGTTTGAGTGTAAACTGGAAAAAAATGTAATGTAGAAACTCAGTCCTTGTTCTGATCTGTGAATTTCTCCGCATTAGATCTATATTGCGTGGAATGTTGTAGTCTAGGTTCTGATTGTTCTGTCTGATTAATTAATTATTTCCCATGAAGTGACTGATGTTATTAAGCCAGTGATGTGGGAGGTGAGAGGGTTGGTGGGTAGGGGGACACCTGATATAAATTAAATTCACACTATTAGTGAAACATTTTGTTATTGTGCTTTATTGTGATTAATTGATTGAATGACAGAGCTCTCTCTTCCCCCAACCCCCCTCCCTCTCTCTCTCTCTCTCTCTCTCTCTCTCTCTCTCTCTCTCTCTCTCTCACGATTACGGATTTACACAGTTTCGGATAAATGAAACAGTCTGTCATGCATAATTATTTTAATTTTAAAATATCTGTCGTTGATTAAGAAATAATTAATTCCAGGGCAGAAAACGAACCTATCACATACACACATAAGCAGCATAAAAGCACCTAATAAATGTCAATAAGTAAACATAAAAAAAAAAAAAAAAAAAAAAAAAGACCGCAGTAGCGGAATGTTAATAATAATGATGGTTAAAAGTTTGGTTTTTGCAAACGTTGCCATAAAAATGTTCTTTTGCAATGGCATAGGCTCAATAAGTTACCACGCACAAATCATTCATATAGCAGATGATGAAATATAGCCAGCCCGAGCAAAGGGAAATAATCCGTGAGAGCGTCTCGCATTTTTGTATAGGACATAATGGAAGTTCCCCCTCTTTCCGTAATAAGCTCTTTGGTCACACTGCGCAGACCGAGGCTGACGTCCCCATTGTACCGAGGTTGACATCCCCATTGTACAGAGGCCGCCTCTGCTAGGTCGTGTGGCAGAGGGTACGAAGAGTCCATGAACGAAGACAGTTAAAACTTGTTAAGATCCTCTACAATCGCTCAGTTGCATGAGGCGTTGGACAGAGAGCATCACGCAGCAAGATGGCGCCTCGGATGGATCGAGTTATCTTTTGTTTCTGCGTCCACCGCCTTTAGGAAGGGGGAGGAGGGGGAGGAGGGGGAGGAGGGGGGAAGAGAGACTTAGACTTAGACTTAGACTTAGACGTTTTATTGAATAAACACAAAACAGGTTCATTTCAATGGGAAGGATGGGGTGGGAGATTCAGCGCGATCATGTGAATTCAGATTAAAAATGACAACATATGCAATAAAAATAAAATTACCAACAATACAAACAATGTTTCTGTACATTCCATATTCAAAAGCTTACAGAAATAACGAAATTTGATGCAAAATCCAAGAAAAAAGAAATACACGCCAGAAAGAAGACTACAAAATTCCAAACTTAGAACTATACAAGACTACAAATGTCAGCACAAATGCAAAAGGAGATTTACCTGTCCGAATGCTTTTTCTCTCTTTCACCATCATTCATTCTCATTTATTATATCCATCTACTCTTCGTCAATACTAGCTCTCGTCTTCATTCTGTCACCCCCTCTCGTTACATAATCCATAGGATTTTTTAAACCTTATATGCCCATCCATCTTTATAATGTAATACTCCTCTCTCCGCTACAAATTTAATACGCCTGTTTCAACTTTCAAATTTCAATACGTTCAAAATACAAACAAGAAACGTCATAAAAAGCAAAAATTCCTGCCAAGATTCTGTTCAATCCAAAACAACTCTACTGTAACTTTGCTCTCTTTCTGAATGCTTTATACAAAAACCTGGACAGCTCGCACACATTTGTTTGATCATCATCACTCATAATTCCAGAAATGTCAAAACCAGTATCTTGATACTTTTCAAATATTGGTGACTCATTCTTTAATTCTTCGTATGCGGGACAAGCAAACAAGAAGTGAGGCTCATCTTCCACATCGTCTTTGCATACTGGACACATCAGCTGTTGTGGTGTGTTACTCCTGACCTGTATCTTCGTCTGTGTGTGTTGATCGGCGAGATGCCGAACCTGAACTGGACATAGGCAATTTTAAAGCATCGTAGCTGGTGACAGTCTACATAATGTTCCAGTTTAAACACCCTCTTGAACTGAGCATAGTACTCAAAGCGCTCGCTAGAAAAAAGTTTGAGTTCCCAGTCACTTTTGAATCGATTTAAAAGTCTTTCTTTCAAGGAAGCCAAAAACGACTTGACGTCACCAACACTTTGCTGTTGCCATGCTTCAACAAACCCATTGTCTAAAAACAAATTCTTCAAGTGAAAAACCCAGCATTTCTTACCAGAGTCACACATTGCACAAAGCATCAGATACGCTTTACGGGGAAGCCTCTCTGACGACAATGAGAGACAGAGAGAGGGACAGAGAGAAAGACAGATAGAGAGATAGAGAGAAAAGAGAGAGAAAAGAGAGAGAGAAAAGAGAGTTTTGCACACAATACGTCAACCGTCAAGGTTAAGCCGGGGTTCGTGTCAGCTGTAATAATTAATATCCGTGATTTGCATTCATACAGCTGTCGCTATTAGCACTCTTATTCCCTTCTCTCTCTCTCTCTCTCTCTCTCTCTCTCTCTCTCTCTCTCTCTCTCTCTCTCTCTCTCTCTCTCTCTCTCTCTCTCTCTCTCTCTCTCTCTCTCTCCTCTCACAGACTGGCAATCCTGTCCCCTAACCCAGATGATCGTTTAACCAGCCTACTCCATCTTTCTCTGTCCTCAGCAGCCCTGATGGCTTCGCTCAGTGTCAAACCAGTCCATTCTCGAATTTTGTCCTCCCACCTCTATTTCGGTCTCCCTCTTCTTCTACCTCATTGCACTGTGCCTTGCAGAATGGTCTTTGCAAGGCCTGATGATCTGGTGACGTGGCCATACCATCGGAGTTTCCGTTTCTTCACCACTGTGAGCAGGTCATCGTGTTGTCCAATGGCTTGTGTGATGGTCTGTCGGACTTCGTCGTTGGTGATGTGTTGGGTATAGAAAATGCCCAGAAGTCTTCTGTAGCACCTCATCTCCATGCTTTGTATTCTTCGTTGTAGATCTGCTGTGAGGGTCCATGCTTCGCAAGCATATAGGAAGATGGAGATGACAAGGGAGCGCAGCAGTCTTACTTTGGAATGTAGACTGATGGTCATGTCTTTCCAAATGGGCTTCAACCTTGTCAGGGCAGCAGTTGTTTGTGCGATCCTGGAGAGGACTTCATGTCGGGACCCATTGTCTGATACAATGGCTCCTAAATATTTGAAGCTATGCACTGTGTTGAGGGATTGGCCTTGGACTTTGATGTCCGTGTTGATGCCATTGGTGTTGCTGGTCATCATTTTGGTCTTCTCTGCACTTAAGCTCTGGAGGTGGTGTCAAGCCTCTGTACCAGCTGTTCAAGTTCTTGTTCCTCTCCAGCCAATCCATCAATGTCATCCGCAAAACGAAGATTGGAGATTGCTCTATACCCTATGCTGACTGTGCCTTCGTGATCTGCAAGAGCATCTGACATGATGCGCTCTATGAAGATGTTGAAGAGTGTTGGAGAGAGTAGGCATCCTTGACGCACACCGATTGTTGTTCTGAACCAGTTCCCGATGACACTTTTATGGAGGACTGCACTGGTAGCCTTGTCATACAGGCTTTTGATGACTTCAATAATTTTAGGGCTGATGTTGTACACTTTCATTGTTGCTCATAGAGCTGCATGCCAGACTCTGTCAAACGCCTTCTTGAAGTCTATGAACACATGATATAGATGTTGGTGCTGTAGGTATTTCTCACAGATTATTCTGAGGTTGAAAATCTGTTCAGTGGTACTTCGCCCTGCCCTGAATCCTGCTTGTTCTTCAGCCATGATTTGTTCAGCTTGGGGTTTCAACCTGTTGAGTATTATTTTTAGGAGGACCTTGCTGGGATGGCTGATGAGGCTGATGGTGCGGTAATTTTCACACTCCTGAAGGTTACCTTTTTTGGGAAGACTGATGACAAGCGACTGTGTCCATGGTGTAGGCCACTCCCCGCTCTGCCAGATCTTGTTACAGATAATGGTGAGGGCATCAATCATCGCTTTTATTCCTGCTGGCAGCAGTTCCGCGGGTATGTTGTCCACTCCCGCTGACTTCCCTTTCTTCAGCGATTGCACTGCTGCCTCAACTTCTTCCCGGATAATTGGGAGGATTTCTTCTTCTCTGTTCTCGGGACATGCTAGAACTGATGGGTCTCCATTTGGTGTATGGTTGTAAAGGTCAGAGCAGTACTTTGTCCATCTGTCCAAGACTTCTTGTTCTTCTGTAAGGCATATGCCAGACTTGCTTTGGATCGTGGAGACTTTGGGCTGTTTAACGCTTGTCAACCGCTTCACAGTCTGGTAAGCCTTCTTGCTGTTGTTCTTGTTCAGACTATTCTCTATTTCATGGCATTGATCTTCTATCCAGTTTTCCTTTGCTGTGCGCATGCCTTTTCGGATGTCATTGTTGATTTTTCGGTAGACATCAGCTGCCTGTGAGGTGTTCTTTTTCTTTTTTTATCTCTCTTCGTTTATCACACAGATCCAAAAGTTCTGGTGTGATCCACGGCTTCTTCTTTGGTCGGTGCTGGCCAAGGATCTCAGTGGCGGCATCTGTCACAGCTGAGTTGAAGGTGGTGGTCATGGTGTTGACATCTACTTCACCAGCCCCCAAAATGAGCAGTGGTGCAAATTTCCCTCCAATTGTGGCCTAAAATAGTTTTGCCTCCTCCGGGTCTTTGACTGACTGACACACATACAAACACACGCACACACACAAACACACCCCCACACACACACACAAACACGTGCTCACGCACCCCTCCTCTTCACGCCTCACACACATTTGCTGCTTCTTTGTCTCTGACCCTTGGTCTCCCTACATCCTTGTCTACCTGTCTGTCTATCTCATCTCATCTCTCTCCCTCCCCTTTCTCCTGTTCTACCTTCTTCTGCCACTCTCCTTCTCTCCTTCTCTTAGTAAGAAGTCATTGACCTTGGTGAATGTCATAGGCAAACATTTTCTGTCTAAAACAAAAATAGAATATCCGTCTAACACACCACACGCACACACACACACACCCATACGCACACACACACGCATACGCACACACACATACACACACACTCTTAACCCACCCACCCTGCCCTACACACACAAAATCGCTGTTTCAAAAGCAAACCGCTGAGTTGGAGTTAGATGTTGGGGAAAAGAGAAAAATATGATCATGTATAGCGTCCAAACAGCTCACAGAGCTGCTCAATCACCCTAGCCCCATACAGCCAGCAACATTACATTCTTTACTCTAACTCCATACAACCAGCAACATTACATTCTTTACCCTAACCGTTGTGCATAAACGGTGCAACAAAGCCAATAGAAGCCTGATGTGATCCAGTAGCTGATAGGTACTTTTGCATTTTTTCCCCTTGCACTTTGTAAACAGCTACATTTTTAACCCAGCTATATATTTTATCCGGCTTCTGCGAGCTTGTAGAAAAGATCTATTGTTGCACGTGCCTTAAGTGTGTGTGTTGGCATGGAGATCAAGGTCTGCCATACCTCAAAGTCATCAAACGTCATTCTCTTCCAAAGTCCCAAGCTCCATCCTGCCACGCGTTGCCTACACATTCGGCGTGCAAGATGGACTATGAAGCTAGTGAGCATCTCGGACGGCTTGAGTTAAACCCTGTATAAGCCAGCGCCTTGAGCAGCTCTGTAGCTGGAAAAGCGCTATATAAGAACGATTCAATAAAACTAATAATTAAATAAATAAATAAAGAGGCATGAGGTCCTCCCGTAATTGTCGATAGGAGACTGAGGGTCAGCTTTATAATGACGTAGGCGATGACCATCTCCTATCCTTCACCGATTTTTCTTTTCCGGTTCCCAAAAGAGCCAAGTACCCATTCATAGCTGGATGGATTAGAGCGACTGCGGTGCGACGTTTCGTTTATTTCATTGTGTGAATGTTACCATCGATCCTAAGCAGGCTGATTTGAGCTTAACTCTCCCTCTGCACCGCGTGGCCTAATCACTGCCACGTTGTGCTACCCATCTTAACATTAAGATAGAGAGTGGAAACTGCCACGTTGTGCTACCCATCTTAACATTAAGATAGAGAGTGGAAACTGCCACGTTGTGTTACCCATCTTAACATTAAGATAGAGAGTGGAAACTGCCACGTTGTGCTACCCATCTTAACATTAAGATAGAGAGTGGAAAAGAAGAAATAGTTACAAACAAAATGAAGGAGGAGGAGAGGGAGGAAGAAGAAAAAGAAGGAGGAGGAGTTATAAAAACCAATGAGAATGCACCATGATCCCCGGTACTAATATATTTGACACTAATGACCCACCAATATTATACTGGCACAGTACAAAGGACAATAAATTAGCAACAACATCAAATACTACTACTACTACTACTACTACTACTACTACTACTACTACTACTACTACTACTACTACTACTACTACTACTACTACTGGATGCTATCACACACTTTTTCTTCAATGGAACTCAAAGCGCGACGATCTGAAGAGATTGCTATTACAGAAGTCGGAATAGAAATCAAGTTTTATTGTTGAAAATTTAGATTGCCGGCATCTAATACCATTATTGAAGGGAGGGAGGAAACAGGAGTACCTGGAGAAAACCCTCGGTGTCCCGGAAGGTATCGTACCTAAGTCACGTCAGTTCGTCCCACGCGGGGTTCGAATCCGCGACATTCGGCCTCGGAAAGCACCTTACTGTCCACTGTGCTACCAGGCCTCCCCATATCGCTTGGGCAACACACATACACTCACACACACCCACACACACACATACACCAATTTAAATATAATGATTATATTGTAATAATTACTATTTTAAAAACGCTATTTTTACCGAAAGAAAAAACCCATCCCAAAAGAAAACGAGCCTGACTTTTAAGTAAAAACCGTTTTTGCAGCTGGCGACGTGACAAGTTCGCGACATGGAAAAAATAAAGGCCTACAACTATTATCACATTAGCAGTAAACCTACCGGCACATGGCAAGGTAAACATGGTGCACAGTTTATAATGACATCCACGCTCTATTCTTGCTGGTCTTGTTTAGGTTTGTCTACATGATCCGCCTGTGTATTGTGTTTGTCTGCTCTCTTGCTCCCTGTCTGTCTTCTCTGAGGACTGCATGCATGCCGGAGTCAAACAGAGGGTACGACTATTAAGGTAAACAAAAAGCAAACTAGAATCTTTATGGAAACAGCCTTCAAAGCCATGGCCGTACTTCAGATCAGAGATACACACACACACGCACACACGCACGCACACCACACACGCTATGCTCGCATAAAATAACACAGGCTTCTGCCTATCTTATCCTATCCTATCCTATCCTATACTATCCCATAATTTGAAAGTTGTTGGGGCACCACAGGTGATCGTTTAATCAGCGTACTCGATATTTTTCTGTCCTCAGCAACCTTCATGGTTTCGCTCAGTGTCAAGCCAGTCCATTCTCGAATGTTGCCCGCCCTCCTCTTTTTCGGTCTTCCTCTTCTTCTGCCTCCTTCCATCGTTCCTTGCAGGATGGTTTTTGCAAGGCCTGATGCCCCGGTGATGTGGCCATACCATCGGAGTTTGTTATCGTGTTGTCCAATGGCTTGTGTGATGGTCTGTCGGATTTCGCCGTTGGTGATATTCTTGGTTTACGAAATGCCCAGAAGTTTTCTGTAGCACATCATCTCCATGCTTTGTATTCTTCGTTGTAGGTCTGCTGTGAAGGTCCATGTTTCGCAAGGGTATAGGAAGATGGAGATGAAAAGGGAGCGCAGCAGTCTTGCCTTGGAATGTAGAATGATGGGTCTGTCTTTCCAAATGGGCTTCAACCTTGTGTTTGTGTAATCCTGAATAGGACTTCCTGTCGGGACCCATTGTCAAATGCAATGGCTCCTAAATATTTGAAGAAAAGCACCGGATTGAGGGATTGGCCATGGACTTCGATTTCAAACATCGCCCCTCCACCCCTTCCGCCGTCCATATGTCATCCTGCATCCACCCTCCCCCTCATCCACACACATGTACACACAGACACACGTACATACACAAACCGCCACTGCCCCGACGACCCAAGTCCACTTCAATTCTTTGGTCTCTGGTACGGGGTACGGCACGGGGTCAGCAGCAGCAGCAGCAGAAGAAGAAGAAGAAGGAGGAGGAGGAGGAGGATGAAGGCGAGGAAGACGAAGACGAAGAAGAGGAAGAAGAAGAAGAAGAAGAAGAAGAAGAAGAAGAAGAAGAAGAAGAAGATGATGATGATGATGATGATGATGAAGATGATGATGATGATGATGATCATGATGATGATGATGATGATGATGATGATGAAGCCTAACCCTGTGTAAAGCGCTCTCATCACTACCACCACCTGTTGCAGAGAGGTCAGTGGTCAGATACGGGTTTATTACGTTGAAACGCGAACGATAGTATGTCTGAAGCGCGCACGATAGATCTAATCGTTTCGATTTGCAAAGTATTCAATAATAGAGTTTATTTACCTTTGATTTGAGTTTGCATTGTTGTTAGAAGAAGCTTTGTATAACGTTGATAATTTTCGTTAGTCGATATTATTGGAGAATTCTCTAGAGTTGCGTGTTTACTGTCGATAGAAATTTCCCGATAAATGTTGAAGTTCTTGGAATGTGTGGAAAGATGTATGACGTAAGTCAGTGATGACGAACTTTATTTTGATTGGTGGTAGTGCGTCATCTACCGTGTTCTAAATTGTTCTGGAGTATCAAGAGACTTTTAAGCGCCGCACTGTTTTAAAATAGAGTTGAGAGTGTTGTTGTTGATAGTGAGTTGGAAAGTAAAAAGTTGAGAGTGAAAAGGTGATTGTATGCAGTTGTTGATGTGTGCTGAATAAAAGTGGAAAACTTCATACGAAGACTTTGCCTTGTTGCTGCTGAGTGAGCAGGCTGCGTGGATAAACGAATCTGAGTTACACACCTATCAGGAATTCAAGCATCGGGGCTGAATCAAATACTGATAGAAAAACACCAACATCGATTCGAGTGTAACAGGGTTGATGTTGAGCTCGATGCCACAAGCGCACCGTACACCCTTGTCCCCCCAAAGCTATCAGAGTTTTAACAATATGGCACATATATTTCCACACACTCACACCCAATAATTATTAAATATGACCAAAAGTGCACATTTTCTTGGCAGTGCCGTGACTCGGCTATATCCTAAAGCAGCAAAGTGAAATCATGATGAGCGACTATCCGAACTGATCTGTAAGCGAAATCGTATAAAAATCTGTTCATTTTCATATACAGCGCAAACCACTAAATTGCAAATTGGTCTAAAATGTTTAGCATTAGATAACGTATCTGATTACAAATGTAACGTATCTGATAAAAGATATGAAGTATCTTTGAAGGAAAAATAATCAAATTCCGTTCAGTTATTCTTTATATAAAGCACATAAAAGCGTGCGACCAACAGACAGACCGACATTTGACTGGTTTATCATTCGCCACTGTTTAAATATATACAGAAATCACACAAGACACGAGCGTCTGAAGAACTACAAAAGAAGACATTTACAGGGGGTCCTCGAGTTACGACGTTGATTCGTTCGTTGGACGCGTCGTAACTCGATTTCATCGGAAGTCGTACTACTTTTCTTTGATGCACTACCATCAGAAGAGTCTGACTTACGTTTGAGAGCCATAACCAAGGGCAAAAAACGATAAAACACGTGAGACAGATAGACGGCGTAAACAACCAAAATGGCGTATGTACAGTGACTGATCATATGAAGCGACGCCAGCGTAGGAAGCGACGCCGTCTTCCCCGCCGTATAACCACAACAAAGCGTATTCTTCCGCCGCTCGCCAGAAACTAGCTACTGTTTGTTTACGTCGCTTACGACGCTAAACCGCGTAAGACGGAACGACGCGTATTATTATTTATTATATTTTTATGGGAAGGAGCGTCGTAACCACGAAACAACGTAAGTCGAAACCGGCGTAACTCGAGGACTTACTGTATTATTTAGGAAACAACTGTGTTTTCCAGTCTTTCCAGCAGTCAATGGGTGCCTAGCTCAGTTTCGAACTGAGCACACAGAAGCAATGAAGCAGCTAGAAGATGAGGACAGAAAGGTTAGGGGAAAACTTGTGCCTCTATCTAGCACTAACCTCTATCTAACATTAACCTTTAACTAACGTCAGCTTTGTCAGGTTTACCGTCATCAGTGTGGTTGGTTTACTAACGTCGTCTTTGATGTTAGTGCGCGGAGAGTGGGATGTACAATGGATTTACATTACGTAGACAGCAAGGGTCCAACCCCTCCATAAACTCTTCTACCCTTGATCTGAGGGTCGCTTTCGCTGCCGTGCATGCATTAACAATGCGTCCAGTTCATCCAAATACTACAGCTTTAATGGAAGAATGAAAAGGGGGGGAGAAGAAGAAGGTGAAGGGAAGAGGAAGAGGAAGAACAAGAAGAACAATAAGAAGAAGGGAAAGATAAGAAGAAGAAGGTGAAGGGAAGAAGAAGAAGAAGAGGAAGAAGAAGAACAAGAAGAACAAGGGAAAGATAAAAAGAAGAAGGTGAAGGGAAGAAGAAGAAGAAGGTGAAGGGAAGAAGAAGAAGAAGAAGGGAAGAAGAAGAAGAAGAAGAAGAAGAAGAAGAAGAAGAAGAAGAAGAAGAAGAAGAAGAAGAAGAAGAAGAAGAAGAAGGGAAGAAGAAGAAGAAGAAGAAGAAGGGAAGAAGAAGAAGAAGAAGAAGAAGAAGAAGAAGAAGAAGAAGAAGAAGAAGAAGAAGAAGGAGGAGGAGGGAAGAAGAAGAAGAAGAAGAAGAAGAAGAAGAAGAAGAAGAAGAAGAAGAAGAAGAAGAAGAAGAAGAAGAAGAAGACATGTAGAGTCGAGTCAGTCGACTGTGCGGCCATTTCGGTCGTCTTAGACTGCAGTGTCAGTTCCCTGGTCGACTGGCATCTTCCACTGCGGCGGTCATGCCGACCTGCAAGTACCACTGCGGCGATCACAGCTCATAGCAGGCGTGCAGCCCCAAGTTGCTACTGCTTCGGAATGCCGGAGTGAGCCTTCGCTTGGCGATAGAGGGGGGTCGCTGTTGGCTTAGGAGTCCACGGATAGCCGTTGCTACCGCAACTTCAAACTTTATTTTCTTATCCCATGAAGCTTCTTGGACCGAGTGCCGGAACCAGATCGTCGCTTTGCTGCTGGTTACTTTAACTCCTGGCTGCATCACCCTCTCACGTCTAACTGGCGACGCTGGCGACCTCGCAAGTCCTATGGGCCCATCGTTACATCTTCCTTAAGTCATCACTGAGAAGACCACACTACCACATTTGCGCGTCTGAATCTACATATCGTTTCTGCTTGGTGCGCACATCTCCTTAGTCTACTACACCATGACATATTATTGAACAAGTCTTCGTATTCAAATCCATTATATGCTCAGGTTTCCGGGGACATTAATCTAAAGAAGAAAGAAGAAAGAAAGAAGTATCACGGTTGAGACAAAAACGAACAGTTCCGTGGAACAGGACATATTTACAATTAACAATTACAAATTGTAATTATCAGGTAAAAATTACAATTTTCGGTTCTCGCGCATTTCCAGACGGATTGCTAGAGCCCAAACTAAAAATTAAACACGACCATGCAAAGATATTTGTCATTTTTAGTAATAGTTATAATTATCTCATAATAATTGTAACTATCTCACGATAATTGTTATTATTAAGCGAACATTTAAGCCTATATTATCAGGTTTTGGCGCTAGGAGGGCGTGGCAAAAATTGATATTTAATAATAAACACTGTGGATTACCGGTATCTCTGTAAATTACACAGAACGCGTGTTCATTTGAAGTATCTCGTGATACTGTAACTGTCGGTTTTGGATTACCGGTATCTCTGTAAATTACACAGAACGCGTGTTCATTTGAAGTATCTCGTGATACTGTAACTCTCGGTTTTGGATTACCGGTATCTCTGTAAACTCCACACAACGCGTGTTCATTTGAAGTATCTCGTGATACTGTAACTCTCGGTTTTGGATTACCGGTATCTCTGTAAATTACACAGAACGCGTGTTCATTTGAAGTATCTCGTGATACTGTAACTCTCGGTTTTGGATTACCGGTATCTCTGTAAACTACACAGAACGCGTGTTAATTCAAGTATCTCGTGATACTGTAACTCTCGGTTTTGGAGTACCGGTATCTCTGTAAACTACACAGAACGCGTGTTCTTTTCAAGTATCTCGTGATACTGTAACTCTCAGTTTTGGCGTACCGGTATCTCTGTAAACTACACAGAACGTGTGTTCTTTTCAAGTATCTCGTGATACTGTAACTCTCGGTTTTGGAGTACCGGTATCTCTGTAAACTACACACAACGCGTGTTCATTTGAAGTGGCTCGTGATACTGTAACTCTCGGTTTTGGATTACCGGTATCTCTGTAAACTACACACAACGCGTGTTCATTTGAAGTGTCTCGTGATACTGTAACTCTGGGTTTTGGATTACCGGTATCTCTGTAAACTACACAGAACTTGTGTTCATTTCAAGTATCTCGTGATACTGTAACTCTCGGTTTTGGATTACCGGTATCTCTGTAAACTACACAGAACGCGTGTTCATTTCAAGTATCTCGTGATACTGTAACTCTCGCTTTTGGCGCTAGTGGGCCGTCATAGCAGACGATAAGGAAGAATCAATAGCTGGAGGAGGAAGAAGAGGAAGGATGAAAGATTTGACAGATTAAACAAATAATACTGGTAACATGGATGGAACTGATCCGCCCAATTCCATTTCTGCATGATGGAGATGGATCTTATCATCATCCTGGTAAATATCATCATAACGTTCACGCCGCATGTTTATCAAGAGAGATGTTGGCGGTTATCATGCAAGATCCACAACAAATGGATTACCGATTCCTGGTGTTCAGACAGAGCTGCTGAGAGAGCGTCCTGCTAAGCCTATTTGTACACAGCATATTTTCATTTAGTCTACTTTTGTATTATATCCCGCCGCCGCTAATTGAGCTGCGAAAGTCAAATATAACATTGGACGAAATGGAAGGCCAAACTCCAGACAAACGCAACGGAAATCCAAACCGGTACCGGAGGTGTGGAAGGGAAGCGAAAAGCCAGTTGCGCGATTGTTTCTTTACATTCTTTTAGCCACCCCCCCCCCTTCTCTCTCTCTCTCTTTTCCCCTTCTTCCACCCCCCCCCCATCCACCACCACCCAAAAAGCAAACAAACGGGACTGCATGAGGTGTAATAGTGTGGGCGTAGCTTGCTTTTGATCTGTAACATTGATAGATCACATAGCTCTCACAGGATCCAAGGAGGAGAAGGAGGAGGAGGGGAGGAGAAGGAGGAGGAGGAAAGAAGAGGAGGAGGAGGAAAGAAGAAGAAGACGAAGAAGAACAAGAGCAAGAAGAACAAGAGCAAACAGGAAAAGAACAAGAAGGAGAAGAACAAGAGCAAGCAGAAGAAGAACAAGAAGGAGAAGGAGAAGAAGAAGAAGGAGAAGAAGAAGAAGAAGAAGAAGAAGAAGAAGAAGAAGAAGAAGAAGAAGAAGAAGAAGAAGAAGAAGAAGAAGAAGGAGAGCAAGAGCAAGCAGGACAAGAACAAGAATGAGAAGAACAAGAGCAAGCAGAAGAAGGAGAAGAACAAGAGCAAGCAGAAGAAGAACAAGAAGGAGAAGAAGAAGAAGAAGAAGAAGGAGAAGGAGGAGGAGGAGAAGAAGGAGAAGAACAAGAAGAACAACAGCAAGAAGGAGAAGAAGAAGAAGAAGAAGAAGAAGAAGGAGAAGAACAAAAACTCGAAGAATAGGCCTCTGACCGAGGATCTGAAAATTCTTCTGTGTCAAACTGAATCAAAATGGCGCTTGGAAATTGAATTCCTGACATTAAACGGCAGTGACCTAACACACTAAAGGTGGATGAAAATATGGCCACTTATCTGTAGTTTATTACTTGCTAGCGAAATTTATTTCTACCTATCTAAGCAGATTGTGGCCCGCAATCAATTTGGAAGAAACATTGAAACAGATTTCTCCTTCTTAAGATCTCGTCTCTCTCTCTCTCTCTCTCTCTCTCTCTCTCTCTCTCTCTCTCTCTCTCTCTCTCTCTCTCTCTCTCATTCACATCATCTTTCTTTTCTGTTCACCCATTTCCTCCCCCCGGCAACTGGTCCTTGAGGCAGTTCCCTTGATATCAGAACTGTTATTTGTTTGGGAGGAGAGGCGTTGAGACGTTGACGAGGCCTTCAGTTGTAAACAAGAAATGTAGAAAAAAAGGAATTACATAACTCAGTGTTTGCAATGAAGGTATCCTATCCAATCCTTTCCCAAGCAATGGCGAACACAGCTTTCCAACCTCAGGCCATGTGTCCTGGCTTTAAAGTCCTACTATGCAAATTTCTTGTGCATTACATTGAATGGTGAAATGGTGTGACGGCATCTCTTTGAGAAATCATCCTTTTTTCTGTTCTTTTTCTCCTCCTTCTCTTTCCCCATCTCTCCCTCTTCATCTCCTCATGCCCCTTGTTGTCGGCTGTCTCCTCATGCCCCCTATTGTCGGCTGTCTCCTCATGCCCCTTGTTGTCGGCTGTCTCCTCATGCCCCTTGTTGTCGGCTGTCTCCTCATGCCCCCTATTGTCGGCTGTCTCCTCATGCCCCCTGTTGTCGGCTGTCTCCTCATGCCCCTTGTTGTCGGCTGTCTCCTCATGCCCCCTGTTGTCGGCTGTCTCCTCATGCCCCTTGTTGTCGGTTGTCTCCTCATGCCCCTTGTTGTCGGCTGTCTTCCTCATGCCCCTTGTTGTCGGCTGTCTTCCTCATGCCCCTTGTTGTCGGCTGTCTTCCTCATGCCCCTTGTTGTCGGCTGTCTCCTCATGCCCCTTGTTGTCGGCTGTCTCCTCATGCCCCTTGTTGTCGGCTGTCTCCTCATGCCCCCTGTTGTCGGTTGTCTCCTCATGCCCCTTGTTGTCGGCTGTCTCCTCATGCCCCTTGTTGTCGGCTGTCTCCTCATGCCCCCTGTTGTCGGTTGTCTCCTCATGCCCCTTGTTGTCGGTTGTCTCCTCATGCCCCTTGTTGTCGGCTGTCTCCTCATGCCCCTTGTTGTCGGCTGTCTCCTCACGCCCCCTGTTGTCGGCTGTCTCCTCATGCCCCGTGTTGTCGGCTGTCTCCTCACGCCCCCTGTTGTCGGCTGTCTCCTCATGCCCCGTGTTGTCGGGTGTAGCCTGCTAAGGAAGATAATTTGCTGATCTTTAACTAAGACGGGCGTAGAATACCTTAATGGCTAGGACATGAACCACCACCACACATCTCAGCTCAGGCTCAACGAGCCGTACCTAGAACAGTCCAAGCTGGAAGAGTTACCGCAGGATCAAGCTTATGTGGCCTAGGTACCCGATTTTTCAGGCCACCGAAGGGTTTCTCCGGGTACTCCGGTTTCCTCCCTCCCTTTAATCATGGTATTTGGATGTAGTCTATAAAAAAAAATTATTATTTCAAAAATAAAATCCGATTTACTTGAGGTTTTGCAATGGCGACTTCCCTTTTAGAGCACATGTATTAGTGATGACTGAGTTTGTTATGTATGTATAGGACAGTCTGTATTATTATGATGTACGTATTCCTCGTCGTGTTTTGTTAAAGTGTGATGAGGTTGAAGTCGCGTCCGGGTGCGTACAAGCTTTGGTGCTGTGCTCGCGGGTGTGAATGTGTGTGGGTGGTGTGCATGTGATACAGGGTAAGGACAGACGTATATTTGTCAGTTTTAAATCCCTTTACATTTTTTAAATTTTAATTGTACTTTTTAACATTAATTTTTTAAACAAAAAGTAAACAAAATGCTATTTTTTAATTTTAGAGTATTGTACAGGATGGCCCAAAAGTAGTTTACAATTATCACGTAGACTATTTATTTCAAAAATTCCACACTACAACAGCGGGAAATTCGTTATACCTGTTAACATAAACATAAACAATGTAATCTCTCAGATGCTCAAAATGTCCTCCTTCAACACTGCCACATTCTTGGAATGTTTTATATTAGTATTACTAAGCAAGTAACTTCAACCATATAAAAGGTAGTTTAGTAATAATACTGTAAACCCACTTTGGGGCAACCCTGTACATGTATGTGTTGTATAAGGTTTAACGCTCTTTTTAAATAGCAAATTTCTTGTTAAACCTGTTGTACATATATCCCTTCCCCGGCGATATTAAGGTGTTTTAGTCCTCTTTGACTTCAATGTTTAGTGGACTTTAATAAAGATATACCACTACTATTATTCCTCGTTGATCTGGGCAAAACTTGGGAGAGTTGGGCTAAAGTCTAGGTCTTGGTCTAGGGTCTGATTGCAATCATTTGGAAAATCATGGCTTGAGCCACAGAGATGTCACAAGTCATCCAGTCAAATCAGTCCGCAGCGTGATTTGCGATGATTTTCCACCTTTAGAATTAGAATTCCCTAATTTCGATGAACCGACTGCGAGTTATTCAGCATGGGAATCAATCGAACGCGCTACTTTGCTCACGTGATCTTGCAGAAAATTGCTAATAATTCAAAGACCGGCCCGCTAGGAACGTTGAGTATGAAAAATACATGTGAAGTAATAGAGATGACACAGTCATTGGACTGTTTTTGGGATATCGTCTTTTTTGTCTTAACTTAGCAAATGAAATGCTACCGTTAGTGCAAAAAATTCTTCGTCGCTGCTTTTCACACATTTTGACTTTCGGCACAGCAAGGGTAACAACTCTCTTGCTTTTGTTTATGCGCAGTGACTGTGCGCATGTTGACCCAAATCAGACGTTTTAGTGTGACTACCTCCCATGGAAATCATGACTAGCAAACATTGACTGTGCGCATGTTGACCCAAATCAGACGTTTTAGTGTGACTACCTCCCATGGAAATCATGACTGGCAAACATTGACTGTGCGCATGTTGACCCAAATCAGACGTTTTAGTGTGACTACCTCCCATGGAAATCATGACTGGCAAACATTGACTGTGCGCATGTTGACCCAAATCAGACGTTTTAGTGTGACTACCTCCCATGGAAATCATGACTGGCAAACATTGACTGTCATTGGGATTGCAGTCAAACCGTTGGTCGTCAGACCTAGGCGTAAGCCTCCTATAAAGTGTCAGCCACGTAACGTGCACGATGACGTTTGGCCAAGGCGCCACACAGGTCTAATCCCCCCAGAACTGGTCGCACTAAACTAATCTAATCTATCTATGCTATCTAATCTAATGTATGAATTTGTGAATGTATGTATGTATGTATGTATGTATGTATGCATTTATCTCTCTTTCAATCTCTCTTTTTTCTCTATCTCTCTAGTTATATCTATTCATCTGTCCATATCTATTTATCCATACATAGCCATATCTATCTATCTATCTATCTATCTAATCTATCTAATCTATCTAATCTATCTTATCTATCTTATCTATCTTATCTATCTTATCTATCTATCTTATCTATCTTATCTATCTTATCTATCTTATCTATCTTATCTATCTTATCTATCTTATCTATCTTATCTATCTTATCTATCTTATCTATCTTATCTATCTTATCTATCTTATCTATCTTATCTATCTTATCTATCTTATCTATCTTATCTATCTTATCTATCTTATCTATCTTATCTATCTTATCTATCTTATCTATCTTATCTATCTTATCTATCTTATCTATCTTATCTATCTTATCTATCTTATCTATCTTATCTATCTTATCTATCTTATCTATCTTATCTATCTTATCTATCTTATCTATCTTATCTATCTTATCTTATCTTATCTTATCTTATCTTATCTTATCTTATCTTATCTTATCTTATCTTATCTTATCTTATCTTATCTTATCTTATCTTATCTTATCTTATCTTATCTTATCTTATCTTATCTTATCTTATCTTATCTTATCTTATCTTATCTTATCTTATCTTATCTTATCTTATCTTATCTTATCTTATCTTATCTTATCTTATCTTATCTTATCTTATCTTATCTTATCTTATCTTATCTTATCTTTATCTTTATCTTTATCTTTATCTTTATCTTTATCTTTATCTTTATCTTTATCTTTATCTTTATCTTTATCTTTATCTTTATCTTTATCTTTATCTTTATCTTTATCTTTATCTTTATCTTTATCTTTATCTTTATCTTTATCTTTATCTTTATCTTTATCTTTATCTTTATCTTTATCTTTATCTTTATCTTTATCTTTATCTTTATCTTTATCTTTATCTTTATCTTTATCTTTATCTTTATCTTTATCTTTATCTTTATCTTTATCTTTATCTTTATCTTTATCTTTATCTTTATCTTTATCTTTATCTTTATCTTTATCTTTATCTTTATCTTTATCTTTATCTTTATCTTTATCTTTATCTTTATCTTTATCTTTATCTTTATCTTTATCTTTATCTTTATCTTTATCTTTATCTTTATCTTTATCTTTATCTTTATCTTTATCTTTATCTTTATCTTTATCTTTATCTTTATCTTTATCTTTATCTTTATCTTTATCTTTATCTTTATCTTTATCTTTATCTTTATCTTTATCTTTATCTTTATCTTTATCTTTATCTTTATCTTTATCTTTATCTTTATCTTTATCTTTATCTTTATCTTTATCTTTATCTTTATCTTTATCTTTATCTTTATCTTTATCTTTATCTTTATCTTTATCTTTATCTTAATCTTTATCTTAATCTTAATCTTAATCTTAATCTTAATCTTAATCTTAATCTTAATCTTATTCTTAATCTTAATCTTAATCTTAATCTTAATCTTAATCTTAATCTTAATCTTTATCTTAATCTTAATCTTTATCTTTATCTTAATCTTAATCTTTATCTTTATCTTTATCTTTATCTTTATCTTTATCTTTATCTTAATCTTAATCTTAATCTTAATCTTAATCTTAATCTTAATCTTAATCTTAATCTTAATCTTAATCTTAATCTTAATCTTAATCTTAATCTTAATCTTAATCTTAATCTTAATCTTAATCTTAATCTTAATCTTAATCTTAATCTTAATCTTAATCTTAATCTTAATCTTAATCTTAATCTTAATCTTAATCTTAATCTTAATCTTAATCTTAATCTTAATCTTAATCTTAATCTTAATCTTAATCTTAATCTTAATCTTAATCTTAATCTTAATCTTAATCTTAATCTTAATCTTAATCTTAATCTTAATCTTAATCTTAATCTTAATCTTAATCTTAATCTTAATCTTAATCTTAATCTTAATCTTAATCTTAATCTTAATCTTAATCTTAATCTTAATCTTAATCTTAATCTTAATCTTAATCTTAATCTTAATCTTAATCTTTATCTTTATCTTTATCTTTATCTTTATCTTTATCTTATCTTATCTTATCTTATCTTATCTTATCTTATCTTATCTTATCTTATCTTATCTTATCTTATCTTATCTTATCTTATCTTATCTTATCTTATCTTATCTTATCTTATCTTAATCTTAATCTTAATCTTAATCTTAATCTTAATCTAATCTAATCTAATCTAATCTAATCTAATCTAATCTAATCTAATCTAATCTAATCTAATCTAATCTAATCTAATCTAATCTAATCTAATCTAATCTAATCTATCTAATCTATCTACCTATCCTATCCTATCCTATCCTATCCTATCCTATCCTATCCTATCCTATCCTATCCTATCCTATCCTAATCTAATCTAATCTAATCTAATCTAATCTAATCTAATCTAATCTAATCTAATCTAATCTAATCTAATCTAATCTAATCTAATCTAATCTAATCTAATCTAATCTAATCTAATCTATCTATCTATCTATCTATCTATCTATCTATCTATCTAATCTATCTATCTATCTTATCTATTTAATCTATCTATCTATCTAATCTGTATAAGGTGTGTGTGTGTGTGTGTGTGCGTGCCTGTGCGTGTGTTTGTGTGTTGCAGATATATGTATGCATGGTTGAGCGTGTGTGTTTAGGTGTAAGTGTGTTAGCGTGTGAGTTCGTGTGCATGCGTGTGATATCTCCTAAATGCTCTAAATATAAAATCCCAAATTAAAATGAAATGGGCGATACAATCTTGTCAAATCATTTTCTCCAAGACGAGGTGACCTGGACTTTGGCAGGTTTGATGTTGCAGCTGGTATCGAAACATGCTTGGAAAAACAGCCGCACCCACCTCCACAAACAGACACACAGGCCTCAAAAGATATGTACCGCGCATGCACAAACATCTGCGTGCACACACACATAGCAATACATACACACACCCATACGTATACACACAAACATACATACACATATTCATACATACACACATACACAAACACATTCTATGCCCCTTCCCTGCTCACTCCCACACGCGCGCATTCTCACACACGCGCGCATTCACACACACACACGCGTACACACACCCACACACAGACACATACACCTACTGTGACACACACACACGCACATACACACCGACACACACACACCGACACACACACCAGTATGTAGAACATCAAAACTGAGTTTATTTTAGAATGTAGGAATCGGAAAGTGGTTTTTTGACGGAAAGAACGCAAATTTCTTCTAAAAATGTAAGAATCTAATGCAAAATTGGCTCTTTCCGTCTCAAAAGTTGACCTAGTTGGTCTCTTATAGAAGACGAAATTGGTCGAACTTTTTAAAAAATGTTCCCGAAAAGTGACTGGATTTTACCGTTCCGGACAGAGCACTCCCTTGTACTAAAAACACTCTCATGCACCACAACTGCATTCCAATGCACTAAAAGAGCACCCCCCGCGCACTTACAAAAAAGTGGGTGGCTGGAAAAAAGTGGGTGGCTAGCAAAGAAACCCATTCTCCGCATAAAAAGCAAGGTCAGTCACCCATTTCAAGGCTTATGTGTACGCACGCCCACACACACACCCAAACAAACGCACTGACACACACACACTCAAACACACGCACCGACACACACTCACACTCAAACACACGCACTGACACACACACACAAGTATGTAGAACATCAAAACTGAGTTTATTTTAGAATGTAGGAATCGTAAAGTGTTTTTTTTGACGGAAAGAACGCAAAGTTCTTCTAAAAATGTAAGAATCTAATGCAAAATTGGCTCTTTCCGTCTCAAAAGTTGACTTAGTTCGTCTCCTATAGGCGACGAAACGGTCGAACTTTCTTGCAAAATTTCCCGAAAATTGACTGGATTTTCTCCGTCTCCGGATAGAGCACTCCCTTAACTTGAAACACTCTCATGCACTACAACTGCACTCTCATGTACTAAAAGAGCACTTCTGTGTACTTAGAAAAAGTGGGTGGCTGGAAAACACTGGGTGGCTAATACAAACACCCATTTCCTGCATAAAATGCAAGGTCAGTGACCCATTTCAAGGCTTATGTCTCCGCACACGCGTACACACACACACACACACACACACTGACACAACTATTAACCTCTGCGCATGTTCTGCACCAATGAAGAGCGTGCTTCATTTCCTGTTTAGCTGAATGACATGCTAAAAGCTATCTAGTTGCATAAGTCAGTCGCAGCCCCACATCATGTGACCTCGTATCGCGCTCACCCTAGAATGCACTCAACTTGTTAACAGTACAGGGATTTTAACAGAATACATGACCCTAACGGCATCATGTGACGTCATATCACGTTCACCCTTCTGCACTCAACGTGTTAACAGTACAGGGATTTTAACGGAATACATGACCTTAACGGTAAACAACATTATTCTCAGCCACATCGAGGAGGAAGGAAGAAGAGGAAGAAGAGGATGTAGTCGTCGTTGTCTTCCTCCACCGTCTCTTTAACTTCCTCCTCCTCCTTTGTCATCACCATCACCATCGTCATCATCAGCCATTGCCTTTGCCATCGTCGTCATCATCATCATCATCATCATCATCATCATCATCATCATCATCATCATCATCATCATCATCATCATCATCATCATCGCTATCATCCTCGTGGCTATCGCCATCATCGTCACCATCACCGTCACCATCACAGTCATCATCATCATCGTCGTTGTCGTCGACTGTATCCTACAAACTTCCTGTTTCCAAGCCATGTGTTGTGGTCATGATTGGGCTCTTCGCAGTCCACTGGACCCTATAAACAATGACTAACTTACTAACTAACTAGCCATGTGTTGTGAGTGTCAGATGATCTGTTGGGCCGCGAATAGGCAGTTCACTTGGACAATGAAGATACAACTCCACTACAGATCGTGCTCCACGGGGCATAAACGCGCCAGCAAGTCATCAAACCTTTTCCCTCCCACTTACATGTCGCCCATGTATGGAATGAATAAACGTGGAAGTTTAACGTCATCAATTAAAGGCCGGGCAGTGAGACCCAAAGTGTCGTCTGCTAGAAACAGCGACGCTCTTCCTGCTCAGATTGATTGATTTTTGTGGCACTTCATTCGTCTTTCTTTTCTTCAGTTCATCTTCTGCATATCCGCAACACACACCCCATCCCCCCTCCCTCCCGCCTGCTCATTTACCCTAAAACGCTCCTACTCCTAGTCCTTGCTAGCAGCATTCATCATATATAATTTCAAAACTGTGGGTAAATATGTACTGTGCAACTTCCGACACATGCGACTATCGACAGAACTAGCACCCAACCGGAAATTGCAAGTTGAAATATCGAATATTCGCGAACTTTAGTGCTATAGTTTACAAGCTCCTCGATGGCAGAGGAAGAAGAAGAAGAAGGAGAAGAAGAAGAAGAAGAAGAAGAAGAAGAAGAAGAAGAAGAAGAAGAAGAAGAAGAAGAAGAAGAAGAAGAAGAAGGAGAAGGAGGAGGAGAAGAAGAAGAAGAAGAAGAAGAAGAAGAAGAAGAAGAAGAAGAAGAAGAAGAAGAAGAAGAAGAAGAAGAAAGACGGAGGTTGAGGAGAGAAGAAGGAGGAGAACAAGAAGTACAGATGGCGATCAATGGCTTCCCACACAGCACAGGCAGTCTGTTCTCCTCAAAGGTCAGTCCTGTCCCAAGGGCCAGCTCCAGACAACCTCCCTCCGCCCACCTCTTGATCCCCTCACACCTCCCTACCCCCACACTCCAAACCCCGCCGCTCTTAAAATACAGTCAATCTTCTGGTCACTCTCTTCTTTCCTCAACTGGAATGACATTTTAAGCCTGTCAACTTTCCTTCACTCCTTGTTTGTCTGTCTGTCTCATTCCCTGTCTGTCTCATTCCCTTTCTCATTCCCTGTCTGCCTCATTCCCTGTCTGCCTCATTCCCTGTCTGCTTCATTCCCTGTCTGCTTCATTCCCTGTCTCATCCCTGTCTGCCTCATTCCCTGTTTGTCTCATTCCCTGTCTGCCTCATTCCCTGTCTGCCTCATTCCCTGTCTGTCTCATTCCCTGTCTGTCTCATTCCCTGTCTGCCTCATTCCCTGTCTCACCTCTGTCTGCCTCATTCCCTGTCTCATCCCTGTCTGCCTCATTCCTTGTCTGCTTCATTCTCGGACTGCCTGATTGTCCCCTCCTCTGCCTATAATACTATTATTAATACAGGACGCTATCACGCGCTTTTTCTTCAATGGAAATCAAACGCGGCGATCTGAAGAGATCGCTATTACAAAAGTCAGAATAGAAACCAATTTTTATTTTTGAAATTTTAGATTGTTTTTTTTTTAATCAGTTTATAGTCCCCTCTCTTCCCGATAAGGATTTTCAGAGAGGAAACTTACTGAGATTAGATTGTTTGCATCCAATACCATTATTATTGAAGGGAGACAGGAAACCGGAGTACCCGGAGAAAACCCTCGGTGAAAAGGTGATCTGGTTAATTACTTGATACCTATTGTATCTATTGAAATCTCTCATTCATTGTCCTCCTTTTTCTGGCGGCTTGACGCTTTCTGTACTTTTTGCATTTGTCTGCTTGCCTGTTTTCGTTTTTCTCATTCTCCTTCAGCCTCTCTCTCTCTCTCTCTCTCTCTCTCTCTCTCTCTCTCTCTCTCTCTCTCTCTCTCTCTCTCTCTCTCTTTCCCCACCCCCGACCTGCTTACAATGTTGTAACCTGCCTGGTGAGTGGATTAGCATATAAATTATTTGGCACACTGGCTGCTGCACATGTTGGTATTTCTCGTCCTTAGTGGCCTAATGTCATATGTCGGATACTTTCCGCAACAAGGTGAAGAAGAACAAGAGAAAAAGGAAGGGGATAGAAGAATAAGAATAAAAAGACGAAGACGAAAACGAAAACAAATGCCAAGAAGAAGAAGAAGAAGCACTGGAACAAGAACAAGAAGAGTTTCATTGTAGAGATTTTAGCTGCAAAAAGTGGACAAAATGTAATCTGTTCCTGTTTAGTGAAGGAAAGACTACTAGGGGACAGGTGGGAGGAGGCTTTGTGTATGCCCTGCTCCTGGAGTGTGGTACACAACAGCTCATAATGACAAGGGTTTGGCATGATCTGCCCATGCTTGACGTACGTGAAAGTGCGATGATAAACAGGCCGTGGTTCTCCTGGCCTTGCTTGGCGTCTATCCCGTGTTCAGGGTTTTGACCTTCGCCTCTCGGTCAAGCTTGAGAGAGTTGGGGACCATGAGGTTGATCACATGAGCCAGGATCAGTCGCCCAACGGGAGAAAATTGGAAGAGGTGCACATCGTCTTTATCACTGTTGCAGTCGTTTGTATAGAGTGTGAAGATAAAAGGTACAATTACTGTACCTTGAGGTGTCCCGGTGTTGACAGTCCTAACAGAGAAGGAGACAGAGGCAGACGAGGGAGGACAGATGGCCGAGACACAGCGGAAGAGTTAGATATTCATTGTTTATAGGGTCCAGCGGACTGCAAAGAGCCGAATCAGGAACACAAAATCAGGACCATACCTTGATTGAAAAAGGACCCACCCCTGATCCGTTTAAAAGATCTGCAGGAACAACTCTTAATGGCAACACTAAAGCACTACTCCATGAGAAGGCCACTTTACAATAAAGGCATCCCACACAGGGGACGGTGAAGCCATTCTTCAATTTATCGAAGCCCCGTTTACAAAAACAAAATAGAATATAAACATCGTTATAAAATATTAACAAAACACATATACACATATAAAATGCCTACATTGCTAAATCATAATACCATAGAAAGCCCCTAGTGACCATTTGGCAGAATGCGTCCAATATCCCCAAGCTGACCCAACAGACCCCATACACAAATGAGTTGTGGGAGAGCTGTCAAGAAAAAAAATGACTGGTCTAGCGAAGAAGATACATGTAGCAGATTGATAGAACAGAATAGGAATGAGAAAGAACAAAGGAGAAAGACAGCGACAGTGGGAATTTAAAGCACTAAATTTCCAGAAAGTGGAGATACTATTTATACAGAAACCCCCGGCACCTTCACTAGGGTATGGGCACAGCGGAAGAGGAGGATGAGGATGGAAGAGGGTGGGGTGGGGTGGAGGGTTGAGTAAAGCGTATTGTAACACAGACTGGCTGTGTGAGGTCACTGAGAAAGTGGCCACCCACAGAGTGAGGCGGGGACTGAGGTTGATAGAATCCAATTAAGACAAAACGAGAACAATGTGGTATTTACGTGCAGAAAAAGGGGAAAATAAAAGTAAAGAGAAATAGACAGATAACGATAGCAATACAGGTAGATTTAAAGGCGCAAGGCACTTATAAAGGCACTAGCAACAGTGAAGGTAAACTGATAAAGGCACTGGCAACAGTGAAGGTAAACTGGTAAAGGCACTGGCAACAGTGAAGGTAAAGAAGGTAAACATAAAGTAAAGAAAATAGATACAGGCAAAGATACGATAAAGATACCAGGCAAAGATACGATAAAGATACCAGACAAAGATAACGATAAAGATACCAGACAAAGGTAACGGTAAAGATACCAGACAAAGGTAACATAAGGTAGACTTCAAGGGGGTACAGATCTGGCACTTGTGCAATATCAAGTCTACGTTGTTACAGATGAGACGATTGTTTAATAAACCGTCGGATGCCAGACCAGATGTCTTGAATGGCTGACGGTCAAACAATTTACTAACAATTAGGCAGGGAAGTGGGTTATTAGAAGCCGCCGTGGCGCATGTGTCTAGTGTGGTATATAATTCTGTCCGCTGTGAAATGGGACACAATGGATTACAATGATTTTTTGGGACACTTTATTGTCCCTTTTTATCGGGAAATTCTGGGCCGCCTCCCGTGGAGAAGGCGTAGTCGCAGCATGTGGCGCGCCAAAACCCAACCTACCTAATATTAGTTGTGTTTTTGAAATTTTGCTGGAGGAGCAAGCCGGAGTACCCGGAGAACCCCCCCCCTCCCCCCCGAGAGGTTGCCGGAGTCAAAAGTAAATAAAACTCGGAGAAACAGAACGCCCAGAGGCAGGATTGATCCCACACCTGTCAGGCGCCATTGGTTTCTAGCCTGTGGACAAGGCAAGTTAATCCCGCCTTAGACCACGCGGCCACAACGCTCGCATCAACCGCAGTGTACAGATACTGAATGGCTATTGCATGAACATTGAAATTAAGTCTAACTCCATCATTGACCACGCGGCCACAACGCTCGCATCGACCGCAGTGTACAAATACTGAATGGCTATTGCATGAACATTGAAGTTTAACGTCTAACTCCACCACTGACCACGGGGACAACCATCCCAACGGAAGAGGGAGTTCGGCCTATCTAAATCAACACTAAACCACCAGAGCAATCATAAATGAAAACAATTGCATCTTTTATCTTGGGTATCGAACTTGGGTGACGGCAGCTTGCTGTGACGTAGAGTATAGGGATTGAAAGGCATGGTTCAATTCGCCGTTCAGCTGCGTAAATATGAACGCCTTAGTATGGCAATGACCTGCAGCATGACATAGGTGACATAGGTACTCCAAGGTAAGGCTGTTGCGGTCCCTTGTCAATTCCATCTTCCTATACGCTTGCGAAACATGGACCCTCACAGCAGACCTACAACGAAGAATACAAAGCATGGACTTCACATGTACACAAGACTTCTGGGCATTTCCTATACCCAGCAAATCACGACGGACGAAATCCGACAGACCATCACACAAGCCATTGGGCAACACGATGACATGCTCACAGTGGTGAAGAAACGGAAACTCCAATGGTATGGCCACGTCACCAGATCATCAAGCCTTGCAAAGACCATCCTGCAAGGCACGGTGCAACAAGACAGAAACAGAGGGAGACCGAAACAGAGGTACTTAAAGGGACCCACTGTGACCGCGCCACCTCTACAGATCTTTTACCTGTACTTAAAGGGATCCACTGTGACCACGTCACTTCTACACATCGTTGACCTGTACTTAAAGGGACTCACTGTGACCACGCCACCTCTACACATCTTTTACCTGTACTTAAAGGGACTCACTGTGACCACGCCACCTCTACACATCTTTTACCTGTACTTAAAGGGACTCACTGTGACCACGCCATCTCTACAGATCGTTTACCTGTACTTAAAGGGACTCACTGTGATCGCGCCACCTCTACACATCGTTTACCTGTACTTAAAGGGACTCATTGTGACCACGCCATCTCTACACATCGTTTACCTGTACTTAAAGGGACCCACTGTGACCACGCCATCTCTACACATCTTTTACCTGTACTTAAAGGGACTCACTGTGACCACGCCATCTCTACACATCGTTTACCTGTACTTAAAGGGACTCACTGTGACCACGCCACTTCTACACATCGTTGACCTGTACTTAAAGGGACTCACTGTGACCACGCCACCTCTACACATCTTTTACCTGTACTTAAAGGGACTCACTGTGACCACGCCACCTCTACACATCTTTTACCTGTACTTAAAGGGACTCACTGTGACCACGCCATCTCTACAGATCGTTTACCTGTACTTAAAGGGACTCACTGTGATCGCGCCACCTCTACACATCGTTTACCTGTACTTAAAGGGACTCACTGTGACCACGCCATCTCTACACATCGTTTACCTGTACTTAAAGGGACCCACTGTGACCACGCCATCTCTACACATCTTTTACCTGTACTTAAAGGGACTCACTGTGACCACGCCATCTCTACACATCGTTTACCTGTACTTAAAGGGACTCACTGTGACCACGCCACTTCTACACATCGTTTGCCTGTACTTAAAGGGACCCACTGTGACCACGCCATCTCTACACATCGTTTACCTGTACTTAAAGGGACTCACTGTGACCACGCCACCTCTACACATCGTTTACCTGTACTTAAAGGGACTCACTGTGACCACGCCACCTCTACACATCGTTTACCTGTACTTAAAGGGACTCACTGTGACCACGCCACCTCTACAGATCGTTTACCTGTACTTAAAGGGACTCACTGTGACCACGCCACCTCTACAGATCGTTTACCTGTACTTAAAGGGACTCACTGTGACCACGCCACTTCTACACATCGTTTACCTGTACTTAAAGGGACTCACTGTGACCACGCCACCTTTACACATCGTTTACCTGTACTTAAAGGGACCCACTGTGACCACGCCACCTCTACAGATACTTCACCTGTACTTAAAGGGACCCACTGTGACCACGCCACCTCTACAGATCGTTTACCAATCACAGCGAGTGTTACCCACTGTGACCACGCCACCTCTACAGATCGTTTACCAATCACAGCGAGTGTTACCCACTGTGACCACGCCACCTCTACAGATCGTTTTCCAATCACAGCGAGTGTTACCCACTGAAGAAAAGCTGGCCAGCAAGAAAATGGCGGACGGGCGAAGTGAGTGATATTGTGCAGGGGCGGTCTCGTGCTTGGTTGGGATGATAGTATAGCTGTTTGGGATGACAGTATAGCTGTTTGGGATGATAGTATAGCTGTTTGGGATGATAGTATAGCTGTTTGGGATGATAGTATAGCTGTTTGGGATGATAGTATAGCTGTTTCAACAACAAAAAGTTGTGTTTTTTGACATTTATTAGCCAGAAAATGCAGCTGCATTCTAATTGTTGATAAACAATGTGTGTTAGGTCTGCAAATGAAATAGTTTGATTTGACATAGTTCAGTGCATCTGAGTGACAACTGTGGTTACTGTGTTTGGCTGTACAAATTTCAAAATGTAACTAGACCTATTTGGCAACTCCGTGTTCTGTGATGCAGTTTATGACAATTCAAGTTTCATGCTTTGATTCGATGTTGTGATGTGACATTATACTTTGGTGTCCTCGTGTAGTGAGAAGAATAAAACAGGAAGAATACAGCAGCGACAACAACACAACATCCAAATAAAGCAGAACAACAAGCAAACCGAAAACAGCCTCAAAGATTTAACCTGTTAGTTTTCTTTCGTAGGTACTGTTGCGCCAACGACAACCATCGATGCCGTGAGTGTTTACATTCTTCACGCTAGTACTCTCGTTGTTGCCGTCTTCGATGTATGTCTGGGTGCAATCAGATTAATTGCAATCAGGTCAACTTGTGACTTATCATTCCTGCCTACAGGGTGGTGTGCTGAATGACAGCTGTTGCTGTTGTTGGTGATGTATGGTATTTGATGCAGCACAAACAGCGAAGGTTTTGCCTACTTTGCTTCTGTCTCTGCCGCTGTTGTGTTTCTTAGTTCTGTATGTCCACAGTCGATGGTAATATTGGGACAGTGAGTAACAGAGCCGAAAAGAGAAAGGAAGTTTCACCGCTACAAATGCAAGAGCCTGGAAAAAGACAGTGTACAGACAATTCTTTAACATCCGAAGATTTTGACGAGCCGGACGATACCCACGTCTACGATTTCAGTGACTTCCTGCATAGTACGCTCGTTGACCCTCCCACCCCACTCCTCAGAAAGCCACATTCAAGCTCCACGTCATACGCTGTGGTTGCTGCTAAAATGTCTAAGCCATCTCTCAGCAAGGAGATACTCGAAGCCTTAAGAGCTGAGATACGGGCTGCGCTTTCAGATCCTAATATTCTAACCATTCAATCTAAGGCGGTGGCTACAGAGTTGGTGAAAGAAATATGGGCATTGAAGGAGCAGATAATCGACCTACAGGCAGAAATCAAGAAAAAAGATACCAAAATTGAAGGTCTTGAGAAAAGGAAAGACGATCTAGAGCAATACAAAACAGTGTTAGAATCAACGGAATACCAGAGGCCGAAAATAAAGATACTGATAACCTAAAACGATTACAGTGGCTACCGCCATTGGGTCTAAACTGGACACTGATGACATAGACCGAAGCCATAGAGTTGGCCCTAAGTTAAGTGATGGATCGGCGCGTGCCATAATTGTAAAGTTTGTATCATTCAGAGCTAGACAGGAAGTGACCAAGAACAAGAAGAAACTAAGCAATGTGAAGGCAGAAGACTTGCTCCCGACCCTGGCCTGGCCTCTCCCTCCACCTGGCAGAAATCAGTCCGGTCAGTCCCTTCACCGCCGTATTTTTATCAATGATGATTTGACCAAAGTCAGGGTTCAGGCGGCTGCAAGGGCCAGATCGATGAAGAGGGCTGGTCGGCTGAAAGAAGTCTGGGTTCGGGGGGGTGGGGGGGGGGGGGGGGGTTCGGTCTGCATCCGGGACAATAGTGGTCAGTTTTGTGTTACAAATCGTTCTAGCGACCTCGATAAGCTTGTTGCGTAACACGCCCAGTACATTACAGACAAACGCTGACCTAATCCGAATGACGTTTTAGTCCATCAAACTTGATACACTGGACAATACAGTTTGAATAACTGAACTGCAAATTAAAAGAGGCAAACATTAGCAATCATCTATACATGCCTACCCGAGTATCTGAGACCAACAAAATAAACTAATTGACTGCATAAAGATGAACAAATAACAAATAACAAAAACTTTGTATCAACTATATAGTCTAGATTTCATAAACCGCAAGACTTAGGTTTGCCCTTTACGTAACAATGGTGTGGAAGATGAAATTCATTTTCTTTTTTGCTGTCCAATTTATGAAACTGTTAAGGAACAAGTTCATTGCTAAACAATATTACAGACTGCGTTGTGCTTCTCATCTCCAATTGTTATTGTCTGCTACCAACGCCACGACTGTTAGAAATGTGTGTGTATACCTATACAAGGCTTTCAAATCGAGAGACATAGTACTTTCATAAAGGAAGTCGATACAGTTTTTGCTGTTTGATGTAATCTTTGGATTGTCACTGTAATGGTTCACAAACTCCCTCCTAAAGGGGTGTGCCCTATTGCAAATAAACAAATCAATCAATCAATCTCTGACTGTCTCTCTGTCTCACGTTAGTCTATTTCTGCACCTTTACGTCTCTCTGTGTTTTTCTCTGACTCTGTTTTTTCTCGCTGTCTCACGTCAGTCTTTTCTCGCACCTTTACGTTTCCTTCTGTCTTTCTCTCTGACTCCGTCTCTTTGTCTCTTTGTCTCTATAGCTACGTACCTGTCTGTTTCTATTTTCATTCTCATCCTCCGCCAGCCTCTAAATTTTTATATTTCTCTACGGCTCTGTCTCTGATCATATTACAGAAAACTCGTGAAGGTGAGTCAAACAATCACTCACTTTGCAACACGTCACGAGACTGTGAAGTGCACGTAGAGATAATAATAATAATAATAATAATAATAATAATAATAATAATAATAATAATAATAATAATAATAATAATAGCAACACCACCACCACCAACAGAAACAACAACACCAACGGTATAAGATGACGCTCGCCGTCACACGGAAAAGAGAAGGCGGCTAGCAGAAGAAGAAGGAGAAGAAGAAGGAGAAGGGGGAGAAGAAGTAGCAGAAGAAGAAGGAGGAGGAGCAGAAGAAGAATTAGCAGAAGAAGAAAAGGGAGGAGGAGGAGAAGAAGAAGTAGCAGAAGAAGAAGGGGGAGGAGGAGGAGGAGAAGAAGTAGCAGAAGAAGAAGTAGGAGGAGAAGAAGAAGAAGTAGCAGGAGAAGAGGGAGGAGGAGGAGGAGAAGAAGAAGAAGTAGCAGAAGAAGAAGAAGTAGAAGAAGAAGAAGTAGCAGAAGAAGGAGGAGGAGGACAAGAAGAAGTAGCAGAAGAAGAAGAAGTAGGAGGAGAAGTATGAGGAGAAGAAGAAGTAGCAGAAGAAGAAGGAGGAGGAGAAGAAGAAGTAGCAGAAGAAGAAGGAGGAGGAGAAGAAGAAGAAGGAGGAGAAGAAAAAGTAGGAGGAGAAGAAGAAGTAGCAGAAGAAGAAGTAGGAGGAGAAGAAGAAGTAGCAGAAGAAGAAGGAGGAGGAGAAGAAGAAGTAGAAGAAGAAGAAGGAGGAGGAGAAGAAGAAGAAGGAGGAGAAGAAGAAGTAGGAGGAGAAGAAGAAGTAGCAGAAGAAGAAGTAGGAGGAGAAGAAGAAGTAGCAGAAGAAGAAGGAGGAGGAGAAAAAGAAGAAGGAGGAGAAGAAGAAGTAGGAGGAGAAGAAGAAGTAGCAGAAGAAGAAGTAGGAGGAGAAGAAGAAGTAGCAGAAGAAGAAGGAGGAGGAGAAGAAGAAGAAGGAGGAGAAGAAGAAGAAGAAGTAGGAGGAGAAGAAGAAGAAGGAGGAGAAGAAGAAGAAGAAGAAGAAGAAGGAGGAGGAGAAGAAGAAGGAGGAGAAGAAGAAGAAGGAGGAGGAGAAGAAGAAGGAGAAGAAGGAGGAGGAGGAGGAGGAGAAGAAGAAGTAGCAGAAGAAGAAGGAGGAGGAGAAGAAGAAGAAGGAGGAGGAGAAGAAGAAGAAGTAGGAGGAGAAGAAGAAGAAGTAGCAGAAGAAGAAGGAGGAGGCGGACAAGAAGAATTAGCAGAAGAAGAAGAAGTAGGAGGAGAAGTATGAGGAGAAGAAGAAGTAGCAGAAGAAGAAGTATGAGGAGAAGAAGAAGTAGCAGAAGAAGAAGGAGGAGGAGAAGAAGAAGTAGCAGAAGAAGAAGTAGGAGGAGAAGAAGAAGTAGCAGAAGAAGAAGTAGGAGGAGAAGAAGAAGTAGCAGAAGAAGAAGGAGGAGGACAAGAAGAAGTAGCAGAAGAAGGAGGAGGACAAGAAGAAGTAGCAGAAGAAGAAAAAGGAGGAGCAGAAGAAGTAGCAGAAGAAGAAAAAGGAGGAGCAGAAGAAGAAGCAGAAGAAGAAAAAGGAGGAGGAGAAGAAGTAGCAGAAGAAGAAAAAGGAGGGGGAGAAGAAGTAGCAGAAGAAGAAAAAGGAGGAGCAGAAGAAGTAGCAGAAGAAGAAAAAGGAGGAGGAGAAGAAGTAGCAGAAGAAGAAGAAAGAGGGGGAGCAGAAGAAGTAGCAGAAGAAGAAAAAGGAGGAGCAGAAGAAGTAGCAGAAGAAGAAAAAGGAGGAGCAGAAGAAGTAGCAGAAGAAGAAAAAGGAGGAGCAGAAGAAGTAGCAGAAGAAGAAAAAGGAGGAGGAGAAGAAGTAGCAGAAGAAGAAAAAGGAGGGGGAGAAGAAGTAGCAGAAGAAGAAAAAGGAGGAGCAGAAGAAGTAGCAGAAGAAGAAAAAGGAGGAGGAGAAGAAGTAGCAGAAGAAGAAGAAGGAGGGGGAGCAGAAGAAGTAGCAGAAGAAGAAGGAGGAGAAGGAAAAAGCAGGAGAAGAGGGAGGAGGAGAAGTAGCAGAAGGAGAAGAAAAAGCGGAACGGCTGTTGAAGACCACATCCCCACAATAAAAATTCTATATCGACATGCGCAAATCTAGCAATATAGCCAGGCCTGGTTGATGGTGTGGAATGCCGACAAAATAACACGACTGGTGCTTAGGCAAACGATCTTTACTCTACGGTTGAAAGTATAAACCGAGGTCTTATATGGGCTCGCACGCATCCCATCGCATTGTCATTTAAAGATCCTGACGATCATTTCTTAGATAGGCGAGTGCCAGCTACATATAATTATACACGGCCAGCAAGCACTAGGTCCTTTGTAGCCCATCCCCGGTCGCCCACAGTTATGCTCTGTGTGGTGCATCAGACCATACACCTTACGTGACATCTTAAAGATGGCAGCCATTCAAACTTGTTCCAGCCATCGAAAGGGACGAAGAGAAAGCCGTTGTTAATTTAAAGGTCCAATAGATTTGAACCCTAGCAAATTAAGGTTTGGACAGAATAGCTCGGGCAAAATATAATTTCATATTTAGAATGTCCATGACGATAAGAACGCACTTGAAGGTTTGCCATTTTGTTTTATTTTGTGTAACTGGCGCCCCTCAGTCTAACACACGGGTGTCAGGATCCTCAAAACCTATGTGACGGATTGCATGGAAGCACAGGCTAGACCTTGGTTGATACTCTCATCCGCCAGCATACAGATATATAAATAGTAATTTGGCACAACGTCAGGGGAAGACTGATTAAATAAGGCAGCAATCAGCTAGACCTTGGTTTATACTCTCATCCGCCAGCATACAGATATATCATAATTTGGCAGAACGTCAGGGGAAGACTGATTAAATAAGGCAGCAATCAGCTAGACCTTGGTTGATACTCTCATCCGCCAGCATACAGATATATATAAATAGTAATTTGGCACAACGTCAGGGGAAGACTGATTAAATAAGGCAGCAATCAGCTAGACCTTGGTTGATACTCTCATCCGCAGCATACAGATATAGAATAATTTGGCACAACGTCAGGGGAAGACTGATTAAATAAGGCAGCAATCAGCTAGACCTTGGTTTATACTCTCATCCGCAGCATACAGATATAGAATAATTTGGCAGAACGTCAGGGGAAGACTGATTAAATAAGGCAGCAATCAGCTAGACCTTGGTTTATACTCTCATCCGCCAGCATACAGATATATAGTAATTTGGCAGAACGTCAGGGGAAGACTGATTAAATAAGGCAGCAATCAGCTAGACCTTGGTTTATACTCTCATCCGCCAGCATACAGATATATAGTAATTTGGCAGAACGTCAGGGGAAGACTGATTAAATAAGGCAGCAATCAGCTAGACCTTGGTTGATACTCTCATCCGCCAGCATACAGATATATCATAATTTGGCAGAACGTCAGGGGAAGACTGATTAAATAAGGCAGCAATCAGCTAGACCTTGGTTTATACTCTCATCCGCCAGCATACAGATCTATAGTAATTTGGCAGAACGTCAGGGGAAGACTGATTAAATAAGGCAGCAATCAGCTTGTGTAGGCAGCACACCTTGGGGCGAAGGAATCCGCCATTTTTCTTGAGCTTTTCAATGGGCAGAAGTCGTGGCCGGAATCAATGATTGCGACTTGAAAGAGCAGGGAAAGTAGGCTTCCAGCACTCATTTCTACTGCACGACCCAGGGATGATATTCATGAAGCATTTACACAGTGGATAAATCCGCAAAGCCGCACAGCAGGGTACGGAATTACCCACTGCTTCGCGGGTTTATCTACTGGGTAACTGCTTCATGAATACCAATCCAGGACAGGATGACGCCAACAAATAATTTTAATTTTAAAAAGTTTTTTTTTTTTAATTAATCAAGTCGTTTACTCGTCTTTTACTAACGTTACAACCTTGTGAAGTAAAATTGTGAACGGTGTTTACTTTTGGGCTAGACTTCTGCTTCCACATCACTCTTATCACTTGCTGCTGTCGGTTGTTGCGTGCATTGGAAGAAGAAGAAGAAGAAGAAGAAGAAGAAGAAGAAGAAGAAGAAGAAGAAGAAGAAGAAGAAGAAGAAGATGGATAAAAAAGAACAGAAAAAAAGAAGAAGGAGAAGAAGAAGAAGAACAAGAACGAGAAGAAGAACAAGAAGAACAAGAACAAGAAGAACAAGAAGGAGAACAAGAACAAGAAGAAGAACAAGAAGAAGAAGAACAAGAACAAGATGAACAAGAAGGGGGTGGCCTCGTGGCGCAGTGGATAAGTCGCCGGTTTCCTATGCCGAAGGTCGCGGGTTCGATTCCCGCAAGGGGCGAACGTATGTGACTTAGGTACGAGACTATTGAGGTCACCGAGGGTTTTCTCCGGGCACTCCGGTTTCCTCCCTCCCTTCAATAATGGTACAGGATGCAGTCAATATAAAAATTTCAAAAATAAAATTTCGATTTTCTTCCGTCTTCTAATAGCGATCTCCCTGCCTTTACACCACCTGTTTGAGTGATGTATGTGTATTTGGTGTGTGTGAGGGTAAATGAGACAGGTGAGCGTGTATGTTGGTATAGATCGCCGCTCTTTGAGCCTTGGGGAAAGGCGCGTACATAGCATCCTGTATTATTATTATTATTATTATTATTATTATTAAGAACAAGAACAAGAAGAAAAAAGAGAAGGAGGGGAGGGGAGAAGAAGGAGGGCAAAGGGAGCAGCAGAAGAAAGGGATGAGGTAGGAAAGTGAGAAAGAAGATGAGGAGAAAGAAGTCAAGAAGAAGAAGCAACAGCAGAAGAAGACTCAACTGAACTTGAATAACAACATGTAGTAGAAAACCAGTTCCTAGAATGGGGCTTATCAAGGTTACTTGAAGTTGTCTGTCATCCATGCTCTACTTCAACAATAAAATGTAAATATCCCATAATGCTACCTTGAAATTGTCTGTCATCCATGCTCTACTTCAACAATACAATGTAAATATCCCATAATGCTAGTTGTCTGTCATCCAAGCTCTACTTCAACAATAAAATGTAAATATCCCATAATGCTAGTTGTCTGTCATCCATGCTCTACTTCAACAATAAAACGTAAATATCCCATAATGCTACCTTGAAGTTGTCTGTCATCCATGCTCTACTTCAACAATAAAATGTAAATATCCCATAATGCTACCTTGAAGTTGTCTGTCATCCATGCTCTACTTCAACAATAAAATGTAAATATCCCATAATGCTACCTTGAAGTTGTCTGTCATCCATGCTCTACTTCAACAATAAAATGTAAATATCCCATAATGCTACCTTGAAGTTGTCTGTCATCCATGCTCTACTTCAACAATAAAATGTAAATATCCCATAATGCTACCTTGAAGTTGTCTGTCATCCATGCTCTACTTCAACAATAAAATGTAAATATCCCATAATGCTACCTTGAAGTTGTCTGTCATCCATGCTCTACTTCAACAATAAAATGTAAATATCCCATAATGCTCTACTTCAACAATAAAATGTAAATATCCCATAATGCTCTACTTCAACAATAAAATGTAAATATCCCATAATGCTATTGGATGCACTCAATCTAAAATTACAAAAATAAAAATTCCATTTCCTATCCGTCCCCTAATGGCGATCTCCCTACCTTTACATCAAATGTTAGAGGTATAGATGTATGTTTTATGTGTTTCTGAGTGTGTTTGATGCACGTGAGCGTGTATGTGGGTACAGATCGCCGCGATTTTAGCTGGATTTGTGGATTTGGGGGAAAAGTGCGTATACAGAGCCTAGCATTCAGTGTCCAGTATATTTTACAAATGGCATGATGTTATCTGTCACTTAGGACTCACTCACTTGGAATATGCCAGAGACTAACTGGAAACACTGTTACGTAGAACAAGTCATCTGCGTAACCGGAAGCAGTCGGTCAATGGGCTTCAAAGACCGAACGTTTGACCTCTGTGTAATGGCCTGAACGTTTGACCTCTGTGTAATGGCCTGAACGTTTGACCTCTGTGTAATGGCCTGAACGTTTGACCTCTGTGTAATGGCCTGAACGTTTGACCTCTGTGTAATGGCCTGTCTGAATCGGAAAGTTCGCGGAAGGTTCGTGAAGGTTCAAAAACTTTGCTTCGAGGTTCTCAGATCCCGAACCTAGGTTCCCGAACCTTTTTTTGTCCAAAAGGCTCAGCAACTTAGGTTCGGGATCTGAGCACCTCGAAAAACGTTTTTGACCCCCTCCCCTTTCCCTACCCATGCCTCCCGAACCTTCCAAGGGTCTTCCAATGAAGCCGGACCATAAGGACTTATAATAACGTGTCTTCTATTAAAGCCGGACCATAAGGACTTATCATAACGTGTCTTCCAATAAAGCCGGACCATAAGGACTTATCATAACGTGTCTTCCAATGAAGCCGGACCATAAGGACTTATCATAACGTGTCTTCCAATAAAGCCGGACCATAAGGACTTATTATAACGTGTCTTCTATTAAAGCCGGACCATAAGGACTTATCATAACGTGTCTTCCAATAAAGCCGGACCATAAGGACTTATCATAACGTGTCTTCCAATAAAGCCGGACCATAAGGACTTATCATAACGTGTCTTCCAATAAAGCCGGACCATAAGGACTTATCATAACGTGTCTTCCAATAAAGCCGGACCATAAGGACTTATCATAACGTGTCTTCTATTAAAGCCGGACCATAAGGACTTATCATAACGTGTCTTCTATTAAAGCCGGACCATAAGGACTTATCATAACGTGTCTTCTATTAAAGCCGGACCATAAGGACTTATCATAACGTGTCTTCTATTAAAGCCGGACCATAAGGACTTATCATAACGTGTCTTCTATTAAAGCCGGACCATAAGGACTTATCATAACGTGTCTTCTATTAAAGCCGGACCATAAGGACTTATCATAACGTGTCTTCTATTAAAGCCGGACCATAAGGACTTATCATAACGTGTCTTCAATCATCCCATACTAATCTGCGGAATGCCTGAACCAAAGTGTCAACATCACTATATAGGAATATGGCCACTTTGCCTGTACAAAGAAAAACTATGTGCAAGAAGCTGTCCTTAATTCAAGTACCTTTTCCTCTAGCTAAACGTCTTGAGAATTAATATTGTTTTCGCTTAAATAATTTAACATGACGAACAAATCAACATGATTAAGCTACATTAGCATAAGGTAGACTTTAACGATGATGGACTTCTTTGACAGTGGAAAGGATGAATTCAGTCTTAAAACCTGTTGTCTAATAATCCCACCCATCGACCTTGGCCAGTTTCAATGAGTAAATGATAGTCTCCGGACACATGAAGCGTAAAGGGGATTTCAATGGAAAAATTGCAACCACTTTTGAAGGGAAAAATGTTCGTTCGTGGTTGGTTGGTTGGTTGCTGGATGTTTCACTGGTGTGGTACAAACTGAATGTTTATATCATAAAAAGGACACCAAAGTTCCCCTCTCTCATCGTTCTCCTCCCATCATCCCCCAGTAGTTACAGTGATCACAGACAAAGCAAGGTCCAAACAGCAGCAAACAAGCCCCAAGTGCCGGAGTAATCAATACCTTGATTGTGGGCATCAAAGAAAAGAAGAAGAAGAAAGTATTGAACATTTTAATGCCATCTTTAAGCCTGCAAGCCATTCAATCGTGTTACAGTCAATTCAGTTACCATTTACAATTGTTGCTGTCCTCCAATTATCCCCGAGCTAGTAGTGTAGTTTGTTGTTATTACCAACCAAAAAAAAAACCCACTCACACGCACACACCACCGCCAACAAAACATTAATAATAACACCGGCAACATATTTCAATTTTACGTCAAGTAAATTCAAGTCAAATAATTGAATTGTCAAGATACGATGAACATGTCTCTGAATCGATACAACTCACGCACACACACACCCACACGCACACATACGCACACACACACGAACTATCAAAGATCGAGAGCTAAGGTTACCACCTGCAGGAATTCACTATTTGAAACGTTTTTCTGATCTTACTCTCGAATTCAGCCAACGCTTAACATCAAGGCAACTGTGCAAGTCAAAATGGGAAACCAGGAGGTCCTGCTACAATTATGAATTTAACTCAACGTATCAAAATGTCTTGACAAAGATGAAGACGATGTGTGGAAAAAGAGGACAAAAGGGTGTAATTCCATTGTTCAAGCCAGCCTCTGGCAACCTCTTAGTGTTATCCAATTATCTCTTGTACGGCGCTCTGCAGTGGAATCCTCTTTGTAAAATATTGTATGTTCACCACTTTTAGTTAAATAATCTTTATTTAGAAGCATAATTTCTAAATAATCATTTGTTTGTTAACAATAAAATGTATCTAAATAATATATTTTGTCGGAAAGTAACTTATTATTAAAACCTAAATATATTGTTGAGGTAAATAAATCATGTTGTAGGTAAATAAGGTACTTTTTAAAAAAAAACTAAATAAGGAAATTGTGTTTACCTTTATAACGTATTATTTAGCACATTGTGGGAAATAATATATTATTTAACCTGTACTGTTATGGTAGAGCTTTTAACCTGTACTGTTATGTAGAGCCTTCTATCTGTACTGTTATGATAGAGCTTTTAACCCGTACTGTTATGATAGAGCCTTTAACCCGTAATGTTATGATAGAGCCTTTAACCTGTACTGTTATGATAGAGCCTTTAACCCGTAATGTTATGATAGAGCCTTTAACCTGTACTGTTATGATAGAGCCTTTAACCCGTACTGTTATGATAGAGCCTTTAACCTGTACTGTTATGATACAACCTTTAACCCGTACTGTTATGATAGAGCCTTTAACCTGTACTGTTATGATAGAGCCTTTATCCCGTTCTGTTATGATAGAGCCTTTAAGCTGTACTAGTATGATACATGTAGAGCCTATAACATATGATGGAGCCTTTAACCCGTTCTGTTATGATAGAGCCTTTAAGCTGTACTAGTATGCTACATGTAGAGCCTATAACATATGATGGAGCCTTTAACCCGTTCTGTTATGATAGAGCCTTTAAGCTGTACTAGTATGATACATGTAGAGCCTATAACATATGATGGAGCCTTTAACCCGTTCTGTTATGATAGAGCCTTTAAGCTGTACTAGTATGCTACATGTAGAGCCTATAACATATACAGTTATGATGGAGCCTTTAACCTGTTCTGTTATGATGATGATGATGATGATGATGATGATGATGATGATGATGATGATGATGATGATGAATACTGGATGTTATATACGCGCTTTTCCTCAAATCACAAATCAGGCTCAAAGCGCGGCGATCTGTAGCAACATACATGCTCACATGTTTCACCCACTCTTGCACATACAGCAAACACATCTATCACTCAAACATGTGGTGTAAAGATAGGGAGATCGCTATTAGAAGAGGGAAATGAAAACACAACTTTTTGTTTTAAAATGTTTATATTGACTGCATTCAATACCATTGTTGAAAGGAGGGAGGAAACCGGAGAACCCATGATGACCTCAATAGTCTCCTACCTAAGTCACATAGTAGGCCTACTACGTTCGCCCCTTGCGGGAATCGAACCCGCGACCTTCGGCATAGGAAACCGGCGACGGATCCACTGAGCCACGAGGCCCGTACAACTGTATTTACCGTGATGTCACCGTGTGCGATGGAAGTGTGATTACAGATGACCAGTCACGCTATATGCTAAATACGGTAAGTATTAATGTCTTTCGTTGACTGTACAAGGGCAAATTCCCCCCCCCCCCATTCTTCTCCCCCGCCTCCATACCTCCCTTGATAGCATAAACACTTAACGCACGTCATACTCTCACAATCCCCTATCCACTTCTCCTGTTTATTCACCAGTACTGTCATTGTATTGACAGTAACGTAGACCTACTGAATTGCTTTGTATTGAGATGATTTGAGCTCAGGGCTGTACTTTGTGATTGAGATATAGATGTATGAAGTTGTATTTCAGCTGGCTGTGTAACTTCAGAAGAAGCTTTTAGAGAAATCCATTATTTTATAGATAACCTTTATAGAAAATTCTATTTACAGACAACCTTCATAGAGAAATCCATTTACAGAAAACCTTTGTAGAGAAATCCATTTCTTTATAGATAACCTATATAGAAAATTCTATTTACAGACAACCTTCATAGAGAAATCCATTTACAGACAACCTTTGTAGAGAAATCCATTTATAGATAACCTTTATAGAAAAATTTATTTATAGACAACCCTTTTAGAGAAATCCATTTATAGACAGCCTTTATAGAGAAATCCATGAATAGACAACCTTTGAACATTGAGGTTTAACGTCTACGCCCACCATTGGCGATTTGGCAGACGGGGATAACCATCCCAGGGAACAAGGAGTAATGACTTAAATCAACACTGAGCCACCAGAGCAATCATACTGCTAACATGGACAGTGAAAAATGGCTACTTTTTATTTAGCCCATCACGGGACCTGGGTCATCAGTGTGCCTCGTGTGGGACCTGCGTCATCAGTGTGCCCGGTGTGGGTCATCAGTGTGCCAGGTGTGGGACATGGGTCATCAATGTGCCAGGTGTGGTAGCTAGGTCATCAGTGAGCCAGGTGTGGTAGCTAGGTCATCAGTGAGCCAGGTGTGGTAGCTAGGTCATCAGTGAGCCAGGTGTGGTAGCTGGGTCATCAGTGTGACAGGTGTGGGACATGGGTCATCAGTGTGCCATGTGTGGGACATGGGTCATCAGTGTGCCAGGTGTGGGACCTGGGTCATCAGTGTGTCAGGTGTGGGACCTGGGTCATCAGTGTGTCAGGTGTGTGAGCTGGGTCATCAATGTGCCAGGTGTGGTAGCTAGGTCATCAGTGAGCCAGGTGTGGTAGCTAGGTCATCAGTGAGCCAGGTGTGGTAGCTAGGTCATCAGTGTGACAGGTGTGGGACATGGGTCATCAGTGTGCCATGTGTGGGACATGGGTCATCAGTGTGCCAGGTGTGGGACCTGGGTCATCAGTGTGTCAGGTGTGGGACCTGGGTCATCAGTGTGTCAGGTGTGTGAGCTGGGTCATCAATGCGTCAGGTGTGGTAGCTGGGTCATCAGTGTGTCAGGTGTGGTAGGTGGGTCATCAGTGTGCCAGGTGTGGGACCTGAGTCATCAGTGTGTCAGGTGTGGTAGGTCGGTCATCAGTGTGCCAGGTGTGGGACATGGGTCATCAGTGTGTCAGGTGTGGGAGCTGGGTCATCAGTGTGCCAGGTGTGGGTCATCAGTGTGCCAGGTGTGGGACCTAGGTCATCAGTGTGCCAGGCCAACGCACTACCGCTGAGTTACGACGGTGGGACGACAACATTTTCAGCTGCTGTAGCTTTTAGCTCTGTCTCTCTCGTCTTCTCATAAGTCAATTTATTTCCCTCTCTCTCCCTCCTCTCTCTCTCTCTCCCTCCTCTCTTCTCCCCTTTCTCTTTCTCTCTCTCTCTCTCTCTCTCTCTCTCTCTCTCTCTCTCTCTCTCTCTCTCTCTCATATATCTGCCTGCATGGTTACAGTACCGTGCTCTCTCTCTCTCTCTCTCTCTCTCTCTCTCTCTCTCTCTCTCTCTCTCTCTCTCGCTCTCTCTCTCTCTCTCGTATATCTGCCTGCATGGCACAGGCGCTTGTATCAGGACACGCGAGCGCCTATGCCTGTGACGCGTCTCCCTTTGGTTATCTATAATACAAGGTCCCAAACAGAACCAAGAGGAACTTGCGGGTCATCGCAGTTTTCAAATCTATGTGAACAAACTAGAAAAGTTCTCCTCAAAGAAGGCAACTCATTCATTTTAGCAGTGATTCACGCACACAAACAAAATAATAAATATGCTCTGTCTATTTTCAAACCCGTTCAATTTCGGTAAAATTGTCAAAATAGTGACATTTTTCGTAATCGCTTCACGGAAATGCAAGTTCTGCCGAGACTAAAAGGGAAATTACTCCTCATTTGTTACAACCGCATGGCTTTCACTTCAGCATTGCAGTGTCAGAAAACTGCCTTCGATCGGATAGTTTCTGGGCCAAATTAAAGTGGCTGTTTTAGGTCAAGCAGGCAGTGTCAAAACATTTCTTGTGCGAAGAAGTGCAATGGTACTTGGTAAAATGAGAAAGAAAGTTGCTGTTACTGTTTCAAATGGGAGCAACGCAGTTGAAATCACAAATGCCAATGGCGAAACGTTGCATCGATGGGCAGGGATGGGAGATACATTAAAGAGGAGGCTGTCTCGGATGTACGTTCAAAATGCAACAAATTATTAACAACCAACGTACTGATTGTTGAGGAAATCAGCATAATGAGCGCTAAAATATTTGATCAGTTAGTTGTTTTTTTAAAATGTTATTATTGTTATTCACTTCTTAATCATTAATTGTGCTAATCAATAATCATATGTTTTCACTAGTGTAAATTACAACAATAACCAGTAAAAGATACATTTATTAGTAACATTGTGATGAACATTGTGCGGCAATCGGATCATGCAGCATTCCAATATGGGTTTGTTTACCTGTACACTCAGTATTCTATGAGATGTTCTTCGTCATCAACAAGAATTGGTGAAAAGCTAAACATTCTTTTTTGTAACATTTTCTTTGGCCATATAAAACACACAGCTTTGTCGTTGAATTTATTTATCGCAAGTCATGGTTTGATCTTCTATGGAGATGTGAATGCAGCTGCAAAAACAAAATATTGGTGCGACTATGACTAAAATTTTCAGATAAAATACTGCTTCAGTGTTGCTGTACTCTCCCAATACTGGAAAGAAAATAAAAGTGTAAAAATACATAAATAACTGATATTTATGAAAAAAACAATAACTTTAAATACATTAAGGGATTCATTGATTAATTTATTTCATGTATTTATTTCTTCTTATATTCCCTTGTTATTTATTATTTGCATACACATTGAAAAGATCTGTGTAGTAATGTTGACAAATTATATAGACATTTTCTTAATAACTTGTTTTATTTGTAATTTTAAGCTAATAACACGAAAGCAGTGTACAGTTAGTGTATATTTGTATTTCCTTATCCGCTCAAGAAAAGGTGAACAGAGTGTGAAAGTACGTAAATAAATAAAATAAACATGTACGTATAAGTGAAGAGCGGATTTGCATAGTGTTATTCTTTGATGTGATGACACTTTTGTCTTCCATTCTTTTTACATTCTCTGTCTCCGTTTCTTTTTGTTTGTCTGTCTCTCTTTTTTCACGTTTTCCATTTTATTAATACTCTCTCTTTCCCTCTGTTGTGATTACCTCGCTCATATTCATCATAATATTAACTGGAACTTGAGCAGCTCTTAACGGAAAAGGGCTATAAAAGAACAATTCATTTAAGTCGTACTGATGAAAACTGACACAACCAGGCAACACCATACTAATGTTTACATCATGTCTTGACATGACTTTTATATTATTCTAAAATCTTATCCTGAATCATTATAACTAGCATGTAACTACGAAATAAATAAATAAATAGTTAAACAACAAAGCGAAACAAACAAAACACAGATGCTCCCACAATCTCCTGTCACAACGGCCTACACAAATATTTATTAAGAAGGGGGAAACGGTGGTAGAGAGGGTGGGGATTAATTACACACACAAAGGTCTCAAAAGGAATAAACAACCACAAAAGTCTTTTATATCACAGCTGAATGCTTAGTGACATTGTAGTTGATCTTGTCACGCATGTCTACATTGGTTTGAACTGCATCTGTGTAGATAGATCTATGCTCTAGTGCAGTAGATTTTATTTTTCATTCATCCTCATCATTTTTAGTGCAACCCTAAAATAGCAACAGAAATGGCGTTTGCATGTTTGCTACATTTCAATATGTTTCTTGTAATTAAGCTCTTACCACAAAAAAATCTTAGCACCTATCCCAAAAGGGAAAGTAACACGCTTGAATTCGTTCTTGAGAACCGATGGACATTGATAGTTTAAACCGAAACTCGTTTACTACAGACGGAAGTTATAGTTTCGGTAAACAAAGGGCACTTCCGTGAAGCGATTGTGAAAAAAGTCATTTTTTTGACAATTTTATCGAAATGTAACGGGTTTGAAAATAGACAGAGCACATTTATTATTTTGTATGTTTGCGTGAATCACTGCTGAAATGAATGCGTTGCCTTCTTTGGGGAGAAATTTTGTAGTTTGTTCATATAGATTTGAAAACTGCGATGACCCGTAAGTTTTGCTTAATCGCTTCTGTTTGGGACCTTGTATTATAGATAACCAAAGGGAGACGCGTCACAGGCATAGGCGCTCGCGTTTCCTGATACAAGCGCCTGTGCTGCATGGTTACAGTACCGTCCTTAACAGGCAGGAAAAGAGTAACGGTGTGATTATTACAGCAGGGAACGTGACGTGATTAAAGTGTGAAGCCGTTTGAAAGTTGAGGCCGTTGTATCACATTTTAAAGGCGACCTTTTGACATTTGGTATTGTCTTGCCACCACATCAGCCCTCATCTCTCCTCCCTAATCCACTGCCATCATGGAAATCTAGGTCAAACAGTACTTACGTTCCAGATACAACTGGTCTTCTTTATTCTCGATCTTCACCAATGTTCTCTCTCTCTCTCTCTCTCTCTCTCTCTCTCTCTCTCTCTCTCTCTCTCTCTCTCTCTCTCTCTCTCTCATATATATATATATATATATATATATATATGGCTGAACACACACAAAAAAAACAACGTCACAGGCATCACCGCGACGTCATATAACCTTGCTGACGTCGGTAAGCATAAACGTTTCACCTGTGGTAACCTTGAAAGGAAAGACTGTAAACACAACAACAACCACCCACCTACCTCCCTAATACTGCCTCTACCATTTCTACCACTATTCATCCTACTCCTCTTGCTCTCACTCCTCTTCCAACTTCTTCCTCCTCCGTCTCCTTTCACTTCTTCTCCTTCTTCTACAGTCAAGACATCAAAGTTACCGTGAAGAATCTAATTTGTCAATCTCTCAGACCTCCATTTCAACACCTAGGGACGATTTGCGCAGACACGAGAAGCCAATCAAATTTGGCTGGGTAAAAGCGGTAGAAATAAAACGTTCCTGTCTATAGCGTGGCGTGACGTATTTGCGACGTTTATAGCGTCAATGACGTCAGCAGCTCGTCATTGATAATTGTAAATAAAGACGATTAATGACGCGTCGCCCTTGGCTGCTTACAAATGGTAAATTTTACATTGAAATACACGGACAAGGTTGTACTGTAGGTTTTTTCAGTAATATCAAAATCACGTGGATCAGTTTCAATTTGTCAAAATATTATTTTGAGGAAGAAACAATGACCATAATGAGGTTTCGCGAAGCCCGTAGACAACAACGAACGCGTGTGTAAAGGTCTATTTTGTACGGGGGCTGGGATCAAGAAACGGCGAGCTGTACGACAACTGAGGTTGAGTTTGACATCTTTTTACAGAAAATTTTTCTCTTTATAGTATTGAATATTATTTTCTGTACACAAATTCTTTAATACCGGACTATCCTATTCTATCCTGTCCCGTAACTCGGAGGTCGTAGGGGCACCACAGATGATCGTTTAACCAGCATACTCCATATTTCTCTGTCCTCAGCAACCCTGATGGCTTCGCTCAGTGCCAAACCAGTCCATTCTCGAATGTTGTCCTCCCACCTCTTTTTCGGTCTCCCTCTTCTTCTACCTCCTTGCACTGTGCCTTGCAGAATGGTCTTTGCAAGCCCTGATGATCTGGTGACGTGGCCATACCATGGGAGTTTCCGTTTCCGTTTAATACTGGACATTGTGACAAAATATGTCTAACGTATGTCTTATTGTCAAAGCTTACACACCGAACACCATCGACATATTCAGTCCCCCAACAGTTCTGTCTTCATTTGTAAACAATACTGTCAATATATCTGTTACACTCCGTTTGAGGTTGGTGTTTTCTATCAGTATCTGATTCAGCCCCGATGCTGAATTCCTGATAGGGTGTAACTCAGATTCGTTTATCCACGCAGCCCGCTCAAGCAGCATACAAGTCACAAAGTCGACGTATGAAGTTTTCCACTTTTATTCAGCACACATCAACAACTGCATACAATCGCTCAATCGCCTTTCCACTCTCAAATTTACTTTCCAACTAACAACAACTTCAACTATCAACAACAATCTCTCTCTATTATTTTTGAAACAGCGCGGCACTTAGATAGTCTCTTGATACTCCCGAATAACCTGGATCAATCTCGTTTGACGCAATTTAACCAATCGCTTCTAACTTCGTCATTACTGTCTTACGTCATACATATTTTCTTCTCCTTCCGGAACGTCTTCTTGCTTCGACATGTATCGGGAAATTTCTATCGAGAGTAAACACGCAGATCCAGAAAATTCTCCAGTGATATCGACTAACGCAAATCATCAACGTTATACAAAGCCTCTTCTAACAACAATGCAAACTCGAATCAAAGGTAAATAAACTCCATTATTGAATACTTTGCAAAACGAAACCATTAGATCTATCGTGCGCGTTTCCGACGTACTACCATTCGCGTTTCAACGTAACATAACCCCCCACTCAAGAAGAAATTTACCCAATTTCTTTCAACAACGTTGAAACGTAATGCACAAACAAAGTTCAGAATTAAAACTTATTTCGGACTGTCTGAATACTGTCAGCTCCCAGAATGCATTTACTGGGTCTCACGGTCAGGTTAGCTTCTGTTAGACGGTGAAACAGCTCCCTCAAGGTCTGCAGATGCTCTTCCCAGGTGCGAGTGTGGACCAGCAGGTCGTCCCAGTAACACACGACATTGTCCATCCCATTGAGCATCTTCCTCATTCCTCTCTTTAGGGTAGCTCCGCTGTTGACCATGCCAAAGGGCATCCTTAGGCACTCGTACGTCCCATCAGGAGTTATGAAAGCAGTCTTTGGTATGTCCTGTTGACGCACGGGGACTTGCCAATAACCCTTGTTGAGGTCAATCTTTGAGAAGATTCTACTCCCCGATAATTGGCGGAAGAGGTCTGCTGCGGTAGGCATCAGCTCAGGGTCGAAGACGGTGATCTTATTAACCTTCCTGTAGTCGATGCATACTCTGTTGCTCCCGTCCTTCTTCTTCACGACCACGACAGGGGACGCGTAGGGGGAACTGGACTCCCTGATGATGCCCATCTTCAGCATCTCATCGATATCTTTCTTCAAGGATTCACGGGCCTTGAAAGGGATAGGGAATGGTTTGGATCGAACAGGGATATTCGAAGTGAGGTGGACTTCGTGTTCGACCAAAGTTGTAGAGCCAGGGACATCGCTGAAGTTGTGGGGAAACTCGCCCATAAGGTCCTTGAGCTCCATCTTTTGACCTTCCGTCAAGCTTGATCCTAGCTTAACATTATCGATGCCTTCTTTACTGTGGAAGTCTCCCAGTTCTAACAGTTCTTCGCTGTCAAAGCTGTCGTCGGTCACAGCTGCTGTTGCTGCATGCACAGTCTCTGATGGCCTTTCCACGTACAGCTTAAGGAGGTTGGCGTGGTATATCTTGGAATGCTGGCCGACCTTCACCTTATAGTCGTTGATCCCCACCACGGCCTCCACTTCGTACGGGCCTTTCCACTGCATCAGCAATTTATTGTGATCAGTAGGTAGCAGCACCAGCACTTTGTTGCCAGGTTTAAATTTCCTGTTCACAGCCCTACGGTCATAGTAGTGCTTTCCACAGTCCTGGGACTTCTTCAGGTTTTCTCTGGCTATCTTGAGAGTCTGCTCCAGCTTCTCCCGTAGCTCAAACACGTACTGGTAGCTGTTCTTCACCTCTGGGGTCTCTACTTCTTTCGTCCACAGTTCTTTTAGGATGTGCATCGGCCCTCGGATGGTTCTTCCGTACAGCAGCTCGAACGGAGAAAAGCCGGTGGACTCCTGCGGTACTTCTCTGTAGGCGAAAAGTAAGGCGTTGATATAGCGATGCCATTGTCTGGGCTGCTCGCTGCACAGTTTCTTCAGGGTGGACTTCAGCGTAGCATTGAACTTCTCGACAAGCCCGTTGCACATCGGATGGTAGGGTGTCGTAGTCAAATGCCGGATGCTCAGCAGTCTGTTGACCTCCTTCATGCAGTCAGAGACGAACTGCGTCCCGAGGTCTGTCAGAATTTCTTCAGGCACTCCAAGTCTACTGAACATGTCCACTAGTGCCTCTGCTACAGTTTCAGTGTCAATCTTCTTCAGTGGCACTGCTTCTGGGTACCGAGTCGCATAGTCCACTAAAGTCAGTACCCATCGATGACCTTCTTCATTCGGAGGTCTTATTTCGCCGATTAAGTCTAAGGCCACCCTCTTGAAAGGTCGGTCGATCAGAGGCATCCTCTGCATAGGCACTTTCGGGACCCTTCCTCGAGGTATGGTCTTCTGGCAAATGTCACATGATCGGCAGAAACGGCTGACGTCCGCATGAAGTCCTGGCCAGTAGAACACCGCCTGGATTCTATCCGACGTCTTCTTGATACCTAGGTGACCTCCCATGATTGAGTCATGCGCTACTTCCATCACCTGGCGCCTTAGGGGTAATGGTACCAAGACTTGACGTAGTGGTTTCCCTCCGTTGACCCTCGGGTGCTGGAAGATTCGGTACAGGATCTTGGCCTTCACCTCAAAATAGACCGTACCACTGCCTTTGGTCACGTGGTCTTGGCGGTTCCTGTACTTGTTTAAAGTGCTATCAGCTTCCTGGAGCTGGATAAGCTTATCTCTGTCCACGATGGCAGCTTTAGAGTTGTCGGCGACCTTCAGTGGCGTAGACGTCTTGTCTCTCTTGGCCTGGGCCCTGGTAGTAACAGCACCGACGATCTCTGGTCGGCAGGGCTGAGCCGGAGTAGTCACATTGTCCCGTAGCAGCTCTGAAAGGTCTCCATCGGGAAACGGCAATGGATCCTCCTCCACAACTTCGACGCGTTGGGTTGAGGCAGGACTCCACTCTGGATCGGGGTCGTCGGGTCGTCTCGCGCCGTCGATATTCCCGATCATCAAATCGTATAGCGGCTTCTTCAGGCAAATCGCTTCGACTTCGCCTATGTAGAAAGGGGTGTTGACATGAATCTTCGCAACTGGCGCTCTCACACATTTGCTGTCGGCCATAAGTGTCCATTTTGAATCGCCAGTGAACTGTTCTTTAGCGATTAGATCTTCTCTGACGATGACCCCACTGCAGCCAGAGTCTCTTAAAACAGTCACTTCATGATTTCCGACGCGTCCCTTAGAAACAGGCATGTTCTGGACGGTCACAGCTGCGCTGGCGACGACGGGGATGGATTTTCCGTTGGCAAGGAGAAGTTGGCCATCGGTCATGCACTCTTGCACGTCCGCAGGGGTAGCTGTGCGCTCGGTCTCACTCGGAAGAATGACGCTTCAGCCGCACACTTGATGGTCAGATCTACTGTTTTGCCGTTGATTGGAGAAACGTCTCTGTCGGTTGCCCACCGCTGCATTGTCCGTACTGCCCCGCTGTCCGCTACTTTTGTTTTGAGGACAATTAGCCGCCCTGTGGTCTGTAGCGTTGCATGTGAAACAGCCTCTTGAATGCCCTTCCCTGGGAGGAGGCGTGGAGTCCGTCTGTCTCTGGCTCGTCTGGCTCCCCTGGATCTGGTTCACATGGTTTCCAGTCTTCTGAAAATGTTTCGTCGCGCTGGGTGGCCCCAGGGTCTTCCCATGAGCGATGAGATATCTTTCAGCAGCCTCAGTCACATCTTTAAGCGTCTGCAGCTTTTGTTCTTCTAAGTGGGTCGCTAGGTCCTTGTGACAGGCATTGAGAAATTGTTCCTTCACGATCAGGTCATGGAGACTGTCGTAAGACTTCCTTTCGCCTGATAACTCCACCCACTTGTGTAGATATGACGACAGGCGCTCCACAAACTGCTTCGGCGTTTCGTCTGACTTGGGCCGGCATTCACGGAAGCGTTTACGGTAGCCCTTCTCTGTAAAGTTGTAGCACTGCAACAGGGCCTCTTTCAAGACGTCGTAGTTTTTGGCGTCATCGTTCGACAGTCTGTTGTAAACTTCGAGAGCTTGCCCCGTCAGAAGTGCACTCAGTCGAATTGCCCAGTCTTGAGGTTGCCAGTTAGAGCTTTCAGCGAACCTTTCGAATCTCGCCAGATAACTGTCAATCTGGTCCTTCCCGTCGTCGAAAGCTGGCAATTTTGGAGCCGTGTTGTCACTGATAACTTGTGGCGCATGCTGCTGTTGCTGGATGCGCGCCAACTCTAGTTGGAACTGCCGATCAGCTTCTCTTTCCTCACGCTTGCGCTCATCTTCTCTTTCTTTACGCTGCTCTTCTCTTTCTTGCCGCTGCTGTTCAATTTCCAGACGCTTCAATTCTAATTCTCTTTCTTCACGGCGACGCTGCTCTTCTAATTCTCGTTCTTCACGGCGACGCTGCTCTTCTAATTCTCGTTCTTCGCGCCGTCGCTGTTCTTCTCTTTCTTCACGCAATATTCTCTCCTGGCATTTGACGTACTCCGTCAGCTGTTTGCCTTTTAGATTTAGTTCAACCCCTTTCTGCCAGAAGTCAGCCATCTTGATGCTTCTGGAAAGTTCTTTTCTAGAAGGTTCTTTTCTGGAAAGTTCTTTTTCTAGAAAGTTCTTGACTGTAGAGTTCTTTTTCTGGAAAGTTCTTGACTGTGCTGTACCTTTCTAGACTGTTCTAGAACAGCACGCTTTCTGCAGTAGCGCTGATGCTTGTCACTAGTCGCCTTCGCTGACGCAGGCCCCGCTGTCCTCGTCGTATGCGACGCTGCACCACGCTGGTGTTGATGTACACGTTCCTGTGCTGAAGTAGACGCGACGTCCGCTCGTCGCTCTCTCTAATACTGGCGATGTAGCTCCGAGACTGTCCCTCGACGTAGTCTTACGGCAGCCACGTAGTCCCGATCTGTTGTTCGCTCACGAAGCAACTCTTCAGCGACTACACGCCCTTGCAGTCAACCCGAATCTATCGGATGATGTAGTCCCAGTATGTTGGCCCCTCTCGACGCAACTCGTTGGCGGCTACCCTCGATGACTGCCTCTCGTAACGTTGACTCGCTTGTTGTAGCAGTTGAACCCTTGGCTATGGCGTGAATCGCGGCTTGACCCCCAAAATGTTACACTCCGTTTGAGGTTGGTGTTTTCTATCAGTATCTGATTCAGCCCCGATGCTGAATTCCTGATAGGGCGTAACTCAGATTCGTTTATCCACGCAGCCCGCTCAAGCAGCATACAAGTCACAAAGTCGACGTATGAAGTTTTCCACTTTTATTCAGCACACATCAACAACTGCATACAATCGCTCAATCGCCTTTCCACTCTCAAATTTACTTTCCAACTAACAACAACTTCAACTATCAACAACAATCTCTCTCTATTATTTTTGAAACAGCGCGGCACTTAAATAGTCTCTTGATACTCCCGAATAACCTGGATCAATCTCGTTTGACGCAATTTAACCAATCGCTTCTAACTTCGTCATTACTGTCTTACGTCATACATATTTTCTTCTCCTTCCGGAACGTCTTCTTGCTTCGACATGTATCGGGAAATATCTATCGAGAGTAAACACGCAGATCCAGAAAATTCTCCACTAACGCAAATCATCAACATTATACAAAGCCTCTTCTAACAACAATGCAAACTCGAATCAAAGGTAAATAAACTCCATTATTGAATACTTTGCAAAACGAAACCATTAGATCTATCGTGCGCGTTTCCGACGTACTACCATTCGCGTTTCAACGTAACAATATCTTCATTACGGAAACTCCGATGGTATAATGGCCACGTCACCAAATCATCAGGCCTTGCAAAGACCATCCAGCAAGGCACAGTGCAAGGAGGTAGAAGAAGAGGAAGACCGAAAAAGAGGTGGGAGGACAACATTCGAGAATGGACTGGTTTGACACTGAGCGAAGCCAGGAGGATTGCCGAAGACAAATAAAGGAGTACGCTGGTTAAACGATCATCTTGGTGCCCCTACGACCTCCGAGTTACGGGATAGGATAGGATAGGATAGGATAGATTACGATCTATGAACAAAAAAAATCGTTTTCTAGAGAAAACTACTTGATTCTATACGAATATAATTTCATGATTTGACACGCATATGTTTGTTAAAACAGAATCGTTATCTGTAGCTCACTGTTAACAAATCTGTCCGTTACGTCATTTCCGTATAATTCAGTTGGGAGGCCACCCGACAAAATGTCAAACCTATGCTTTTTGTAATGAGTTAGTTCTTTATTGGGCAGTATTGTTTTGTTATCTCTTGTGTTGTGTCGGCCTGATGTAGAGCTCAGCTGCAAACTGTGCATTGTGTCGTCCTGTCTTGTCTTTGTCTACATTACAATTCCCTCACTGTTACGTACACATGTGTTTCCCTCATTAGTGTTAAGTGTATCAATAATATTTTCTCGTGAACAAAGTCAATCTAACTGTGAGGCAGCAAAAATAATATACATGTGAAATAATAATAACTAAAAAATATAACAATAACAAAGGAATATATAATAAATACATTAAAAAAAAAATTTAAAAATAAATACTTTTGATAAGAAAGTTTGTAATATTATTACCTATTCGGTAGTTTATAATTTGTTTTTAATTCAGTGAACACGTGTTTATAGTTGTTATGAAATTAAAATTAATGTAAGTCTAAAAATCACTGCTACGTGAAAAGCTTTTAATAATAATAATAATAATAATAATAATAATAATAATAATAATAATAATAATAATAATAATATTATTATTATTATTATTATTATTATTATTATTATTATTATTTTAATTGATTTTTTTAAAAGCGTTTTTCCCCAAAAAATCTTGTTTAAAGCGCAATAAAAGATTTAAAAAAAAAGATCCATTCATTGGATTTGGATACATGTACAATCCAAAGATAGTCAGCGGTCGACAAAACCACTTTCCTATCCTATCTCGTAACTCGAAAGTCGTTGGGGCACCACAGATGATCGTTTAACCAACCTACTCCATCTTTCTCTGTCCTCAGCAACTCTCATTTCTTCGCTCAGTGTCAAGCATGTTTATTCTCGAATGTTGTCCTCCCACCTCTCTCTCTGTCTCCCTCTTCTTCTGCCTCATTGCACCGTGCTTTCCAGGATAATCTTTGCTCTGAGGTGCCATACCATCGGAGTTTCCGTTTCTTCACCACTGTGAGCACGTCATCGTGTTGCCCAATAGCTTGTGTGATGATCTGCCGGACTTCATCGTTGGTGATGTGCTGGGTATAGGAAATGCCCAGAAGTCTTCTGTAGCACCTCATCTCCATTCTTTGTATTATTCGTTGTAGATCTGCTGTGAGGGTCCATGTTTCGCAAGCGTATAGGAAGATGGCAAGATAAGGCCACACATTTGAGCTATGTGATAGTGCTAGGCTGGGTCATCTTCGCTTTACTAACTGTACTACTGGTACCATTCTCCTTGTAAACCAAACTTCCTCATT
>CM072521.1:1074521-1339521 GCA_036898135.1 Oncomelania hupensis | reverse complement strand
AATGGTGTATAGTGAACTACAGGGGTCGCAAATTGCATCGTTACATTTTCAGACATAAGGGCAGTAATCTACAGGCTTCTGTCGTCTGCATCCCCCTTTTAACTGGACTGAGCTAAATCTACATCTAAACCTGAGCTTTGGACTGAACTAAACCATATGTCAATTAACACCCCTCCCCCCCCCTCAAAAAAACAACAAAAAAAAAATACAAAGAAACCCAAAACAACACACAAAAAAACACCACACACACAAAACAACACAAAAAACAACCAAAATGTATAATAATAACAACTAGACAAAAACGCCAGAATATAACCTCAACATCTCGGGGTTTAACGTTTAACAATAAAATTATTAAACTAGTCAGCCATCATAAAGTGTTGGGAGTTGACATTGAGAACAACATGTCTTGGGCAAATCGTATTAAACAACTTTTTAAAACAGTGCCAAAGAAAGTGTATCTTTTAACTGCAATCAAGCCTTTCATAAATTTTGATGCAAGGAAGTTATTCTTCAATGCACATATTCAGTCAGCCATTGATTACGCATCGACCCTAGGGGATTCACACCCGTTGGGGTGCCGGGGGTTTCAGTATAAATAATATCCCCACTTTCTGGAAATTTAGTGCTTTAAATTCCCACTGTCGCTGTCTTTCTCATTCCTGCTCTGTTCTATCAATCTGCTATACTATCTTCTTCGCTAGACCAGTCACCTATCTTTTTTCTTGAAAACTCTTCCGGGACAGAGGTCTGTTGGATCAGCCTGGGAATATTGGACGCTTTCTGCCAGGTGGTCGCTAGGGCTTCCTATGATGTTATTATTTAGCAATGTAGACATTTTATATGTATGTGTTTTGTTGATATTTTATAATGATGTTTGTATTCTATTTTGTTTTTGTAAACGGGGGTTCGATAAATTAGAGTACAGCCTCAGCGTCCCCTGCGTGGGATGTCTTTAATGTAAAGTGACTGGCTGGTGGAGAGCATTCAGTGTTACAACTAGGGTTGTTTCAGCAGATCTTTTATGCGGATCAGGGGTTGTCCGGTCCTGATTTGGCTCGGAAGAGTCCGCTGGACCTAAAGCAATAATCATGTAATGTAATGAAATGTAGGGGATTCGGCCAGTGATAATACAATTAAACCACTTATTAGACTACACAAAGTGCTCTTAAAGTAGTCCTATTAAATAAAGCAACCCTTTCTGAGTTAGACTACATACACTTAGGGATTCTCCCTCTAAAAGCAAGGCTGGCTTATAATAAGTGTTCGTTTATGCACAAAATTATCACTGGATATACCAGAAACCATATGCTCAAAATTCACTCTGAGAACTTCACGCCAAGTCATGAGATTGAACACTCCTCTTCCTCGGATTGATCTGTTTAAGTCTAGTTTAATTTATTCTGGTCTCTTTATTCAGCAGTCTCTGGAACTCTCTCCTAAACTTCCTGAGACAAACTACCAACATCAATACTTTCCAGAGCAAATATGCTTACCCCCTTATGACGTCAAAATAAACGTCGCTTTCAAAATACACGTAAGAAAATAAGAATTGTGACTTTTCATTCTACAAATAATTATGTTCTTTGCTACTGATGATTTCATGCAATGTTAAGTGGCCTCGTGGGGTGCGAAGGTCGCGGGTTCGATTCCCGCAAGGGGCGAACGTTTGTGACTTAGGTACGAGACTATTGAGATCACTGAGGGTTTTCTCCGGGCACTCCGGTTTCCTCCCTCCTTTCAATAGTGGTACTGGACGCAGTCAATATAACAAATTTCAAAAAATAAAAATTCAATTTTCTTTCCGTCTTCTAATAGCGATCTCCCTGCCTTTACACCACCTGTTTGAGTGATGGATGTGTATTTGGTGTGTGTGAGGGTGAATGAAACAGATGAGCGTGTATGTTGGTATAGATCGCCGCGCTTTGAGCCTGATTGATTTGGGAAAAGGCGCGTATATAGCATCCTGTATTATTATTATTATTATTATTATTATTATTATTATTATTATTATTATTATTATTATTATTATTATTATTATTATTTTTATTTTTATTATTATTAATGTATATTGTTTCGTTTAATTATTTTGAAAATAATGCATGTGTGGTAGTTAATGTGTATAATGTCCTCTCAGCTTTGTTGCTTACAAACCAAGTGACCTTTAGAATGCTAGGAATGTTATATATAAATATAAAATTAATGTGCAACTGCCCCCTGTTCATTGCAATGCTTGTCATGTACATACACGTGTTCTTACTCCAATTTATCTGTTAACATGTAACCGTTTTATGTTGTTTTGTATTTACAGTAGATTACTCCCTCTTTAGGGAGAGGGCCAGATGTAAACAAGGAGACCACCTCTACCTTCGTTGAATTAAGAATTATCTTATATTTTCTTATATAATAAACCTTATCTACTAAACTCGTACTATTACCAAGTCAGGGAGGCATTTCCTGTACCAGTGGCAGAATACAGGGAAGATCAAAGGAGAGAGAGAGAGAGAGAGAGAGAGAGAGAGAGAGAGAGAGAGAGAGAGAGAGAGAGAGAGAGAGAGAGAGAGAGAGAGAGAGAGAGAGAGAGAGAGAGTGGAAGGATTATTGCAGTAGTATAGACCATACAGCGTGAACAAAGTAAAGGGAAGTAAGCAGGTTTTGTGTCACCTCCTTCAACCCATAGCAATCTTTATCTCCCTTTATGATATAAAAACAAACAAAAAAACAACAGATGAGTCTCCTCTCTGAAAATCCTTATCGGGAAGAGAGGGGACTATAAACTGATAAAAAAAACAAAACAACAACAACAGTAAAGTGTATTCTCTTACTTTCTTCACCTTGTTCTTGCTCGTCTTCCCAACCTTGCTCTTGGTTTGAGCAGCCACAATCAGCAAACCGATTGAGGTGCAGCTGTGACCAGTACTGGCTGTACCAGTACATAACTAACATGTCCAATAAAGACTAATTTTGTGCCCCTTGGTCGAAGTGTTTGGTGTTTTTTGTATTTTCATGGATGTTTTAATTATCCTATCCCATCCCGTAACTCGGAGGTCGTAGGGGCACCATTGATAGTCGTTTAACCAGCGTACTCCATCTTTCTCTGTCCTCAGCAACCCTGATTGTTTCGCTTAGTGTCAAACCAGTCCATTCTCGAATGTTGTCCTCCCATCTCTTTTTCGGTCTCCCTCTTCTTCTATCTCCTTGCACTGTGCATTGCAGGATGGTCTTTGCAAGGCCTGATGATCTGGTGACATGGCCGTACCATCGGAGTTTCCGTTTGTTCACCAGGTGAGCAGGTCATCGTAGTGTCTAATGGCTTGTGTGATGGTCTGTCGGACTTCGTCGTTGGTGATGTGCTGGGTATAGGAAATGCCCAGACGTCTTCTGTAGGACCTCATCTCTATGCGTTGTCTTCTTCTTCATCCTATAGGGCGCAGCGGTAATTCCCACACTTCAATCGTTTTCTCGGTTGGTAGCTTGTTATACTGTACATTAATATTGTAGTTTTTTTTTCCTTTTTATTGCCTGATACCACCCAGAGTAAACAGACGTAACATTAAATAATTAAATTGATTGTACTGTACAGCCATTTTTGTCTCAGTCCCTGTCTGTCTCTCTCAGAAGAAGAAGAAGAAGACACCCGATACACATTGGTCGAACGCTACCAGAAGCATGCGTTATTAGTCGCTTCAACAGGCGATAAAGCATGCTCCCATGCTTCAGAGCATTGCTTTCTATACGCTTCAAGCTCTATAGTCACGGAAAAAGCGCACTTTCACTGGAGTGAACTCATGAATATAGAAAAATGTAAGTTTCGTCTCCTCTAGGGGACGAATTAGGCCAAACTGTATTAGTTTCTAGGTCAACTGTCTTTTACGAACCTTTTGACAATGTTTTTGAACCGTTTGTTGACGCCGGATAGTGTCCTCACTTGGTTTCATGCAATTTAAGAATCCAACAAGGCAATTGGGTTTTTGAGACGGAAAGAGCGGAATGTTTGTAGAGCAACATTCTGTATATATTTACAGTGAAATTGCGCTTTTTCCGTCACTATAGCGCTTGAAGCGTGTAGGAAGCAGTGCTCTGAAGCATGAGAGCATGCTTTATCGCCTGTTGAGGCGACTAGTAAAACATGCTTCTGGCAGCCTTCGACCAATGTGTACCGGGTGCACAAGAAGAAGAAGGAGAAGAATAAGAAGAAGGAGAAGGAGAAGAAGAAGAAGAAGAAGGAGAAGGAGAAGGAGAAGGAGAAGGAGAAGGAGGAGAAGAAGAAGAAGAAGAAGAAGAAGAAGAAGAAGAAGAAGAAGAAGAAGAAGAAGGAGAAGAAGAAGAAGAAGAAGAAGAAGAAGAAGAAGAAACAAAAAACTACCAAAAAAGAACCACAAAGAACTTGCCTGCTGAAGTTTGCGGCTATAAAAGAGTGAAGACTCGTTGACCACCTTGCTTTTCAATCACACAAAATTAACTTACTAGCGCAATACACAATAATCAATCTATGCCTTGGGTTAATTGCAAATGAGTAATTAAGATAAATTAGATACACGAAACTTGGTGAGTAGATTTCAGTAACAAAGAAAAGCACGTGGCGCAGTCACTTTATCTGTCCACAATGAAATCCATTGGCAGACTGGAGAGGTGAGGGGGAGGGGAAGGGGGAGGGATGGGGTAGGGGGGGGGGGGGAGGGAGAAAAGTGAAAGATGGGCAATTGGAGAAAACAATGTTACAATGTGCAGTGTTGTGTAGGAACTTGCCAAGTCAGTGCGGCGTTGCCCGCTACAAGCTCCAAATCATTGGATTATTTATTTGCTAATCTAATTTTTTAAAATTAATAATTGGCTAATTAATTTGCTTAACAATTTTAATTCAATGTATATGATGTATTTGCAACTTTTTAGCCTCTTGGGTAGCAATGATGATGATGATTATCATCACAATCAGCATTATTATTATCGTCGTCGTCGTCGTCATCATCATCGTTGTCGTATTTTCTTAATATTATATTATACTATAGTAAGGATGCAACAGTTTGCTAAAGACAGGATCAACCTACGTCTTATAGGACGCTCACGTGTTGCCAGAATCTTCACTGTGCTACGCCACAGACCACTGAGCTGCCATACCACCCTAGACACCCACACCGAGTTACCTTCAACAAGAGTGCTGGCCCCACAATGTATTTTATGTGAGTGGGAAATCGAGTGCGAAAACTTATCTCCCCTGAATGGCAGACTGCGTACACATCCATCAAAAACGATGCCCCTTGTTCGTTCTGCGGTCTCTTTCAATTGATTGGCTTTCCTTAGAAGCGCCTTATGATGATAAACAACAGCAACAACAGCAAAATGTAGCCTATGTCAAGTCAATGACGCTGGCCTTTGAGCGTTCGTTTTGTCTGCCTATGACGTGTATTGAAGGCGTGAGTACGGAATGCAGCGAGATTTACGCAACAGTTTGTAGCCTTGTTGAACAACACTGAATGCGCGTTGATGGTCACTAAATGGACTAAACACACACTCAACGTCAAAGAAATACATTCTTTCTGTTTTCTCTGTTGGTTATGTCTGTGTTTGTTGCTGTCTCTCTCGCTCTTTCTGTTCTCTGTGTTGGTGATCTCTGTGTTTGTTGCTGTCTCTCTCGCTCTTTCTCTATCCTCCCCTTTACCCATCCCCCCCACACACACTTTTGACCTCCTGCTGTGGTCTCTCTGTTAAAGAGCCCCGAGTCAACGAATGTGTTATTGATGAAGAAAAGGGGTTGACCCTACAGTAGGTATTGTTATGGCATTAGCCTCCAAGGTGGTCATAGTGCCCGATAAGACTCTCAAAGAAAGAGAGAAAGACAAAGTGCTTTTGGCTGAATTGAAGAGGAGACGTCTTGCTGGGGAGGATGTTTTATTCGTGGGAGGGGGGGGGGGGGGGTCATCATCAACAGACCTAGAAAGTTTCAGGATGAAAATGCACAGTCAGAGGGAGGGGCTGTTGGGGGCGGCGGCAACCAATAGCTATAGATGCTCGGACAAAGCAGTACAAAAGAGTGTAAATATTTCTGTAAATAATAATCTCCCATTTTTTCAAAGTGTTCTGACAGGTGTGAGGGAAAGCGTGAAAGTTGAGATCTCTAAAGGAAAAGTTTTAACAGTTTTTGTTACTAATATTGATAGCATTCAAAATAAAATTCATGAGCTTGAAGCTTTGATAGAAGAATTGTCTCCGGACGTCATAGCTGTGACTGAAATAAATCATAAGTCATCTCCTCCTGATCCTGACTGGCAACCTGTTATTTTCGGGTATTCTGTGTTTCTGGATTTAACTGGAAGAGGGGTTGGTTTGTTCTACAAAGATTCCCTAAACATTATACGCTGTTCTGGTCTTGAATCCTTTAGACCATCAGTTTTTTGTAATATTATACTTGGTGAGGATACCATTACGGTGGGAGTTCTCTACCGTTCCCCAAATAGCAGCTTGGATGAAAATAAACAGCTTAACACTAGCGTAAGAAACTTCTTTGAACATACAAACCAAACAAAGATAGGCGTGTAGTGCTTATGGGTGATTTCAATTTTCCTGAAATTGATTGGGACTTGGAAATATGCTCAACGCGCAATGAACACCCAGCAGCTCAGTTTCTAAAAAATACTTACAAGATTGTTTTGTTCTTCAACTAGTGACAGAACCCACACATCACAGAGCCTTACAGAAGGCAAATGTCCTAGACCTTATATTAGTAAAGGAAGAAAGATACGTGTCTAATATTAGGTATCATCCTCCGATTGGCAAAAGCCATCACTCAGTTGTTACGTTTGAAATGCCTATTTTTTGTTCTGATCAAGCTAAACTCAAAGGCAAGTATTACTTGATGGATAGGGGTGAATATGGAAAGATGAATGATGAGTTGAATGCGACTGATTGGACTGCTATTTTTGAAAACAAGAGTAGAGGAAACATGGCGTTACCTTTACAATACACTTCAACACTTACAACACAAATACATTCCAGCCAAAAATTTCTTTACAGGTACAAAAAATAAGACTGTTTCTAGAGAAGTTTTAGACAAAATTAAAAAGAATCGTAAGTCTTACAAATAGTACAGAAAATATAAAACAACAGAAAATTATTACGCATACGCAAGAGCAAGAAATCAAGTCATATGGGAATTAAGAAAACAAGTTAAACATAAAGAATTACTGATGGCGCAGAATATAAAAACAAAGCCTAAAGCATTCTTTGGTTATGTTTCATCGAGATGTAAATCAAAAGAGGCAATAAACAGTTTATTGACCCCATTAGGTGAGCTTACAAAAACAGACAAAGATAAGGCTGATGAATTTTTTGTGAGTGTATTTACAAACGAAGATACTAGTAAAGTTCCTGTTCTAGACAAAAAAACTTAAATTGAAATTTCTTCGGTTTCCGTAACTGAGGACATGATAAAAAACAAACTTAATCAACTAAAAGTAGATAAAGCAGCAGGCCCAGATAAATTACAACCACGATTATTAAAAGAACTAAAGGATGGCTTAACTAAACCATTAAAACTGCTATTTGACAAAAGTATAGCTTATGGGAAAATTCCATCTACTTGGAAAGTTGCAGAAGTAAAACCTATCTTTTAAAAAGGGAATAAACAAAACCCTGGAAATTGCAGACCAGTTAGTTTAACTTCAGTGGTTTGTAAACTGTTTGAAGGATTTATTCCTGATTTTTTAACTAAACATTTAATAGAAAATAAATTATTGTCTGAAAACCAGTTTGGTTTCACAGAAGGACGTTCTTGTGTAACTCAACTCTTAAACACCATAAATGATTGGTTTTTAAAACTAGAAGAGGGTAATTCTGTTGATGCCGTTTACTTGGATCTGCAAAAAGCATTTGATACGGTACCACATGCAAGTTTAATTAGTAAGCTAAAGAGTTACGGTATTGGAGGTAGTCTGCTTAGTTGGATTTCAGATTTTTTGACACAACGCACACAGTATGTAAAGGTTTGAAACGCTTGCTTAGGTTTTTCGGATGTTACAAGTGGGGTACCCCAGGGAAGCGTGTTAGGACCCACACTGTTTATATATTATATAAAATGATATGCCCGAGGTACTAAATTGTTTGGTTAAAATATTTGCAGACGATACAAAAATTTATCAAGTTGTAAATGATGACTCAGACGCCGCTAAAATGCAAACAAACATAAACATGCTATAGCAGAATGGGCTAATACATGGCAAATTAAATTTAACAGTGAAAAATGTAAAGTTATGCACTTAGGTCATAAAAATAATCTGTACGAGTATTTTATGGAAGATAAAAAATTAGAAATAACCTCAGCTGAGAAAGACTTGGGAGAGATTGTTGACCCTAAATTATCGTTCGATGAACATGTGTCCCAGACAGTTAAGAAAGCGAACAGATTATGCGGTATGCTACTTAGTAATATACAGTGTAAAGAAAAAGATATTATGGTTCCACTTTTTAAGTCACTGGTAAGACCTGTATTGGAGTATGGACATTCTGTATGGAGCACATGTTTAAAAAAACATAATACAGCAATAGAAGGTGTTCAAAAACGAGTTACCAAGAAAATTGTTGAGTTGAAGGATTTAAGCTATAAACATAGATTAGAAACCATAAAACTGCCAAGTTTGGAATTCAGGAGATTACGAGGTGACATGATAGAAACATACAAAATTGTCCATGGAATATATGATGTTAATACTACTAAAACTTTGTTCTATAACAGTGTTTTGATTAACACAAGAGGACACTCACTAAAATTAGATAAACAAAATGTTACCACCTCTAAATATAGTTGCTTCTTTACTAATAGAATAATAAATGCATGGAATAATTTACCACAATTTGTTGTGACAGCAGGAACAGTAAACTCATTTAAGAATGGTATTGATAGTTTTTTGGAAATCTAAGGTGTACAAAACAGATTTAGAAATTTATTAATGGTAATAAGTGCGCGCATCCATATTTGTAGTGCGAGGGTAAAAGCACATAAAACTCCCGCAAGTGACCTAGAGCAGGCAATAAAGGCTGATAGCCTACAAAGCCATATATATGATATGATATGATATTACACGATGATCACGTGGGCTTTCGTTGCTCAAACCACGTGCCCCATGGGCTTTTATGGATTAAAGCGCTTTTGACTTTGACTTGACTTGCTAAATTGTCCCTGTTTGTTTTGACAGGCTGTGATTTTCCACGTGTAACGGTACACCAATACCCTCTACGATCTGCTAGATGTTTGTTCTTTTTTTGCGCTACAGCTGTTGCTAGTGATTGCTATTAATGGGCAGGCGCGCACACACACACACACACATACACACGCGCGCGCTCACACACACACACACACACACCAATTTAAATATAATGATTATATTGTAATAATTACTATTTTAAAAACGCAATTTTTACCGAAAAAAAAACCATCCCAAAAGGAAACGAGCCTGACTTTTAAGTAAAAACCATAGCTTACTTTACTACAGGCCTACTCAACGTAACGCGCGATTGTAGACTGGAGGCCGACTTTTGCCTGCCTCTGTCTCCAGTCAGCAGTGAAACTATTACCAACACACATCGATTGCGTAGGTGACGAGAAGTACATTATTTTGAACGTGTTGTTTGAGCGCCAAAGATGGGGAGAAAATGTTGTGTTTACGGGTGTAAAACAGGCTATAAATCAACAAAAGAGCCCTCCCTCAAGCGACTGAAACTGTCCTAATAATGATTGTGCTTACCACACAGGTTAGTGTTAATTGTGTAGTTCTTGTTTTTGACTATAACTACTTGCTGTTCTTTGTATTATTTGTATCACTCTCTATGAGTATGAAACAAGGGATCACTGCTTCGGCTTTGAGCAAATAAGTATGTATCGGCTCACAGGAGGGATAGGGTGGGTTGTTTTTTTCTGTGAGTCTTCAAAGAAATTTTACAGATATTTTGGTATCCTTCCATGTATAATTATTTACTTTCAGTCACATATTAGTGGATTTACTGCACTCAACTTAGAGGGAGTTAAGCACTAGCCCATGATAAAAATTAAATAAAAATCACCTAAATTGAAATAAATATATAATAAAATATGGCCTTCTACAAGCTTATAAACAAGTAAACTTAAATTTAATTTCATGATGTGTTAAAGAAAAGTCTCACACTAATGTAATCTACATAGACAAAGTAGGCCTCCAGTCCCAGACTCCAGTTGCACGTTGAGTAGGCCTGTAGTAAAGTAAAGTAAGCCATGGTAAAAACCCTTTTTGCAGCTGGTGTCGTGACAAGTTCGCGACATGGAAAAAATAAAGGCCTACAACTATTATCACATTAGCAGTAAACTAACCGGCACATAGCAAGTGCAAAGCGAAACTGACATGCTGAAGTTAGGTAAACATGGTGCACAGTTTATAATGACATCCACGCTCTATACTTGCTGGTCTTGTTTAGGATGTCTACATGATCCGCCTGTGTATTGTGTTTGTCTGCTCTCTTGCTCCCTGTCTGTCTTCTCTGTGGACTGCATGCATGCCGGAGTCAAACAGAGGGTACAACTATAAGGTAAACAAAAAGCAAACTAGAATCTTTATGGAAACAGCCTTCAAAGCCATGGCCGTACTTCAGATCAAAGATACACACACACACACACACACACACACACACACATCCACACACACACACACACACACACACACACACACACACACACAGAGTTCAACAGAAGTTCACATTGTGGTGTCATCAAAGGAACGTTTGAACAGATGGGTCTTGAGGCCAGAACAAAGGTCTCATAAAAACCTTCAAATACCAACTAGCAGAGAGATTGTTTACTTATCAGTATTCTAAGAAGTGGTTTACTGATACCACTAATACAGAATGGATTACTAGACTATCTCGCGTTTTGAGATAAATTAATTCTAAAATTATTGAAGTCGTCAAAAGCCTGTATGACAAGGCTACCAGTGCAGTCCTCCACCACAGTGCCATCGGGAACTGGTTCCGAACAACAACCGGTGTGTGTTCAGGATGCCTACTTTCTCCAACACTCTTCAACATCTTCCTAGGGTGCATCGTGTCAGATGCCCTTGCAGATCACGAAGGCACAGTCAGCACAGGGGGTAGAGCAATCTCCAACCTTCGTTTTGCGGATGACATTGATGGATTGGCTGGAGAGGAACAAGAACTTGAACAGCTTGTACAGAGGCTTGACACCACCTCCAGAGCCTATGGAATGGAAATAAGTGCAGAGAAGACCAAAATGATGACAAACAACACCAGTGGCATCAACATGGACATCAAAGACCAAGGCAAATCCCTCAACACAGTGCAACTCTTCAAATATTTAGGAGCCATTATTTCAGACAGAACGTCTCAGACAGACAGAAAGTCCTCTCCAGGATTGCACAAACAACTGCTGCCCTAACAAGTTTGAAGCCCATTTGGAAAGACAGGACCATCAGTTTACATTCCAAGGTAAGGCTGCTGCGCTCCCTTGTCATCTTCATCTTCCTATACGCTTGCGAAACATGGACCCTCACAGCAGATCTACAATGAAGAATACAAAGCATGGAGATGAGGTGCTACAGAAGACTTCTGGGCATTTCCTATACCTAGCACATCACCAACAACGAAGTCCGACCGACCATCACACAAGCCATTGGACAACATGATGACATGCTCGCAGTGGTGAAAAAACGGAAACTCCGATGGTATGGCCACGTCACCAGAGCATCAGGCCTTGCAAAAAACATCCTGCAAGGAAGCAGAAGAAAGGTGAGACATAAAAAGAGGTGGGAGGACAACATTCGAAAATGGGTGGTTTGACACTGAACGACGCCATGAGGGTTGCTGAGAACAGAAAAAGATGGAATACGTTCATTGCTTAAACGATCATCTGTGGTGCCCCTTCGACCTTTGAGTTACGGGATAGGATAGGATAGGAATTCTGACACACACACTATATTGAAAGCGGTTGAAGCTATTAAACTTAAACAGATCAATACTCCTAAGCTAGGTGAAGGTCGCCCTGATTTAAGTTTGCTAAATGCAAAAGTAAGATATTTATATCAGCTGGGGGGAAATTGCCAATGACGTCAAAAAAAGAGCAACCGATCCCATATGGTCGCTAGGTATTTATGAAGTTGACAGAGCGATGTCTACCAATCCACCAGTCTATTACTTAAGACAAAGCAGTGATCACAGAACACCGCAAACAAACTTTGTAAAAGAGGAATTACAGATAGTTTCTGATGACACTGAGCCATTAAAACTTCCTATTTAAGGAAAAACTTATGAATAAAAGTGACGGACACATTAGGGAGCTTGGAAAGTATTTTGATGGAATATTTTGCTACCCCACACCACACATGACCATGTTAGAAGACGAACGCTATACTTTTTTTTCGAATGCATGCTTTATAAACCAGATATTTATATTTATAATCGCATTCCTTAACAATATGAAATTGATGAAGATTGCAAATTTCCATGCAAAAGAGACTTCAAAAGAGTTTTTAAAGAAACTTACAGAAGATGAGTATATAGGATGCACTCATACACATTACTTTGTTCATGGGCAAGATGTATTATACAAGTCCGTAAAATAAACCCACAAGTAGTCAAACAAGATTGTTTGTGATCGTGGGTCTGAGTGAGACTGTGGTATCGACTGCAAGGTTGACTGCACCTGTTGTTGCAATTGTGATGGTTATAAAGTTTAGAGTTAGGTTTAGGTTTTTTTTTTTCCTAGAGTTTTGAATTCTATGTAGGATATTGGAATCAATTAAAAATGACGGACACAAAAAGTCCTACACTTATGTTTGATGATGTTTTCAAGACCTTAACTATTACATTAATTTTTGAAAGCCAAAATGTTCTTAAATCTATAAAGGATAACTACAAGTTTGTGGAGGATAGCTTTTTTTCTATTAAACCACCTCTTATAATTAATCGGTATGAGAGTCACCCCTGACATTCGGCCTGCAGTGGAGCATCTAGCACTGAGCTACCATAGCCCAATAGTCTACGAACCAGGAGAAGACACCACCACAACACCGCTCATCGACTAGACAGTTAAGTCACTAGAAACCGTGCACCAAAACTGCTCTAGAAGGACTGTGCGATAGTCCACTCTTCCAGAAAACCGAACAGTAGGACAGAAAGCATATTAGCCCAATGATGAGACAATAATAGTCTAGCTGCATAGACCCATCAAGGAGCGAACTACTCGAAGAGAAATTTGGACATTTAAGGTAGTATAGTGATTAGAAGATTTTGTATAGAGTAGTGTCATCATGTCATCCAACGAAAAATACAAAGCATGGAGATGAGGTGCTACAGAAGACTTCTGGGCATTTCCTTTACCCAACACATCACCAACGACGAAGTCCGACAGACCATCACACAAGCCATTGGACAACACGATGACCTGCTCACAGTGGTGAAGAAACGGAAACTCCGATGGTATGGCCACGTCACCAGATCATCAAGCTATGCAAAGACTATTCTGCAAGGCACAGTGCACGGAGGTAGAAGAAGAGGGAGACCGAAAAAGAGGTGGGAGGACAACATTCGAGAATGGACTGGTTTGACACAGAGCGAAGCCATCAGGGCTGCCGAGGACAGAGAAAGATGGAGTATGCTGGTTAAACGATCATCTGTGGTGCCCCTACGACCTCAGGGTTACGGGACAGGATAGGATAGGATAGGTATAGAGTAGAGGAAATAAATGTGTGATATTTACTGTGAACAAGTGGCTGGACTACCTATGTTTCATAGCCTTGTGAGAGCTAGTGTGTCAGTGAATCTTTTACCTTTTTCTCCCTATCTCTATAACCCTATCCGCACACAGACCGGGCTAAACATATAAATGTATTAAGATTAGTCACTGGGTGATTTTACTAGCATATCCCCGCAGACAAAGACGAGTGGGTAATAGCATTCCATTGTGCAGAGCCCAGTAACAATAAACCCACCGTCACATACCCTACCCTACCTTACGCTACCCTACCCTACCCTACCTTACACTTCCCTACTCTACCATATCTTACCGTATCCTACCTTACCATACCCTACCTTACCTTACCCAACCTTACCTTACCCTACCTTACCTTACCTTACCCTACCCTACCCTACCTTACCTTATCTTACCCTACCTTACCTTAACCCTACCCTACCTTACCCTACCCTACCCTACCCCAGACACCAAATACGCACTCTTCAGCATGGTTGTTCAGTCACAAAAAGGGTTAAAGGCCACAGGGCTATGGTATTGATGTACCGTTAATCAAGGGAAATCACTTTCTGTCACAACCAAACTTGAAAATTCAAACTGTAAGGGTTGGTTTGAACTATAAACAGCCCACTTTATCATTGTGTGATGTGATAACAAAGCCCAACTTTATCATTGTGTCATGTTGTCACGTCCCAACTGCCTCAACAGTGGTTCGACATGTGTGCTCTTTCACACGAGAAAAAAACCCAACACCTAAATAAACTCTAAAAGACAAAACCAGAAGTAACAAGACAATTTCTTTATTTCACACACTCTTTCGCACTAAAAATTAACTCCCTTTATCCCACTTCCCAACCAACCAACCCTCAATCCCACTAATAAAACCCCAAACTAATACATAACCAATTCGCTCAAAATAATAATGATAATTAAATCAAAATGGAAAATGACTAACTACAAAATGTACAAGAGATTTATAATAATTATGTCTGGAACAGCTTACCGACAACAAGGTAAATATACAGTAAGCAACTGCTTTAAATCTTTATAAATACTCCAACTTTGTTCCACTTAAATTTCAAACAGATACAACAAGTCTTTTATATTATATAAAATGAATAAGAAAATTTATCTTTTATGCAAAAATAGAAGTTGTAAGGAAATAATCTAAATTATTAATTAATTACTATCTGGCGAAATAATTCCCCCAGACAAAACTATACAATCACAGGGTTACTTAATCTAGTAGGTAATATTACTCAACAACGTTTATCGATCAATTCAGATTAAATATATCTCAATGTGCTGTAATTTATAATTTATCACATGTAAAACAATTATCGTTCCTCACAACAGATTATCATTGGTTATAGTTATTTGTTGTGTGTGGTGGAGTGTGTGTGCGTGTGCTTTATAAACGAAATAAAGTTCCCTGGGCGAATACCACAACCTTCGCAACCGAGGTTGACACACGGAAAACACGGCGTAATAGGCCGAGGCACACAAGCTTCACACCAGCAAGGTTCCAGCACACCATCAATGATCTGCTCTAAGGCTTTGGTTTTTGAACTTGTTGGTACATCTACAACAATACATACAAGAATACGCAACCATTAATAATTATATTACAAAATACTGCACAAGCATCCCGCTATCGGAATGGTTGTCTCCCTTTCAACATCCTTACTCATCCTCCCTGTCATTACTTCTGTCATCACGTATATACATTCACAATCACCTCCTTTCTGTCATCTCTTCGCTACATAACAGCGACTTCTTTTATATCAATTTATAATTATTTAATTTATGATACATTTTAGAAAATTCTCTCTCTCTCTCTCTATTGCTGGGTATTTATGCAGCAAACAGTATGAAACATAAAATAGAATTAAGAAAACGTAATTAACTAACCATTCACACCGCATGCATAACCCAAACCCCCGAACGCTATGGCCAACTGAGAAATTGAGGTAAAAAACTTACGGCTACCAGTGGATTCTCCGGCCTGTTGACAAAGACACACAATGACTGGACAAACACACAGGCACGGAAGGTTAGGCAAGGTGATTACACAGGCATAAGAAATCCTAGACGGAGTCACAGGTCACCCGACGTTATACGTAGATAACTCAGATTTCACCGAGAATACACAGTAGGTATTCTAAACAGCTTAGAAAAGTTCCAGTTAAACAAACACTTCCAAAGTGTTCCCAAAACAGTCCTCCTCTTCCGACAATAGGCTCTTTTTCGTTGACGGTCTGATCTGTACGACCCACAGACAAAGTCACTAACTGGCACCTTGACCCAACTTGGATCTGTTGATTCTGGCTACAAAAGCGATATGCAACTGTTACTGCTCCTATCAAAATATACAGTGCAAGGGGTTTTATACGATTAGCTAAGAATCTTCTAGAATTTACTCGTTTTAATCACAATTCATTCCCTGCACCGTTCGCGATTAGAGCACGCATTTCACACATAGAATATCGCATGGCAGCAATTAATCTTCTCAATAACAAAATAGCCAACTATGCTGTTTTCTAACATAGAGCGTTCCGCACGGGCGCAAATCATTCGCTACTTTTATTAATTATAAACTCAATTAATTTATTCTGATTCTCTCCCCTTGACTACCGTAACTTTTAACCTCTATGTACAGGCTGATGATTAAACTATATACATAGGCGCGCGACTGCAAACTGCGTAGCGTGACACAGCACCCCACCAAGACGAAAACTAACAGTTTTAGTTCTTAACAACCACGCTACTCAGTTCTGCTCAAGAAATCAGCTGGTACATTGTCTTTTCTTGAAATGCTTCCTACCATCAAATCGAAATCTGACTGCTTCGTCTTTCTTTTTTACTGACACAATCGGCGAACTGACTGGTGAAACTGCCCGCTCGATCGCTCCTATGATCAACATAGTCCCAACCTCTACCCTGATGGTTTCTACCTTCGAATGAAGCAAAGGTTTTATAGGCCCTACCCTATCGACTGCAACTCTCTGAACCGGTTCATCAACTAGAGGTAGTTTCTGCAGCGGAACTTTTGCTACCCTACCCCTAGGAACTGTTTTCTGGCATTCGGGACATGATTCGCAGAATCGCCTAACATCCCCGCACATTCCTGGCCAATAGAACACCCCCCATATCCTCTCACGTGTCCTCTTTCCACCTAAGTGTCCGGCCATAGGAGGGTCGTGCGCCAGGCGCATCACCTCTCCTCTGAGCTTGCTAGGCACGACTAGCTGCGTTAGTTCCTCTTCTCCCTGATGGTGTACTCTGTACAAAACGCCCTTCTTTTTGCAGAAGCTAACCATCGCTTTGCCTGACTTGAGTTTCGTCCCTTGCTTCTCGCACTCTCTAGCTCTAGCTAAAGTGGGATCTTCTTCCTGCAACTTGGCCAACTGATCGGGCGTCACATCGAGTTGGAATGGCTTCGGAATCGGCAGTGCTTTCTCCTGCTTCCCTTCTGCCTTGGCCTGTGCCCTGGTCTGAACGGCGGCTATCGCACACTCTAACCCATCTACAGCTACGGGACTTCGATAGCCTCCCTTGAAGGTAACCCAGTTGCCTAGAATCACATCAGGTACAACTTGCTCGATGACGATCAATTCTACTGTACCCTTCACGAAAGCTGAGTCTACTTCTACGTACGCCGTAGGATACTTCCCCGACTTGACCTGATCAGCGAACATGACCTCGATCTCTCTACCAGTCATATCCTCGGGACGCACCCACTTGGCTGCTACTGCCCCCACCTCGGCACCAGTATCTCTCAGAATCTTCACAGGCTGACCCCTGACTGTTCCCATGCTCCACGGGTTGTACGGCTGAATGGTACTAAAGCTAGCCTTAGTCATTTCCGAGTGAATCGGGCCTGAATCCGGACTGACAGTGATACGTAGCAACTGTTTCGGACTACGGCACTCCTTCGCTACGTGACCTAGCTTCCCGCACCTGAAACACTTCACAGGACGTTTCTCCCCACTAGGTTCCCTCCTCTTATCCTCTTCACCCTTGTTGCCACTAGGACCACTCCTCGCTGCCCCTACAGGTTGACTGACAGCACGGTTACCCCCCTTGTATGGCACGCTACCGAACACTGGCCTGTTACTCACTGTCCGTTTCGCATCTACATGTAACTGGGCAATCTCAGCTGCTTGCTCGCCGTTCTCAGGCTGCCTCTCCCTCACAAACAGCTCTAACTCAGGGTTCATCACTGACAACAACTGTTCAGTCAGAAAGACATCAAGCACTACGCCCGCATCATCTATATCTTTCTTAGCCAAAGAAAACCATCTCTTCACTAAGACCTGTACTCTACTCAAGTACTGCGGAAAAGTCTCTGTGCCTTCTTTCCTACTCCCCCTGAACTGCTTGCGGTAGTAGTCGGCATCTCTCCTAAATCGTTTCAGAAGAGCCCCCCTGACCACTTCGAAATCGACTATCTGCTCTGGAGTTAACTTCAGATACGTCTCTCTTGCCTCCCCTGACAACAACGGTGACAACCTAGCCGACCACGTCTCTTCCCTCCATTTCTGAGTTCTAGCTATTTGCTCAAAGTGCTGAAGGTAGCTCTCAATATCCTCTTTACCATCAAATGGTTGGACCTTGATCTTGTAGCTATCAGGCTGAACTCTATCCCTCCTACGTTGGGCTTCTAGTTCTTTCTCTTGCTCCAACTGTTGCCTAAGCCTTTCTCTGTCGTCTTCCCGGGCCTGCTCTCTAGCTGCACGCTCTTCTTGCAGACGCAACTCAACGTTTCCCCGTTCGGAGTCTATTTTCTTTTCTAAGAGCTTCAGTTCTCTAGCTTTATCTTTGCGCTCTTGTTCTCTATCTTTACGCTCCTGCTCTAGCCTTCTCTCCATCAGGGCTAACTCCGCTGCTCTGTTCTTCTCCTCACGTTCCATCTTCCTCTCGAGCCTCGCCGTCTCCTTTGCTAATCTAGCAGTCTCTTCCGCCAATCTAGCAGCCTCCTGCTCCCTCTTCGCCCCATCTACTACAAAACTGGCTAGACCTGCTCCCTTCAGCCCCATGCTAGCGCCTAGCTCCTTGTATCTAAGGTATACCTCCATGCCAACGCTACTTGTTCCTGCACCGGTCTTAACTGAAGTAGGAGTAAGATCGGCTGCCACGCGAGTACTATGAGCGAAAGGCGTACTCACTGTGGTTTCCTCGTCCATCGGTTCCCGACGCGAAGCGGCTGCGTCGGCCTCCGTGTACTGGTCCATCGCTCGCGCCTGCTCAGCTGCTCTCCGAGTCGCAGCTCTCGTCAGCATACAGTCGCGGACTAAGAATGAAAAATGGGAAAAAATGGGTGAATAACAAATGAAACAAATAACGATTAACACATATACAAACAGTCGAACAAATGACAAGTAAACAGCGACAGGAGCCGGAGAAGTCCCTTATCGTCTAGGCCTCGACGACAAAGTTGTTTACCTCAACCCCCCGTTTGTGCACACACGCTCGGGGTGTGAACCCTTTTGCGCAGCGCAACCTCACTCCCGACCAACCACCCACTGGCCACTCATCCGAAACACAAGACGACAAAGAAACAAACACTGACTTCTGGTATCTAAACAAATAACAAATAACAAATAAATCTACCCTAACTATTCCCCCCCTAACCTATCCTAGATCTATCCCACCGCTGCCACCAAAATGTCACGTCCCAACTGCCTCAACAGTGGTTCGACATGTGTGCTCTTTCACACGAGAAAAAAACCCAACACCTAAATAAACTCTAAAAGACAAAACCAGAAGTAACAAGACAATTTCTTTATTTCACACACTCTTTCGCACTAAAAATTAACTCCCTTTATCCCACTTCCCAACCAACCAACCCTCAATCCCACTAATAAAACCCCAAACTAATACATAACCAATTCGCTCAAAATAATAATGATAATTAAATCAAAATGGAAAATGACTAACTACAAAATGTACAAGAGATTTATAATAATTATGTCTGGAACAGCTTACCGACAACAAGGTAAATATACAGTAAGCAACTGCTTTAAATCTTTATAAATACTCCAACTTTGTTCCACTTAAATTTCAAACAGATACAACAAGTCTTTTATATTATATAAAATGAATAAGAAAATTTATCTTTTATGCAAAAATAGAAGTTGTAAGGAAATAATCTAAATTATTAATTAATTACTATCTGGCGAAATAATTCCCCCAGACAAAACTATACAATCACAGGGTTACTTAATCTAGTAGGTAATATTACTCAACAACGTTTATCGATCAATTCAGATTAAATATATCTCAATGTGCTGTAATTTATAATTTATCACATGTAAAACAATTATCGTTCCTCACAACAGATTATCATTGGTTATAGTTATTTGTTGTGTGTGGTGGAGTGTGTGTGCGTGTGCTTTATAAACGAAATAAAGTTCCCTGGGCGAATACCACAACCTTCGCAACCGAGGTTGACACACGGAAAACACGGCGTAATAGGCCGAGGCACACAAGCTTCACACCAGCAAGGTTCCAGCACACCATCAATGATCTGCTCTAAGGCTTTGGTTTTTGAACTTGTTGGTACATCTACAACAATACATACAAGAATACGCAACCATTAATAATTATATTACAAAATACTGCACAAGCATCCCGCTATCGGAATGGTTGTCTCCCTTTCAACATCCTTACTCATCCTCCCTGTCATTACTTCTGTCATCACGTATATACATTCACAATCACCTCCTTTCTGTCATCTCTTCGCTACATAACAGCGACTTCTTTTATATCAATTTATAATTATTTAATTTATGATACATTTTAGAAAATTCTCTCTCTCTCTCTCTATTGCTGGGTATTTATGCAGCAAACAGTATGAAACATAAAATAGAATTAAGAAAACGTAATTAACTAACCATTCACACCGCATGCATAACCCAAACCCCCGAACGCTATGGCCAACTGAGAAATTGAGGTAAAAAACTTACGGCTACCAGTGGATTCTCCGGCCTGTTGACAAAGACACACAATGACTGGACAAACACACAGGCACGGAAGGTTAGGCAAGGTGATTACACAGGCATAAGAAATCCTAGACGGAGTCACAGGTCACCCGACGTTATACGTAGATAACTCAGATTTCACCGAGAATACACAGTAGGTATTCTAAACAGCTTAGAAAAGTTCCAGTTAAACAAACACTTCCAAAGTGTTCCCAAAACAGTCCTCCTCTTCCGACAATAGGCTCTTTTTCGTTGACGGTCTGATCTGTACGACCCACAGACAAAGTCACTAACTGGCACCTTGACCCAACTTGGATCTGTTGATTCTGGCTACAAAAGCGATATGCAACTGTTACTGCTCCTATCAAAATATACAGTGCAAGGGGTTTTATACGATTAGCTAAGAATCTTCTAGAATTTACTCGTTTTAATCACAATTCATTCCCTGCACCGTTCGCGATTAGAGCACGCATTTCACACATAGAATATCGCATGGCAGCAATTAATCTTCTCAATAACAAAATAGCCAACTATGCTGTTTTCTAACATAGAGCGTTCCGCACGGGCGCAAATCATTCGCTACTTTTATTAATTATAAACTCAATTAATTTATTCTGATTCTCTCCCCTTGACTACCGTAACTTTTAACCTCTATGTACAGGCTGATGATTAAACTATATACATAGGCGCGCGACTGCAAACTGCGTAGCGTGACACATGTGATAACAAAGCTCACTTTATTATTGTGTAATGTGATAACAAAGCCCACTTTATCATTGTGTAATGTCATAACAAAGCCCACTTTATCATTGTGTAATGTGATACAAAGTCCACTTTATCATTGTATAATGTGATAACAAAGTCCACTTTATCATTGTGTCATGTGATAACAAAGTCCACTTTATCATTGTGTAATGTGATAACAAAGTCCACTTTATCATTGTGTCAGGTGATAACAAAGTCCACTTTATCATTGTGTCATGTGATAACAAAGTCCACTTTATCATTGTGTAATGTGATACAAAGTCCACTTTATCATTGTGTCATGTGATAACAAAGTCCACTTTATCATTGTGTCATGTGGTAACAAAATCCAATCTATCATTGTGTCATGTGATAACAAAGCCCACTTTATTATTGTGTAATGTGATAACAAAGTCCACTTTATTATTGTGTGATGTGATAACAAAGCCCACTTTATCATTGTGTAATTTGATAACAAAGTCCACTTTATCATAAGACAATTATCACAATGTAATGTGTATATTGTTTTATCATTGATAAAATTGATAAAATACTGCACTAAAATATTGCACTAAACGTGATATTGCATAATTTCAAAATTTACTCTACTTCTTCATTGTGTTCTGCTTTGGCGCATATGTGTTAATGTATAATTTCACACATGTATATTTGTTTTTTACTCAATATATGGTAAATAACTTCTTAGGAAGGCTGAGTTTCTCTGGTATAATGTAATTTGAAGAAGTATAATATACATGTAGGTATAGTATAATCTGAAGAAGTATAATATACATGTGCTGTAGGTATAATATAATTTGAAGAAGTATAATACAATATAACCTGATTAAGTATATAATAAGAGATCTAATAGATTACACTTGGACTGATGGTTGTGCTAATAGTGATGGGCATGGGGTATTGATCATGATTGAGGATATTGATCATGATGGAGATAACGATAATGGACATGATAATAGATGCATAAGATTTAATTCATTATTGTTGTGTTTTGTTAAACTTAAATACATTACTCTGTATAAATTTTGCGACTGTCCGGTGTTTTTGAGTTCAATGGACAGTCATAGACAAAAGAAACCAAACGTATTAACTATATAGGCAGACTTGAGAAGGTCGCACATATGTGAACATGCACAATTAACACTTTGACACACTCACTCACACATTCATGTGCACACTCATGAATGCACAAACACATACACTCGCATGCACGCACTCATACACACACACACTTTATACAGGCACGCATGCTTCACACTCATTCACAACCACACACACGCGAATATTATATAACGGCAGCGTAATACGTATAATACTATGATTTGTCTATGTATACCCATTGTGTTTCCTCTACAACCTTTACATAAAGGTTGATATATCCTATTCATGTTCTGTTTGTTATATTCCCCCCCCCTCCCCCCCGCCCGCGATATATGTATGCAAACAGAGCTTATTCTGTGTTGTTAATTTTCACCATTCTGTTTTACTACTTATTTATTTATTTATTTTTTTTTTCATTAATTATGTATTGATTACCTTGCGCTGTATTGTTTCACGCTATAATTTGAATTTTATTTGTATTTTAGAGGTTTGGTGACATTTGTAGGCTCACCGATGTACCAAATTTGTTTTGTCATTGTACATAAAGGAGTGACTGTGTGTGTGAGTGCGTTGAATGTCTCACTTCCCTTACTTGTTTCTCACTTGTTTCTTTTCTCTTGGATATTTATGATCTGCATTATTTTAACTTATACCAAAATTCTGTCTCTCTACACTTGCTTTTTCTATCAACATTTCTTCATGGGACCTAAACATATGTATTTGTCATCAATTCTGGTTTTAGTCTGCCGATGCTCTCGATGTCAAATAATTTGAAGAAAAGCATGTTACACTATTATTACATGTTTATTGTATTATTGCTCTTTATGTCTCTGGGTTCCTGTAATTTTTTTCTCAATATAATTTGTTATGTGTGATGGTCTAAAGGTTATGTCCATGAACTGTCAGGGTCTTGCTGATTTTAAGAAACGTCGTGATGTTTTCCATTACTTAAGATCAAAGGCTTATAACATTTATTTATTACAGGATACTCACTTTGAAAAAAAATTAGAGAACTATATTAGAGCTGAGTGGGGTCACACTTGTCATTTTGCTTCTTTTAGTTCCAATGCCCGGGGTGTTGCTGTGCTATTTAATAGCAATTTTGAATTTAAAATTAATAAAATGTTTACAAGTCTAGATGGCAATTATATAATTATTTCGGTAAGAATACTGGACAAAGACTTTTTAATCATTAGTTTGTACGGCCCTAACAGAGACGACCCCGAATTCTATTGTAATTTAAAACAACGTATTCTAGAGTTTAGATATGATCAGATAATACTAGGGGGCGACTGGAATCTAGTGCAAAATTTTTCGTTAGACTATTTTAATTATAAACATAACAATAATACCAAAGCACAAGAACAAGTTCATGAATTGATGATAGATTTAGACTTGATAGATGTTTGGAGAGACTTAAACCCCGAGTTAAAGAGATTTACGTGGCGAAAAAGTAATCCCTTACAGCAAAGTCGTTTGGATTTTTTCTTAGTCTCTGAATCTCTACTAAATTTTTCGGTCGACGCAGACATCCACCCCGGATATAGAACTGACCATTCTATTATTTCTTTATCAGTAAATGTTACTAAGGATGGGAGGAAACGAGGTCTTTGGAAATTTAATAGTTCATTGCTTAGAGATAAGAAGTATGTAGAGGAAGTTAATCTAGTCATTAAAAATGTTATAGAAGAATACGCTGCTACTCCCTACCTACCTGAATGTTCCCTCAATGTTCCCTTTTCTGAACTGCAATTTGTAATAAGTGATCAGCTATTTCTAGATACCCTGTTAATGAAAATTAGAGCTCAGACAATTTCTTATGCAACAATGAAAAAAAAGACTGATAACGAAAAAGAACAACAATTACTAACGTTAATAGAGACTTTAGAAAAGAAAGATAATCTAAGTGATATGGAAAAATTGGAACTAGAAAATAGCAAAGCAGACTTAGTTTCGATCAGGGAGAAAAGAATGGAGGGGGTTCTGCTTCGCTCACGGGCTAGGTGGATTACAGAGGGGGAAAAGGTTACTTCATATTTTTGTTCATTAGAAAAAAGGAACTACATTAATAAAAGGATAACAAAACTGGATAAAAATGGTAGTATTTTATCAGATGAAAAAGATATTGCAAATGAAGTCAGAGATTTTTATTCTAAATTATATTCTGTTAGAGAAGTTGAAGAAGTTGAAATTGCTAATATTGTAGATGATCTTCCTACTTTAAATCAGGAAGAGCAAACATCTTTGGAGGGAGAAATCACCTTAGAGGAGGCCTCTTTTGCTTTAAAGAATATGCCGAACATGAAAAGTCCAGGTAGTGACGGGTTTACTGTAGAGTTCTTTAAATTTTTCTGGTGTAGTCTAAGGGATTTTGTAGTTAGGTCACTAAATGAAGAGTTTAGGAAGGGAGAATTATCGTCAACACAGAAAGAGGGAGTAATAGTTTGTATACCGAAGGGGGATAGGCCTAAGGAGTTCATAAAAAACTGGAGACCTATTTCCTTATTAAACGTAATATATAAAATTGCTTCATCGTGCATTGCTAACAGACTTAAGTTAGTGTTACCTTCTATTATTAGTGAAGACCAGACTGGTTTTATGCGGGATAGATATATAGGTGACAACATTCGTTTAATTTATGATATTATCGATTATTTACAAATACATAATAAACCTGGCCTTCTTCTTTGCCTAGACTTCGAAAAAGCCTTTGATTCTTTAAGTTGGAATTTTATGTTTAAAGTGCTAAATGCTTTTGGATGTGGTCCTGAATTCTGTAAATGGATTGCTACCTTCTATTATAACATTAAATCCGCAGTAACTGTGAATGGAGATCTAACGCCATGGTTTCATGTGCAGAGGGGCTGTAGACAAGGAGACCCAATTTCATGTTATTTATTTATTATGTGTGTAGAAATTTTGGCAGTTATGATTAAGCAAAATAAAGAAATAAAAGGGATAAAAATTAATAATAACGAAAGTAAAATTTCGCAATATGCAGATGATACTGAAATAATGTTAGAAGGAGACGAAAATTCATTTAGACATTCTATAAGTACTATTGAACGTTTTGGCTCTTTTTCTGGCTTAGTTTTAAATACAGACAAGAGTAGCGCAATCTGGTTAGGTAGTAATAAGAATTCTCGTATTGTTTACATGCCCCATCTGCGCATGGAATGGAACCCAGAGACATTTAAAATACTTGGAATTATTTTTACAAATGATTTAAAAGACTGTGTTAAATTAAATTTTGAAGCAAAATTTCTAGAAATTAAGATACTATACAAGATATGGTTAAAACGTCAGTTAACGCCAGTTGGTCGGGTTGCTGTGCTAAAATCGTTGATCTTGTCGAAGCTTGTGTATCTATGGCTGTTATTGCCTAATCCACCAGACGATATTGTCAATTCTATTCAAAAAAGTATTTTTACATTTGTTTGGAATAATAAAAATGCTAAGATTTCTAAAAAGTCCTCAATGAAAAGTATCTCTGAAGGAGGTATTGGCATTCCAGATGTACGCCATTATATGAACGCATTAAAAATAACTTGGATCAGAAAGTTGATGAAGACTAAACATAAATGGAAAATTATAATTGAAAGTGTAAATAAAAAGGTATTATTAATTAATAAGCTTGGTAACAAATTGTGTATGGAAGAAAATTGTAATCCATTCTGGTATGATGTTCTTAAGGCGTATGAAATTCTGGGAGATAAAATTAGACTTGACTGTGCTGAGGAAATTTTGTCGGAGCCATTATTTTGTAATAATAATATTTTAGTTGAAGATAAAACAATTTACTTTCCAGACTGGATTGAAAAAGGTGCATATATAATTGGAAGTTTGTTAAATAACAATGGCAATTTTTTAAGTTTTCAAGTGTTTGTTAACAAATATAATATTACTACTAACTTTTTAGTGTATTATGGCTGTGTAGAGGCTGTTAAGAGATATGTTCGCCGGTGTGGACTGCAACTAGCTAACGCCGATGTTGCTGATTATAAACATAGTAAATTGTTGAGACTTATTGGTACATCTCCGAGAGGTGCGAGGATATTATATGATACATTAGTCAAAGATGATGTAAAACCTAACTGTTGTAAAAACTGGGACGGGAGAATAGTGCGTACAGTTGAATGGAAAATAATATTTAAGAAAGCACAGGAAATTAGGGAAATCAAATTGAAGTGGCTGCAAATTAGAATAATTCATAGAATAATAGGAACCAATATAGTATTATCTAACATTGGAGTTGAACAGAGTAATAATTGTACTTTTTGTGAACATGAAAGGGAAAATATACAACATCTTTTCTTTAGGTGTCCTTTCGTTCAAACGTTTTGGACTGACTTTGAGAGAGCCCTAAATTCTAAGTGTTATAATGCTATTGCTTTCCACTTCAGTGAACATCTCGTAATATTTGGCTGCGAAATAAATATAAGAACGGACACAATATTAGATTTGTTAATTTTATTATCAAAATCATTCATTTATAAATGCAAAATAGAAAAAAAACCACCACTTTACAGGTCCTTTATAGCTGTGCTAAAAAGCCGATACGAAGTAGAAAAATATATGGCTCTTTTACAAATGAGGTATCAAAAATGTGTACAAGAATGGCACCCGTACTTACCACTGTTTGACGATATATAAGCGCTTATATATATTAGTTTAAATGTATATGTATTTTTCACTGCGTGCTAATCTTGGTTTTGTACATTTTGTGAAATGATAATGACCCATGGTGTTCTCTCTTTCTAACTCAATATCCTTCTCTCCCTTTTTCTCCCTCACTTCTCTCTTCCTTCTCCCCACCTTACTTTCTGTTTTAATTTCTCTAAAATACCAAATATGTATGTAGATATCATTGTGAGAGAAAAAGAAATCCACAGAGTATGGATTTATACATGAGACATAAAGAACTAATAATTCTTCTTTTTATGTTATAACATTTTCTTCTTATATGTCCATCTTCATTTAGCATTTGAAAATGAAAAATATATTATTTGCATGCATGTTTTGGAGAATAAAAAAGTGTTAAAAAAAAAAAAAGTCCACTTTATCATAGTGTGATGTGATAACAAAGCCCACTTTATCATTGTGTGATGTGATAACAAAGCCCACTTTATCATTGTGTAATGTGATAACAAAGCCCACTTTATCATTGTGTAATGTGATAACAAAGTCCACTTTATCATTGTGTAATGTGATAACAAAGTCCACTTTATCATTGTGTAATGTAATAACAAAGTCCACTTTATCATTGTGTCATGTGATAACAAAGTCCACTTTATCATTGTGTCATGTGATAACAAAGTCCACTTTATCATTGTGTCATGTGATAACAAAGTCCACTTTATCATTGTGTAATGTGATAACAAAGTCCACTTTATCATTGTGCAATGTGATAACAAAGTCCACTTTATGATTGTGTAATGTGATAACAAAGCCCACTTTATGATTGTGTAATGTGATAACAAAGTCCACTTTATGATTGTGTAATGTGATAACAAAGTCCACTTTATCATTGTGTAATGTGATAACAAAGTCCACTTTATCATTGTGTAATGTGATAACAAAGTCCACTTTATCATTGTGTCATGTGGTAACAAAATCCAATCTATCATTGTGTCATGTGATAACAAAGCCCACTTTATTATTGTGTAATGTGATAACAAAGTCCACTTTATTATTGTGTGATGTGATAACAAAGCCCACTTTATCATTGTGTAATTTGATAACAAAGTCCACTTTATGATAGTGTGATGTGATAACAAAGCCCACTTTATCATTGTGTGATGTGATAACAAAGCCCAATTTATCATTGTGTAATGTGATAACAAAGCCCACTTTATCATTGTGTAATGTGATAACAAAGTCCACTTTATCATTGTGTAATGTGATAACAAAGTCCACTTTATCATTGTGTAATGTAATAACAAAATCCACTTTATCATTGTGTCATGTAATAACAAAGTCCACTTTATCATTGTGTCATGTGATAACAAAGTCCACTTTATCATTGTGTGATGTGATAACAAAGTCCACTTTATCATTGTGTAATGTGATAACAAAGTCCACTTTATCATTGTGTGATGTGATAACAAAGTCCACTTTATCATTGTGCAATGTGATAGCAAAGTCCACTTTATGATTGTGTAATGTGATAACAAAGCCCACTTTATGATTGTGTAATGTGATAACAAAGTCCACTTTATCATTGTGTAATGTGATAACAAAGTCCACTTTATCATTGTGTGATGTGATAACAAAGTCCACTTTATCATTGTGCAATGTGATAACAAAGTCCACTTTATGATTGTGTAATGTGATAACAAAGCCCACTTTATGATTGTGTAATGTGATAACAAAGTCCACTTTATCATTGTGTAATGTGATAACAAATTCCACTTTATGATTGTGTAATGTGATAACAAAGTCCACTTTATGATTGTGTAATGTGATAACAAAGCCCACTTTATCATTGTGTAATGTGATAACAAAGTCCACTTTATCATTGTGTAATGTGATAACAAAGTCCACTTTATGATTGTGTAATGTGATAACAAAGTCCACTTTATGATTGTGTAATGTGATAACAAAGTCCACTTTATCATTGTGTAATGTGATAACAAAGTCCACTTTATCATTGTGTAATGTGATAACAAAGTCCACTTTATGATTGTGTAATGTGATAACAAAGCCCACTTTATCATTGTGTAATGTCATAACCACGCCCACTTTATCATTGTGTAATGTGATAACAATGTGAATTTTAGGATTACCCCGTTTTCGCCAAAGGTAAACAAAGCCTTGGAATTGGGGCCTTTGACATTGTATTTGCCGTTGACTACTGCAGTTTCCGCACTCCTGGCCGTCAATCGTTCCATCCACTGCTAGTACGAGCTGCAAAGTTATCGTTTGACATTCGGTTTTTAATTGTTTTGCCATTGCATCCACTGAGCCAACTGCGCGCCTTAAATAATAATAATAATAATAATAATAATAATAATAATAATAATAATAATAATAATAATAATAATAATAACGGATTTTTATATAGCGGGTACTCCAGCCTATGAGCAGACTCACCACGCTTTACATAGTCATTACATATAAATACATGCACTCGATAAAACATCACTTTTGCTACAATACACCAAAGACGGAACAGTAAAGGTACAGACTATTTACAACTATGTACATTAATTACAAAAAAAGAGACCGAAATAGACTATTTACAACTATGTGCACAAATGACAAAAAAGACAGAAATAGAATAGCAAAAACCTATTCACAGCTATTTATATGCCCGGTTAGGCCCAGGAAGAAAAACAGTATAAATATTTACAGCCGTGTATACACTTACGGATTAATTTAATTTAATTTAATTTAATCGTTCTTATATAGCGCTTTTCCAGCTCAAGAGCTGCTCAAGGCGCTGGCCGATACAACAGGCCGGATCAGACATAGACAAAAGATGAGAGAATGGCAGCGGGATACAAATCAATCTGAATAATGCAGTTTGAAGAGGTGGGTTTTGAGGGTCTTTTTGAATGCTTGTGTTGATTGTATGTTGCGGATATGGGAGGGAAGGGAATTCCACTGCTTAGGTGCGGAGTAAGCGAATGCACGTTGGCCGTATGTCTTAGTGCGGGTGACGGGAACCTTGAGTGTGCGAGTGTCAGCAGAAGATCTTAAAGTGCGTGAAGGGGAGTAGACAGACAGTAGATCAGCAAGGTAGGAAGGACAAGAATCTGTGAAGAAGTTGTGACAGAGAACAGAGAGTTTGTACTCTATGCGTGCTTGCACAGGAAGCCAGTGAAGGGAATGTAGTAGAGGTGTGATGTGATCGCGTTTCTTAGCTCGGAATACTAGTCTAGCTGCTGAGTTCTGAACCTTTTGTAATTTGTCAATGATGTGTTTTGGGGAGCCAGCAAGGAGAGAGTTGCAATAGTCAAGACGAGAAAGGACGAGAGCCCAGACTAGGGTTTTGGTGGCAGGGACTGTAAGATAGAGGAGTCAGCAGAGGTTGTATGTGCTGAGGAGACTGCGGTCCTTTGATGTTGCCCCCAAACTTCTGTTGAATCTCTATCGTAGCATTGTTGAGCCCCTTCTCACATATTGCGGTATGATCTTTTTTCCATCCTTGTGTGTCTCTGAGAAAAACAAGCTTCTCAAAGTCTCTAAAACCGCGTCTAAGATTATCAATTTCCCCGTACCTTCCATAACAGAGATCACAGAGAAGGCAATATTCCGAAAGGCACATGCGATCTCTGCAGATCCATCTCATCCACTTCATGGGGAGTTTAAGCCGCTTCCGTCAGGCAGGAGGTTCAGAGTACCCCTTTGCCGCAAGGTAAAATACAAACTCTCATTTGTTCCAAATGCCATTAACAGACTGAATCAAATGTCTGGGAGCTCTGCATCATCATCATCGTCATCATCCTCTCGAGGATGCACTCAATAGAGAGATGAGGATGGCCCGCCCTACACCCCAGAATGTATGGTGATGGATGAAGCAATCCATTGTGTGTTGAGGCCGATGTAATATTATATTACACATCAGAGAAAAAAACAAAACAACAACAACAATACTAGTAACATAGATAAATCACTAAAGAAATAACTAAATAAATGGATAATAGGAGTGTGTGGTGGGTGTGCAGTGAAGGGAGGTATGAAAGGTTCATGTTGTATTAACAATGTATACACTCCCACAATATATGTATATGCGTATATGTATGGATATGCATGTATGTGTGAATATGTATGTATGTATATGTATGTATATGTGTATGTATGTGTGTATGTATATGTGTATGTGTGTATATGTATACATGTATGTGTGTATGTATGTGTGTAAATATGTATATATGTGTATGTGTATACGAATAATATAATATATATAATATAATAATATAATATATATAATATAATATATAATAATAATATAATATATAATAATATAATATATGTCACGTGGGGTTTATGGGCTCTGCACAATGGAATTATGGACCCTCACGTTTATTCGGTGGGAACTGCTAGTAAGTCACCCTATGAATTACTTTAATACATTTATTTGTTTAGCTCGTTCTGTGTTAAGGTTGGGGTACAGAAATAGATAGAAAAATGGTAAAAGAATACTGTCACACTAGCTTTCACACGGCTATGAATCATATGTAGTCCAGCCACTTGATAACAGTTAAAATCACACATTTATTTCTTCTACTCTATACAAGATTCTCTAAGTACTAATCTAACTTAAACAGTCTCTTTCAATGCTAATAGTTCGATCGCTGATAGTCTAGGCAGCTGTTATATCTTCCTCGGGCACTTGCTATAATATTTCATGTAGATTTGGACTACTGTGGTCCGTTTTACAGTTTCTGAAGAGTTGGACTACTGTGGTCCTGCTATGATCAGTTTAAGTGCACCTTCGGAGATTACACTTAACTTTCTGATGGTGCGGTCGAAGTCCTTCTGTGAGGTAGCTTCTGGTACACCTTTGTAGTTGTGTAGTTGGGTTCCCTTGCCACGCTGTGGGGTCTGACAGGGTGTGTTTTAAGGTATCTCTTTCCGTCTTGTGCGGTAGAGTCTCCTCAACCAACTAGTCGTTTCTGTGGAGTAGGGTGCACAGGATAGCTCGGGATAGCTCGGGATAGCTCGCCTGCTCGTCTGTAATATAAGAGACGAAATTCTGCACAACCCTGAATAATCGGTTTGTGCAGAGCGTCTCACTGAAAGCCAAGTAGCCCTCAGTGATAGCTCCACATCTCTATACATAAGCGACGAACATTCTGCTACTTCCGGGTTCCACTGGAATCTCACTCTAAATTCCTATACATACATAAATATCAATCGTGGCTAACTATACACATCCAGAATTAATAATAATATAAACATTCAGTGGTACAGCCACTGGTCTGCAAACATACATATAAGTTAAACAACAGTGGTTCCGTACGGGATACAACATGGCGGCGCAACCGGTCGTGTTTCGCCTCGTGCTCGGCTCTTCCACGTGGTACGGCAAATTCGGATTAATAATTCACATTTATGCATAGCAAATTCCACAAACATAATTTCAACAATAATATAAATATATCACGATGAAACAGAAGGGTGTTCATTTACCTGTTTGACAAGTTCAGGCCCGTGATGACTTGAGAGAATTCTAAGATTTCAAAGTCCTGCTTCCTGGTCTATGAGTGTAGAGATTTCTCTAGCTGTGGAGATGTTGACTCTACCTCGTCTCACACACGACTGATTCAAACTGTGTTAGGCTCTAACACAGTCAAAACTGCTCTACCCACTGAGCCTGCTCTGATTGGTTAAAACGGTCCGATTCAAAGCTCAAGTGCTGACTCACTGCGCTAGCGTGGGTCGGGCTCGCGGTGTGTGGTCTGCTGTGTAATTTAATTGCTGCTGTGTAATAGTCTAACTTCTCTACTGTTACAAATACTACACATGGCTAAATAGTCAATGAGCAGAGTTAAAACTAGCCAATTCGTGACAGGCTCCCTCAACTGAAAAAAGGCGATGACTACTGGATTCGACCTTTTTCTACTACAGAGCCTAGTTTAACACTGCACTATCCTAGGGTCCTATTTACAAACTAAGTAAGTTGCTCTACCTGAGCTGCAATGCTGTGCCAGGTAGCTATGGACACTAGTGACAGGGTTTTACTGGACGGGGACGAATTCTGGTGCTGTGGCCCTTAGTTGTGTTGGGTGGGCGACAGCTGCTGTGTCCTCCACGAGATGGCGACTGAGGTAGTCGGCTCCGTGGTTCTCTTTGCCGGGGATGTACTCGATTTGGAATGAATATGCCTGAAGGGTGAGTGCCCATCGCATCAGGCGAGAGTTCAAAGACTGGGAGGCTGCCAGGAACGATAGTGGTTGGTGGTCCACCTGAACTGTGAAGTGGGTCCCATACAGGTAGAGTTGGAATTTCTGTATGGCCCAGACTAGTCCAAGGCATTCCTTCTCCGACGTGGCGTAGTGGGTCTCGGCGGGTCTCAATTTTCTGCTGGCGTAGGCGACAGGGAATAGCGTCTCCGCATTCTTGGGGTCGCGCTGTAGCAGTACTGCTCCGAGGCCTAAGTCGCTTGCGTCGGTGCGAAGAACGAATGGCTGAGTCAATTCGGGTAGGTGGAGTACTGGCGCCGATGTCATTCTGTCCTTGAGTGTTTGGAATGCTGTCTCGCATTCGGCTGTCCATACGACTTTGTCCGGGGCGATTTTCCGGGTTCCATTTGTCAGTGGTACGGCGGTGCTGTTGACGTTGGGGATGAACTTCTTCCGCGATGGCGATGGCCATCCATGTGTGTGTGCCGGGGGTCGCTGGTCGGTCCGTGTACTTCTTGAGGAGATTGATGTGGTGGTATCGGGCTCTCCCGTTCACCTCTACTTGGTAGACTGTCTTGGATTTCTTGGCAGTCACCCGGTACGGTCCTCTCCAAGCGATGTCCAGCTTGTTGGTTCCACTTGGAAGTAAGAGTAGCACTTGATCGCCGACTTGCAGTTCTCTGTCCTTCGCGTGGCGGTTGTAGTACTTCGCCTGACGGGCTCTTGCCTTCTTCAGTGCTTCACCAGCTTTCTTCCACGTTGCTTTGAGGGTTTCCTGCAGGTCTGCGACGTACTTGGTGGCACCTCTTGGTGTGTCGTCTATCTTGGCCTCCGTCCAACTTCTGCGTAGGGCTTCTAGCGGTCCTGCTAGAGGTCTGCCGAATAGCAATGTTGACGGGGTGTAGCCTGTGGCTGCATGGGGCGTTTCTCGGTATGCGAACAGCGCCGCATTCACGTAGGTGTCCCACGCTTCTGGATTGTCGTCGGCGACTTTCCTGAGTATGGTGAGAAGGGTTCCATTCAGTCTTTCTACTTGTCCGTTGCTGGCGGGGTGGTATGGTGGTGTGCGAATGTGATGAACTTGAATCAACTCGAACACGTCTTGCATCAGGCGGCCGGTGAACTGAGATCCGTTGTCCGTTCTAATGCTGTCCGGGAATCCGACTCTGGTAAAGATGGCGATGAGTGCATCTGCAATCTTCTTGGTGTCGATCGCTGGCAACGGGACTGCTTCGCACCACATCGTACATGCGTCGACGAGTGTGAGTAGAAATCTGTTCCGCTTCTTGGTCATGGGCAGTGGTCCTACTATGTCTACTGAGACTTGCTGGAATGGCACGCCGACTACTACTGATGGTCCTAAGGTAACTGGTACGGTGTGATGTCGCGGGGAATATCGTTGACATTGGTGGCAAGATTTCACGTAGCGCTTGACATCCTCCGTGATTCCTGGCCAATAGTAGTGTGCGCTGATTCTCTGCACTGTGGCTCCAATTCCCATGTGTCCGCTGAGTGGCATGCTGTGGCCTAATTCTAGTACTTGGGCTCGAAGGGTGGCTGGTAGTACTAGTTGGGTGTGATCTCCATCTCCTTGTCGATGTAGAACTCCCTCTTCCATGTAGAAGTCTCCCTTGTGCGGGGGGGTGTGCGCCTTGGGTAGCTTCTGGAAGCACTTCGCTATCGAGGTGTCTTCTTTCTGTGCTGTTTTGATCTCTTCGAGTCCTGGATTCGGAGCGAACTCGGGCTGGGGTGGTTGGGTTTTAGCTTGGGCCCTGGTTTGCACTGCAGCTATCTCTACAGTTTTGGGGGGCGTGCCTAAGAACACATACCTACAACCTAGCACTAGATCATACAGGGGTTTCTGTAAAACAGCTGCTTGGATTCTTCCTGTGACGTACCTACTCTCTACTTCGATCCAAGCTATTGGGCAAGTAGTCGTCGGTTTCGTCAAGTCTGCTCCTTGTAAGTCGACTGTCTTGTCTGTCAAGTCCGCGCGCGATACAAGAGATTCGCTAACTATCGCGTCGTATGATAGACCTGTGTCATACAGACAGTTCGCTTCTTTTCCGTTGACCTTGACCGTGTCTGTCACCGATGGGTGATCTCCGATTGTGTGTGGCTTGTTACCGCTGCTTTGAGTTAGAACTCTGTGCGCTGGCCGGCTTTCGCGCTCTTCCCTACGTTGTGCGGCCAACTTGAAACATTCTGCGGTGGAGTGATTGTTTCTGTTGCAGAACGAACAATACCGTCTCTGTTCTGCGGGACCTCTTTTTCCGAATTCCGCGTTGGGTCCTTTGTTTTGCCCAGGTCTGGGGTTATTCGGCTTATTCGCGGTGCGCTCTTCCCGGTTAGGGCTTCGTTTCTGTGCCTCTTTCCCGTTAGGCTTTAGGTCTCGCCTGAAGCTCTTGGCTTCTCCGTGTGCGGCCACGTACCTATCTGCGACCTTGACCAGATCTTCCAGTCTTTCCGCGCCCTGCTCTACTGAGAATGTCCTCAGCTCGGGGGTCATGGTTTCCCGTAGCTGTTCCCATACTAACAGTTCTGTCAGTCCATCATACGTCTTATCCGTGGCTGACTGGCTAATCCACTTATCCAGCGTTGTGGACAACCGATCCGCGAGCTGCGCATAGCTCTCTCCTTTCACTCTCCGATTGGTGCGGAACTTTTGCCGGTAGCATTCTCCTGTCAGTTCGAATCCCGTTAGGAGTGCCTCTTTTACTTTGTGATAGTCAGTCACTCTGTCAGTCGGTAGCTTACTGTAGATGTCATAAGCCTTTCCTCTAAGCCCTTGACTAAGCTTAAAAGACCAATGAGTGGGATCTAGTTTGTACTCTGTTGCTAGACGCTCAAACCTAGTCAGATAGAGATCTAGACCTTCTTCTCTCTCATTGAATGTTCCCAGTGGAAATGACATTCCTTGTACAGGGTTGGATGCTACCTCTAGCTGATCTGAGTGGGGAGGGGTTGAGGAAGAACTTGGAGCTCCTGATCCCAATCTTCTTAGCTCTAACTCATGCTGTCTGTCTTTTTCCTTTTCTGCCCTCTCATACTCCCATTTCCTAACTTCTGCTTCTCTCTCTGCTGCTAATGCTGCCTTCTTCTGTTCTCCTTCTAATTCTAATTTCTTCTGCTCTGCTTCTAATTTCTTCTGCTCTGCTTCTAATTTCTTCTGCTCTGCTTCTAATTCTAATTTCCTCGTTTCTCTCTCTGCCTCTAATTTCTTCTGCTCTGCTTCTAGTTCTGCTTTTCTCTGTTCTGCTTCGAGTTTCTTCGCCTCTCTCTCTGCTGCTCTCTCTGCCTTAGCTTCCTGTTTCTCTACCTCTGCATTGATATACGCAATTAGGTCTGCCCCTGCTAAGTGTAAAGCTTCTCCTAGTTCCTTGAAGCGCAATCTCAAGGCCACTGGGTCCGACATTGCCAAACGTGTCTATGAACAACCTCTGAATCACGTGGAATACCAAAACACTAGCAATATTGCAAGTCAATAACAACAATGCAAAGACCATAAAATTCGTAATCAATAATAGAATAAAACAAAAGTCAAATGGCATACAACAGTTACTTAAGCAAAACCTGCAAAAGAACAATGCAACATACAGGCACAAAAATATTTGAAGCAAAAAAGTTTTTAACTAAAGAATAGTGCACCAGAACTGATCAGTCCTTTTTACAAGTATTCTAAGTTATTCTACTACTGCTGTTATCTAATTTTATTGTACTTAGGTCCGGTTATACCCAATTCCTATTATACACAGATCCTGGCTAGGCTCGCCAATTAAAGTGTCACGTGGGGTTTATGGGCTCTGCACAATGGAATTATGGACCCTCACGTTTATTCGGTGGGAACTGCTAGTAAGTCACCCTATGAATTACTTTAATAAATTTATTTGTTTAGCTCGTTCTGTGTTAAGGTTGGGGTACAGAAATAGATAGAAAAATGGTAAAAGAATACTGTCACACTAGCTTTCACACGGCTATGAATCATATGTAGTCCAGCCACTTGATAACAGTTAAAATCACACATTTATTTCTTCTACTCTATACAAGATTCTCTAAGTACTAATCTAACTTAAAAAGTCTCTTTCAATGCTAATAGTTCGATCGCTGATAGTCTAGGCAGCTGTTATATCTTCCTCGGGCACTTGCTATAATATTTCATGTAGATTTGGACTACTGTGGTCCGTTTTACAGTTTCTGAAGAGTTGGACTACTGTGGTCCTGCTATGATCAGTTTAAGTGCACCTTCGGAGATTACACTTAACTTTCTGATGGTGCGGTCGAAGTCCTTCTGTGAGGTAGCTTCTGGTACACCTTTGTAGTTGTGTAGTTGGGTTCCCTTGCCACGCTGTGGGGTCTGACAGGGTGTGTTTTAAGGTATCTCTTTCCGTCTTGTGCGGTAGAGTCTCCTCAACCAACTAGTCGTTTCTGTGGAGTAGGGTGCACAGGATAGCTCGGGATAGCTCGGGATAGCTCGCCTGCTCGTCTGTAATATAAGAGACGAAATTCTGCACAACCCTGAATAATCGGTTTGTGCAGAGCGTCTCACTGAAAGCCAAGTAGCCCTCAGTGATAGCTCCACATCTCTATACATAAGCGACGAACATTCTGCTACTTCCGGGTTCCACTGGAATCTCACTCTAAATTCCTATACATACATAAATATCAATCGTGGCTAACTATACACATCCAGAATTAATAATAATATAAACATTCAGTGGTACAGCCACTGGTCTGCAAACATACATATAAGTTAAACAACAGTGGTTCCGTACGGGATACAACATGGCGGCGCAACCGGTCGTGTTTCGCCTCGTGCTCGGCTCTTCCACGTGGTACGGCAAATTCGGATTAATAATTCACATTTATGCATAGCAAATTCCACAAACATAATTTCAACAATAATATAAATATATCACGATGAAACAGAAGGGTGTTCATTTACCTGTTTGACAAGTTCAGGCCCGTGATGACTTGAGAGAATTCTAAGATTTCAAAGTCCTGCTTCCTGGTCTATGAGTGTAGAGATTTCTCTAGCTGTGGAGATGTTGACTCTACCTCGTCTCACACACGACTGATTCAAACTGTGTTAGGCTCTGACACAGTCAAAACTGCTCTACCCACTGAGCCTGCTCTGATTGGTTAAAACGGTCCGATTCAAAGCTCAAGTGCTGACTCACTGCGCTAGCGTGGGTCGGGCTCGCGGTGTGTGGTCTGCTGTGTAATTTAATTGCTGCTGTGTAATAGTCTAACTTCTCTACTGTTACAAATACTACACATGGCTAAATAGTCAATGAGCAGAGTTAAAACTAGCCAATTCGTGACAATATATATAATAATATAATATATAATATATGAGTGTGTACATGCATGCGTGTGTATATATGTGTGTGTATATACATGTATATATGTGTGGGTGTATTATGTGTGTGTATATATGTGTGTGTGTGTATGCGTGTGTATATAAGCATACCGTGTGTGTGGGTTTGTGTGTGGGGGGGGGGGAGAGGAGACTGTATTCAGCTTGCTGCTATAACGATGGAGGGGTGTTCTAATGTCTTGTTGTATTATTATTATTTTCTTTTTGTCATGTGTGCACTGTGACATAACAAATTTTCCCATATTTTTTGTGGAATAAAGATTTCTTGACTATGACTATGACTATAGTGGCGTATGGCCGTGTATGCAGAGCGACAGACGTTGGAGATGTGGTTGTTGAGGGACAGGTAATCGGAGAGAATGTAGCCGAGATTTCTTGCTGAGGATAACTGAATGTTTGTTGTCCCTACTGTAAGCGATATTGGGAGAGGCAAGAGTGAGGAGGAGGTGTTGTGCTTGTGAATGAGGAGGGCTTCGGTTTTATCGTCATTAAGCTTAAGCTTGTTGAGTGTCATCCATGACTTAATGTCTGTGATGCAGTTCTCCAAAGTCTGAACAGTGGAATTAATGAGAGAGGGGGCGGTGGATTTATACAGTTGTGTGTCGTCTGCAAATGACTGACTCTCAACAGCATGCTTTCTAAGCAGGAGAAGCAGTGGCTTGGTGTACAGAGTGAATAACACCGGCCCTAAAACGGAACCCTGAGGCACGCCGCACACCAAGTCTGCTGTGCTGGAGAAACAGCCATCGACGGTGACTGCTTGTGATTTATCAGAAAGATATGAGTGGAACCAAGCCAGGACCGAGCCAGAGATTCCAAAGTAGTGTTGAAGAGTGTTAAAGAGAATGTGATGGTCGACTGTGTCAAAGGCGGCTGAGAGGTCTAATAAGGTGAGAACGGAGACGTTACCATTATCTAAGGCAAGCAACAGATCATTGGTTACCTTTAGGAGGGCTGTCTCAGTGCTGTGGAAGGGTCGGTAGGCAGACTGGTTGGGGCAAAGTAAAGCGTTATCATATAGGTAGGCAAACAGTTGTTTGAGAACAATTTTTTTTTCTATGACTTTGGACAGAAAGGAGAGGTTTGAAACAGGTCTATAGTTCTTTAGATTATTTTTGTCTGAACTTGGCTTTTTAAGGAGGGGTTTGATGACAGCCGCTTTGAGCACAGACGGAACAACGCCAGAGGACGGACTCTCGTTGATAATGTGGGTAATGGTCGGGAGTGGAGGGTCAAGATTCTCTATCAACATGGGGGTAGGAATGGGGTCGAGAGAGCAAGATGTTGGTTTTGAGCTTAAGATGACTTTCTTGACTTACTGATTGCTTCAGAAACCCAGAATACAAACCGATTGCTAATTAATTTGACCCAGAAATAATCAACCCCACCATACCAATGAAGGGTGGAATATAATCTTCACTGCACGCTGAATAGGGAGAGTAGTGCGTATCAGGCGCAGTCGACGGCTTGTTTCAAACCGAAAATACAAAACGAATTGATTGCTTAAGAAACCGAAAGTACAACACGAATTGATTGCTTCAGAAACAGAAAATACGAAACGAATTGATTACTTCAAAAACAGAAAATACAGATCGTTTATTGGATTCAGAAAATACGTACTGCAGGATATAGGCAAAGTTTTACGCCTTCGTAATTTAACCTTCGAGCGTACGAAATATTTATTAGTTTAAAATGAATGTATTCAGACTAATATGCCTACCGAATAATTATTAACAATTGGAAACGTTTTTCTTGTCTATCTTCTATTCAATTCTTGACATATGCTATGCAGAAAAGGGACTGACAAGTTTTCACCATGAAGATTTCCCATCAGAGTTAACAATGTCACCAAAGAAAGTGTTCATTCAATAGTATTTGCTATCACAGTGCCTCATACTGTGAAGGAAAGGGGATATTCTTTCTTTGGCAATATTTGTCCGCAACCCAGTATAATAGAACAGCTGTATGTGTGTGTGAGTGAGTGCAGCTTGTGCCTGTATGTGTGTGTGAGTGAGTGCTGCGTGTGCCTGTGTGTGTGTATTTCGGAGATCTTATGAACACATTCCAGTATATTTCACATAGCCACACACAAACACACCACATGCATGCGCACACATGTACCCACACGCTGACAAACATATATACACCATGCATAATATTACTGCCCTATGTAATGCATCGCTGCTATATCTGCAGGTGACAGTCTCTTTGACCTACCTACACAAGTGTGAAACCGAAAATACAAAGCAGGCGGTTTTGACATCCACCTTTAGCTTTTCGGAGAAAAGAAAGTGTTGTGCTGGGGGTGTGTTGTTTAACCAAAGAGCTTATTACGGAAAGAGGGAGAACTTCCATTATGTCCTATACAAAAATGCGAGACGCTCTCACGGATTATTTCCCTTTGCTCGGGCTAGCTATATTTCATCATCTGCTATATGAATGATCTGTGCGCTGTAACTTATTGAGCCTATGCCATTGCAAAAGAACATTTTTATGGCAACGTTTGCAAAAACCAAACTTTTAACCATCATTATTAATAACATTCCGCTACTGCTGTCTTTTTTTTTCTTTTGGTTTATGTTTACTTATTGACATTTATTACGTGCTTTTATGCTGCTTATGTGTGTATGTCATAGGTTCGTTTTCTGCCCTGGAATTTATTATTTTTTAATCAACGACAGATATTTTAAAATTAAAATATGCATGACAGACTGTTTCATTTATCCGAAACTGTGTAAATCCCTAATCGAGAGAGATAGAGAGAGAGAGGGAGAGAGAGAGGGAGAGAGAGAGGGGGGTTGGGGGGAAGAGAGAGCTCTGTCATTCAATCAATTAATCACAATAAAGCACAATAACAAAATGTTTCACTAATAGTGTGAATTTAATTTATATCAGGTGTCCCCCTACCCCCAACCCTGTCACCTCCCACATCACTGGCTTAATAACATCAGTCACTTCATGGAAAATAATTAATTAATCAGACAGAAATTCACAGATGACAAGGACTGAGTTTCATTTTTTTCCCGTTTACACTCAAACGAAAAGGGATTACAACAGATCAAGGACCATTTTTGTGCCTAGGTAAGGGGTTATCTTGCACAGTATTTGATCACGAGGAGAAAAAAGACTTAGTCTAATTTAACTTGTTAACATAAGCAGTTTGACGAAGCCAAACTGCCAATCTGACAACATCTACTTTTGAAATGTAAGCACAAATAACAACATAGAAACAGCGTAAACAGTGAGCGACCTTTTGAACGTAAACTGTCAGCAAACAAACAGTTTTTGTTTTAGCACATAGAATAGATATAACATGAATCCCTGAAGCCTCTCCCCGATTGTTTTAACAACACTGCAGCGGTCTTGGTTTAGGCCTATATAAACACACAAAAAAGGAGTTTTTTGATTGCAATTTACCTTTCTTTGTCTCTTGGAAACTTGAAAAAGAACTTGCCATCACAACTTTTCTTGTATCTGGCATTACGGCAATTGATGTCTGTGCAAAAGTCACCGCCCTGTTTTACTCGGTCGCCTTTTGTCTTTCTGCCACGAGCCATTTTTAGCATGTCGACAAGGGAGAGTAACTCGTATCTTCCGTCTCGCGGTTCTGTACCAAGTTCCCACTCTTTCTATAATACGCTCTTTGGTTTAACTCAGCTGGGCTATATAAACAGTGGGCAATGGAGTCTCCTCTCTGAAAATCCTTATCGGGAAGAGAGGGGACTATAAACTGATTAAAAAAAAAAAAGCGCCCAAACATTACGTCAGGCACGTTTCACATTGCGGTATGCCCGTGTTTTTTTATTAAGCGCTTTTATCCAAGTGTGAGTCTACTGGAAAACGTTGGATCTTCAATAAATACAGGTTGGTGGAGGCTTTCGTTTGGAAACATGAATATTGATGAGCATATATTAATTATTTGTTTGGCTAGCTGTTTGACTCTGTGACACGTCAGCGAATGCTTCAAATAATTACTATAATTATAAACCTAGTTAATAATATGTTTTGAAAGAAACCCGGCATGAATTCAGATTGATTTTTTTTAATCAACTGTATATTTGATTTGATTACAAATCTAGAATAACAATATATACATTCTACTAAAATAGCAATAACAATATATGCATACTACTAAACTAGCAATAACAATATATGCATACTACTAAAATAGCAATAACAATACACGCATACTACTAAAATAGCAATAACAATAGCAGTCACCAAAACCCAAACAGAACCAAAATGACAATATCACACATACTACATCAAAAACAATATTCAGAATATGCACAAAATATCCTACTAAATAACATGGACAAACACCAAATACATAACAAGAAATCAACATAATTGCAAACAACAGTATCATGAAACAATCCGTGGTATAAAAATGTCTACATTTAAAAAGCAATACAGGGGCGGATAACGCTGTTCATGAGGGGGGAAAGGGAGAGTGGGGTTTCCTGATTACATCACTGTGATATCGTTTGGGTGTCCACTACACGATGGTGATTATATCACTGTGATATCATTTGGGTGTCCACTACACGGTGGTGATTACATCACTGTGATATCATTTGGGTGTCCACTACACGGTGGTGATTACATCACTGTGATATCATTTGGGTGTCCACTACACGGTGGTGATTACATCACTGTGATATCATTTGGGTGTCCACTACACGGTGGTGATTACATCACTGTGATATCATTTGGGTGTCCACTACACGGTGGTGATTACATCACTGTGATACCATTTGGGTGTCCACTACACGGTGGTGATGACATCACTGTGATATCATTTGGGTGTCTACTACACGGTGGTGATTATATCACTGTGATACCATTTGGACAACACGATGACCTGCACACAGAGTTGAAAAAACGGAAACTCCGATGGTATGGCCACGTCACCAGATCATCAGGTCTTGCAAAGACCATCCTGCAAGGCACAGTGCAAGGAGATAGAAGAAGAGGGAGACCGAAAAAGAGGTGGGAGGACAACATTCGAGAATGTACTGGTTTGACACTGAGCGAAGCCATCAGGGTTGCTGAGGACAGAGAAAGATGGAGTACGCTGGTTAATTGATCATCTGTGGTGCCCCTACGACCTCCGAGTTATGGAATAGGATAGGATAGGATAGGATTGGGTGTCCACTACACGGTCGTTACTTGCTTTCCCACATCCATTCTCGCTCCCCCTCCTCTCGCCCAACACAAAAATCACATTTGTTTACAAATCTGTGCGAGTCCTAAATAGTCCACAAATGACATTTTAACAAATGTGTCCCAAATAGTCCACAAATGACATTTTAAGAAATGTGGCCAATAGTCCACAAATGACATTTTAACAAATGTGTCCCAAATAGTCCACAAATGACATTTTAACAAATGTGTCCCAAATAGTCCACAACTGACATTTTAACAACTGTGTCCAAAATAGTCCACAAATGACATTTTTACAAATGTGTCCAAATAGTCCACAAATGACATTTTAACAAATGTGTCCCAAACAGTCCACAAATGACATTTTAACAAATGTGTCCCAAACAGTCCACAAATGACATTTTAACAAATGTGTCCGGCCGTCCGGCATTTGTCATACACTATTTCATCGATCACAACCAAACTATAGGTAATATGGTGTATATCCACGAAACCTCAAATATGATCAGTGAATGAATGATTTCACTTTAAGGTCACAGGATCTACAAATTAGTCAACAAATTTATCAAAATTTCCCTCTTTTTTCAAAGTTATGAAATTATTATTGTTTGATGCATGATAGATATCAGTGAGTCACACGCATACTTTGCAAATTTGGTCACCCTCACTCCAAGGTTACGGTCACAAGCACTGGAGCCGTCCAAAGCTAGTTAGTATAGGTACTTTGAAATTAGCTTGACCCTAAACTATGAGAGATATAAAGTCAAAACGTGTTGTATTTAGAGACGATAGATTGATGTACACGAGAGTATTTGGAACTGGAAATCAAGGTCATTTGAAGGTCAAGAGCATAGAAAGGTCATAGCCGGTATTACTTTGCATTTTAATGCCACCATTTCATTTTGTGTTTTTTTTGTGGGCACTCATTTTCATGTTAAATATTGCAAGTTCCATAAAGAGCATGCGAGTCATATAGGCTTTGCCCTTCTATTTTTTTAATTTCTTTTTTTAAGTATTGGTTATTGCTCAGCCGGAATTTGAAGTCACAATCTAACCTGATCCTCCTTCTGCTGGACTGCCAGAAGACCCTGATTTAAAAAAAAAGAAATAAATAAATAAAATTACTGGTAGGCTTACATATGTGTGCATTGTGAAATCAAAACAACTCCACCTTTTTCTATTGGCTCTTAAAAGCTGGACAAACGATGACTAGGTCTACAGTCACTTTTGCAGTTTGCTAATTCAAGCCTAAACATTGTGGGTCATTCCTCACCCATCCTGAAGGCAATGAGAGAAACTGTGATTTGTGGGATGGAAGAGGGTATGGCGCGAAGATTGCGTCATCAAAAAGTGTAATGTCGGTCATAGCAAACCTACGCCAATAGGCTAAGTGGGTACCAGAACTACACTAAGCTGTTCAAAATCCAAATTAATACATAATTTATTGAATAAGACGTCATTTAACACACACATATGTGCAAGGGATAGAATCCTAATATCCTGGAGTTTTACTGCAATCTTGTTCAAAACATGAGAACTCAATAAAAGGGTATATGCCATAATGGTATTGGAGGTTTGAGGAGAGCGATGGGGAGAGGGGAAACGTGTGTGTGTATGTGTGTGTGTTTTATTTTATTTTTGTGTGTTTGTTGTAGTTGTTTTTGTTGTTGTTGTGCGTGTGTGTTTGGGTGGGGTGGGGGGCCAGAGGGGAGGAGGGGGAGGGGGTCCGTGCTCCCTGGGACCGCCTCTCCACCCCCTCCCCCCGCTACCTCTATACTCCGCCCCGGCAATACGTGGTTTTAAAAGTACAAATACAGTACACACATTACAAACGTCTACCTTGCTGGTGGTTGTCATGCTCAAATCAAATTTCTTTCCATTTCTGCAGCTGTTTACTATTATACTAGTTTTTTCTCAAGTTTTCCACCCTTCAATTGAGACATCTTTAACTTGAAAAAGAAAAAAAAAAGCACGGCATTCAACTTTTTGTGTGCATTTTATGTCATCTTAGGACGTTTGCTTTAAAATAAACCTCATTTCAGAACATTCTTTCCACTTTGATTTTAATGTACCCAGCCTCCTTATAATATACGTGCATTATCCGATTTGCTTTCCGTTACAGCTCAGAGTCAGAGAGTACAATAAAGTGAGAGATGTGTTTTCTCTTGACCCGGTACGGTCTCTCAACGAGACCAACCTCTGAGCTACCGTGGAAGTCAAATCGTGCAACGCGACTTGGGAGCGAAACTGAAAGCAAAACCGAAAATAGATTTCTAAAGAAATGATGTAACACGCAAACACATTGATCTTTTATGCAAGCCATAGGTCCTCGTCAGGGCGACAGACGTTGAATCTGTCAACACAGGACCGGTGCAGCTTAGTCGTTCGGTCTGCACCACCAATGCAAGGAGGACACGAGTGGTTTTAGTGTGGTTTGGTGTATGTGTGCTCTTGGCTAAAGCACAATAGCCTGAATAGGTTAACTATTCTTTGTACTACGCTTTCTTTGCTTGAAGTTATTCAACAGTTTGAGAGCTTAATATTTAACAGTCAGGGGGAAAATAATTCAAGACTATAAAGAAGAAATATTATGTAGGATTAGAAATAAGTAGATCGGTAGTAGTAGTTATGCAGTGAATGGTGTAATAAATACTACTAACCATAACGGTTTATTCATGCATTGTGTGCGTGTGGATATGAATGAAAAATGATAGTGTTTAGTGATTGACTTTCTAGGGCTAGTGCGCAAGAAGTTTGTGTCGGGACTGCAGCTCACAGGACTTTCACGGCGGCAGTATGGCGGCCTACTAGCGCCAAAACCTGATAATTACAATGATCATGTGATAATTACAAATACATGTATCATGGGATGATTACAATTATCAAGAGATAATTACAATTAACATTGAAAAATTTTCAAAGATGTTCGCGTGATCATGTTTAATTTTGAAAATTCTGAAAATTGTAATTATCACATAAGAATAAAAATTTTTACTTGATAATTATAATTTTTACGTGATCATGTTTAATTCTGGTAAGGCGGCTTACTAGAGTCAAAACCTGCAAAACTTACATGCATCAGTGATAATTGTAATTAACACGTGTTGTGTAATTCACAGAGATACCGGTAATTCAGAGTGTTAATTACTAATTTTTAGTTTTAGCCACGCTTTACTAGGGCCAAAACCCCAAGCGTGCTGGGAACAGTGCCGCTTCCGCGCATGCGCATCGGGCCGCTCATGCTCATCAGTATTAATATGATATTTATAATGTTCAGTGATAATTGTAATTATCGCTTGATATTTGTAAATATCAGGTTTTGGCGCTAGGAAAGCATGGAAACTACTGATAATTATTAATTAACACTGCGGATTACCGATATCTCTGTAAATTACACAGAAAACGTTATAATTTCAAATATGTCGTGATAATGGTAACTCTCGGTTTTGGCGCTAGTGGACCGTCATACGGCAGATTACAATCTCGCTCGATACCTACCAACCACCCCTACCCCTTGGGGTCATGAGCAATCTTGCCACTGTAGATTGTTCTAACCTATAAAGGGAAAAGTGAAAGCCCCAGTTGAAAACCTGTCTTTCCTTTATAGGCATGACCAATTCACTGCGGCAACAGTACCCCCGTTGGAGTGCCGGGGGTTTCAGTATAAATAGTATCCCCACTTTCTGGAAATTTAGTGCTTTAAATTCCCACTGTCGCTGTCTTCCTCATTTGCTCTTTCCCATTCCTGATCTGTCCTATCACTCTGCTATACTATCTTCTTCTTCGCTAGATCAATGACCTACCTTTTTTCTTGAAAACTCTTCCTGGACAAGGCTCCTTGTTTGTGTATGAGGTCTGTTGGATCAGCTTGGGAGTATTGGACGCTTTCTGCTGGGTTGTCACTAGGGCTTCCTATGATGTTATTATTTAGCAATATAGGCATTTTATATGTATGTGTTTTGTTGATTTATAATGATGTTTGTATTCTATTGTGTTTTTGTAACCAGGGGTTCGAGTAGTTGGAGTAAAGCCTCAGCCGTCCCTTGCGTGGGATGTCTTTATTGTAAAGTGACTGGTCGGTGGAGGGCATTCAGTTTTCCCACTAGGGTTGTTTCAGCAGATCTTTTATGCGGATCGAGGGTTGTCCGGTCCTGATTTGGCTCGGGGGAGTCCGCTGGACCTAAAACAGCAATCAATCAATCAATTAAAAACCTACCAACCAGTGTCAGGATGGGTTCCGTAAGGGTGTGGGGGAGAGCAGAATAATAAGGTTGGGTGTGGCATAAATGACCAATTGTGCTCATTCTTTACAAAGCTGTTATTGATTTTCGGTTGTATGAAAGTTAACAAAATGTATGTGTGCGCCTGTATATATATTTGTATGGCCGCGATTGTGCATGTATTTGTGTCCATGATTACACACGCACGCACGCTTGTGAGTGTGTTGTGATTGATTTGTTGAGGAAAGTCAGTGAAACGCGAATGTATGTAATTATTTTAAAATGTATTTATCCTGTTTATTTTATTGTATTTTATTAACACACAAAACAACGTTTTGCATAGCGCTTTCTCACATATTAGAGCTGCTCAAAGCACAAGCTGAATGAGCAACATTTAGACGTGAGATAATCAAAGTAGGGCACATGTAGCGAGCGCCAGTGGTAGACTAGGATACTACAATGTCGAAGGTACGTAAATGTAGATGTCGCCTAATACATTTTAAGGGGAGATAATCCTGGATAACTGCAACAAAGTCGGCCATTGGCTCTGCATTTGTATCTTTTTGAAGGTTTAAAAGTGTGTATGTTGTTGTGTTTCTAGTCAGGAAAACCCAAGACTGCCTGTGTACAATGCCTGTGCACTGCATCAGGGACTGACTGTGTACACTGCAGATTAGCCAGTCCCAACCATGTGTGAGTATAATATAATACATGTTCTAGGGCGATTTTCTTTTTCATTGCTGCTTTTATCAATTTACCCATTGACGGCGATGGTGACATTGATAATGATGATGATGAGGAGGAGGAGGAGGAAGAAGATAATGTTTTGCTATTATTGCCTCTGCTGCCGTTGTTGTATTATTACATACTAGCGCGGGTGTATTACGCTTTGGGTGAGAATATAAGCCGAGATGTAATGGGTGTACGCAGGCATTCTATTGCATGGACTTCATATACCCTGATGCTCATGTCCAAGATGGGTGTACCAGCAAGCAAACTTATTATTTTTAATTTTATTAATTTATTTATTTATCTTGTTCTTTCTTTTTGTTCCAGCGGATGCCGAGAGTCAGGACTCAGATGGAGAAGAGCTATCCACTCTTCGGCCAACCCTCATCAGGGAACTAAAAAACATCCTTGACCTTTATCCTGATGATGGACAGATTCTCAAGGTGAGAAAGCGTCTTATTGTGTTGTATTGTATTGTATTGTATTGTATTACATTGTATTGTATTGTATTTAGGTAATTCCATCAGGTAAAATATATTGTTGCGAACATTATTTTTGGTATTTCTGAACATTGAATAGATTTTGTCCGAACTTCATAGGAATGTTACCAGAGTTAGTAGTCCACTTTCATGCCATTTCATTTTCTCTATCTCAAAGTTCAAGTCACTAATCAGTTCTTTGCTAAACACATTTCGAGAGGCTGAACCAATTTGAATTACTTTTATAAATTGTTACTTCAGCTAGGGACAAGTCAGAGTCGGACTGACCCACCGACATTGCAGACCAGAAAAAGGGACTCAGTGTGCAGTGTCGGTGGGTCAGTCCATCAAAGTTAGCAGCTGGGCTCGATGCTTAACATGGAAAAAGCAGAGTGTGCCTAACCACTGCGCTATTGCGCCACCCAAGCTAAGTGACTATCTTTCAAATAGGCGTGAGATCGATTTACAGGTCAGATGGGGTTAGGGTTAAATCATCCTTATGTAGATATCACATGCTACCTTTGAAGGTAGGACAATGTGAATAATACGGAGACATTCCTTATGTGGATACCACATGCTATCTATAAAGGTAAGACAATGTCAATAATACGGAGACATTCCTTATGTGGATATCACATGCTATCTATAAAGGTAAGGCAATGGGAATAATACGGAGACATTCCTTATGTAGATATCACATGCTATCTTTAACGGTAAGACAATGTGAATAATACGGAGACATTCCTTATGTGGATATCACATGCTATCTATAAAGGTAAGACAATGTGAATAATACGGAGACATTCCTTATGTGGATATCACATGCTATCTTTAACGGTAAGACAATGTCAATAATACGGAGACATTCCTTATGTGGATATCCCATGCTGTCTACAAAGGTCAGACAATGTCAATAATACGGAGACATTCCTTATGTGGATATCCCATGCTATCTATAAAGGTCAGACAATATCAATAATACGGAGACATTCCTTATGTGGATATCCCATGCTATCTATAAAGGTCAGACAATGTCAATAATACGGAGACATTCCTAATGTGGATATCACATGCTATCTATAAAGGTAAGACAATGTCAATAATATGGAGACATTCCTTATGTGGATATCACATGCTATCTATAAAGGTAAGACAATGTCAATAATACGGAGACATTCCTTATGTAGATATCACATGCTATCTATAAAGGTCAGACAATGTGAATAATACGGAGACATTCCTTATGTGGATACCACATGCTATCTATAAAGGTAAGACAATGTCAATAATACGGAGACATTCCTTATGTGGATATCACATGCTATCTATAAAGGTAAGGCAATGGGAATAATACGGAGACATTCCTTATGTAGATATCACATGCTATCTTTAACGGTAAGACAATGTGAATAATACGGAGACATTCCTTATGTGGATATCACATGCTATCTATAAAGGTAAGACAATGTGAATAATACGGAGACATTCCTTATGTGGATATCACATGCTATCTTTAACGGTAAGACAATGTCAATAATACGGAGACATTCCTTATGTGGATATCCCATGCTGTCTACAAAGGTCAGACAATGTCAATAATACGGAGACATTCCTTATGTGGATATCCCATGCTATCTATAAAGGTCAGACAATATCAATAATACGGAGACATTCCTTATGTGGATATCCCATGCTATCTATAAAGGTCAGACAATGTCAATAATACGGAGACATTCCTAATGTGGATATCACATGCTATCTATAAAGGTAAGACAATGTCAATAATATGGAGACATTCCTTATGTGGATATCACATGCTATCTATAAAGGTAAGACAATGTCAATAATACGGAGACATTCCTTATGTAGATATCACATGCTATCTATAAAGGTCAGACAATGTGAATAATACGGAGACATTCCTTATGTGGATACCACATGCTATCTATAAAGGTAAGACAATGTCAATAATACGGAGACATTCCTTATGTGGATATCACATGCTATCTATAAAGGTAAGGCAATGGGAATAATACGGAGACATTCCTTATGTAGATATCACATGCTATCTTTAACGGTAAGACAATGTGAATAATACGGAGACATTCCTTATGTGGATATCACATGCTATCTATAAAGGTAAGACAATGTGAATAATACGGAGACATTCCTTATGTGGATATCACATGCTATCTTTAACGGTAAGACAATGTCAATAATACGGAGACATTCCTTATGTGGATATCCCATGCTGTCTACAAAGGTCAGACAATGTCAATAATACGGAGACATTCCTTATGTGGATATCCCATGCTATCTATAAAGGTCAGACAATATCAATAATACGGAGACATTCCTTATGTGGATATCCCATGCTATCTATAAAGGTCAGACAATGTCAATAATACGGAGACATTCCTAATGTGGATATCACATGCTATCTATAAAGGTAAGACAATGTCAATAATATGGAGACATTCCTTATGTGGATATCACATGCTATCTATAAAGGTAAGACAATGTCAATAATACGGAGACATTCCTTATGTGGATATCACATGCTATCTATAAAGGTCAGACAATGTCAATAATACGGAGACATTTCTTATGTGGATATCACATGCTATCTATAAAGGTCAGACAAATGTCAATAATACGGAGACATTCGTTATGTGGCTATCACATGCTATCTATAAAGGTCAGACAATGGGAATAATACGGAGACATTCCTTATGTGGATATCACATGCTATCTATAAAGGTCAGACAATGTCAATAATACGGAGACATATCTTATGTAGATATCACATGCTATCTATAAAGGTAAGACAATGTCAATAATACGGAGACATTCCTTCAGACGAGAGTATCAACCGAGGTCTAGTCTGCGCATGCATGCGTTCCACACCACCAACGTTTAGATCCTGACGCTCATGTCCTAGACGGATGAGTGCCAGTTTCATACACCTCCAGCAAGCAAGATTCCATTGGTCCAGGATAGCGCAGTTGTCTGAGGCGTTAGGTGATGCGTATAAAGTGACGCGCTGGCGCCTTGGGTGCCTTGAGTTTGATCCTGTTCCGGCCAGCGCCTTAAGCAGGTCTTGAACTGGTAAGGCGCTATACAAAACAGTTTCAACACCCAGCATTGGGTTTATTGTGAAACCTTTACAACATAATGTGTAAAACGGTAGAACAGCCGATATCCTATATTATTTATCAATATGTGACAGGAGCTGATACAGAATGCGGAAGACGCCGGAGCGAAGGAGGTCAAGGTGATCACCGACAGGCGTCACATCAATCAAGACGTGGACACTCGGACTCTGAAAAATCATCCTCACTTGAAGTTTCTAAGAGTATGTTTCAAACAAAACATCTCTCTCTCTCTCTCTCTCTCTCTCTCTCTCTCTCTCTCTCTCTAACTCTCTTTCTAATTAGGCTAAGAACGATTACTCGGTTTCAAAATAATAATACGTCCTGGATGTATTTTTATGCCTGTTAGCCAAGAGCGCCAAGCTCGGCCTGTAATACTTCTTTTAGACTATACAAGTTAATAAAGTCTTGGACATGAGGTAAGAGCCACAACCGTGCATCCTATGTCAGTTCTCAAGAACTACAACTTCAGTAGTTATGTACTACCCATGAAATTCCGAGATCATATGCGCCTGCATCTTGCTGTGGAGAGAGCGTCGCAGACCTCCACACCTAATCTTTGATCTAATAAAATTCAGTTAAAGTCTGGTTGGCTGGTTGACTGTTAAAAAACATTATATTATCAGTAAATACATTTTTTAAAATGTCTGTAATACAAAATACAAAAAAGAGCTTATATGGTGAAAAAATGTAAAAAAAAAAGATGTATTTGGGAAATGGTAAGGCCTAATTCTAGACGCGATTTAAGACATTTTAAAATAGCATATATTTTACCAGAAATAGAGCAATTGAAAAGAGTGAGAGAAGAGTGATGTAAAATACTCCAAAAAAACACTTATTTTAACAGAAATAGAGCATTTGAAGAGAGTGAGAGAAGAGTGATGTAAAATACTCAAATAGCACTTATTTTACCAGAAATAGAGCATTTGAAGAGAGTGAGAGAAGTGTGATGTAAAATACTCAAAAAGCACTTTATTTTAACAGAAATAGAGCATTTGAAGAGAGTGAGAGAAGAGTGATGTAAAATACTCAAAAAGCACTTTATTTTAACAGAAATAGAGCATTTGAAGAGAGTGAGAGAAGTGTGATGTAAAATACTCAAAAAGCACTTTATTTTAACAGAAATAGAGCATTTGAAGAGAGTGAGAGAAGTGTGATGTAAAATACTCAAATAGCACTTATTTTAACAGAAATAGAGCATTTGAAGAGAGTGAGAGAAGAGTGATGTAAAATACTCAAAAAGCACTTATTTTAACAGAAATAGAGCAATTGAAGAGAGTGAGAGAAGAGTGATGTAAAATACTCAAAAAGCACTTATTTTAACAGAAATAGAGCAATTGAAGAGAGTGAGAGAAGAGTGATGTAAAGTACTCAAAAAACACTTATTTTAACAGAAATAGAGCATTTGAAGAGAGTGAGAGAAGAGTGATGTAAAATACTCAAAAAGCACTTATTTTAGGAGAAAAGATGGGCATAAAAAGGGTTGAGGGGTTGAACAGCCAATTCCTCTTTCTCTACACCTGATAAGGTCCCCCACATTTTTGACAAAGCTGCGGGGGGATCTTACCCCGCCAAATGTTATTGTTGATCTTTGTACCCTTCGTGAGTCTAAACTAAGCTAAGCTAAAACTTGAACATGAAAAGCATTATCCACAAGTAGTTAGACTTTGACAAGCAAAAAGATTTAAGCCTTCTGTTGACCGAGCTTGGTGTTATTTTATCATTTTTAACGTGGGAGAAAGTATTTCTGACCTATCTTAGAGAAATTTATTCTATTATGTCGAGAGTATAAATGGTAAGAAAACTGGCTGATCCCATGCAGAATTAAGTACCGGTCAGTATGATATAAACTTCAATACAACAAAATCTGATTATCTCTTATTTTAAGTCATTAATTTGGAGACACCTATCATGTTGTTAGTCTTGGGGGGGGAGGGAGGAGGCGGACATAATTAAGTGTGGCGCCCGCGATAGACTCAACTATAGGCGTTCCACTATCCAGGGCGTGGATATTGGAATCTTAGATTCGGTCTGTAATGCACCTTCGAGATGAGTTAAGTCAAGAACCGTAACCCTGTTCCGCACTGTTGACACAAAACAGGGCCCTGCTCTGTGTGTGTACAACGATGCCGAGTTCAACGAGAGCGACTGGCAGGGGATACGCATGCTGCACACCAGCGTCAAGGAGGAGGATCCGCTCAAGGTTGGCCGCTTTGGGCTCGGGTTCAAGTCCGTCTTCCATCTGGCAGGTAACTTCAAACCTTACAGTTGCTGAATTTAGCTTTCATGAAATTCACTGCACAGATCATTATTAACATTATCAACATTGCAGATAACACAAACTCAATTTTTAATTTGATGTGGGAGTTAATATGAGGAAGATTCATTAAAAAATGTTTAGGCATTAACCATTTTAGGATCTAATTGACACCCTTTACATTGGCTTCTCGTGACGAACAGAATACATTACACATTGCAAGTCTTTGCTTCAAAGCTGTTACTCTGTTGGGTCCATTGTATCTCTCAGAGTTAGTCCACTTCTATACACCATCAGGGCGCGAAATTAAGGCGGGTCCGGGGCGAATTACCCTCAAATGTTGATTCGGACCCGCTCTTTTCATTTCTAGCGTGCCCGATTTACCCGCAAAAAAAATGTCAACTACTTTACAAAGTTGAGTAATCAATTCATTTTACCTGAAAAAAATCTTCGATGCAAAAATTATTTTTGAGTGAAAAGTAGAAGGCAATAATAAATCTTCGAAAATCGATGTCGAGTACCCATCGCGCTATAATTATGTTGCTATGGATGCGAGGTATTTGTCACTCGAGTTATTACCCTTGAATAATATTAAGTACGTCTTTTTTTATTGGCTCGGAGTCACGCTTTTTGGCCAATCAATGGGCTGTTCGTATTTTCACTGTCGAGCGTCTGCTTTCACTATGAATCCCGAAAATGGCTAGTGAAAAGAGCAAATACTTGTCCATTTTTTGAAAAAGACCTGCCTCGACAGAAAACGACGATGAAAGGAAGAAAAAACAAAAGCAGTAGGAGCAAGCAAAACGTAGCAGAAGCTACCGAGAAGGATGGTCTAAGAAATTTCTGTGGAACAGAAAAATTCGGCGAGAAGATGGTGTCGAAGTGTTGATCTGTGAGCCGTGCAAAAATCAGGCCAAAAAACGAGGAAACCAAGCATTTGCGCAAGGTAAAGACAACTTTATTACTGGATCAACGATTTTTCGAAGGAATTCTCTCTCAAGGCATGAATGCACAGACTCTCATAAAACAAACGTTAAAAAAGAAGAGGCGGAGGTGCAGCCAGTACAAGATAGTGAAGCTGCAAGAGCTGTGAAGTATCTAGAGAAAGATGTGGCAGATAAAGTCCGAAAAATGATAAGAACTACCCATGCATTGTGCAAAAATGGAAGGCCATTCAAAGATTTTGTTTGGCATTGCGATCTTCAAGAAGATAATGGACTAGACATGGGTCAAACATATCGCAATGACAAGTCATGTCAAATCTTTGCTCATGCAATAGCTGAAGTGGAAAGAAAAAAGGTACAAGAGAAAATCGAGCAGACGAGATTTATAAGTGTTATTTGTGACGGTTCTACTGATAGTTCTACAAAAGAACAAGAAATTGTGTACGTGAAATGTGCCTCTGAGGGTAAAGTGACAACTGATTTTGTAGGCGCTCAAAGGGTGGAGAAAGGTGATGCATCCGGAATCATATCAGAAATAGACAGTGCATTTCAAACAAACCTACAAATGACAGCCAAAGACTGGAGAACAAGGATGGTGGGATTTGCAAGTGATGGTGCACCTGTCATGACAGGCTCCAAAAGTGGTGTTAGCACTATGCAAGTGAAACAAAATAAAAACTTACATATTTTACTCTCTTTTTTTTTTCAAATCTAGAACATTTCCAAGACTTTTTCTACAGAAGAAAAGTTTGAGATACAACAACATTATTTTAAAGCCAAATGAGCTATTTTGTGTTCCAATAACATTGAAACTTATTTTAAATTACTGTAGAAACTTTTTTTTTTAAAATTAGTCATGTTTTTTATTATTGTGGGCTGACTGTGTGTTTTTTACCAATAAACATAGACGTCATGTATGTACTAGAACAGTTTTTTTCTGCTTACCTTCGATTTTTTTTCATTAAAAAGGCCTCAGGTAAAAGGTTTCAGAATATTTAAAGTATTTTCTGTTATAGTAATTTTCTGTGTTCATATGATTTTTCTAATTAAAAAAAGTTGGGATAAAACTAACATTATTTTAAAGCTTGTTTTGTTTCAGATGAAGCAGCTTAACGTATTAACATTATTAATACACTTTAATTGAGAAAGTAATTAATCAAAACATTTTTATACAAAAAGAGTAAAAAGAATCAGAGAGCTAGAGAGAGAGAGAGAGAGAGAGAGAGAGAGAGAGAGAGATTTTTATTTTTCGAATTAAAAATTTGGGACTCAGATAGAGTTACCAGTACTTATTTAAACATATCCGTTGTTAATGAATAAAAAGAGGGAATTAAAGTTCTGTTTTATTAAAATGTGTTTGAATTTTTTTTATGTGCGATTGTTTATTATGTATTAGGACCCTCACATTTCAGACAGGACCCTCACTTTTTAAAAGTTAAGGGTCCTGTTTACCCTCAAAGAAAAAAGTTAATTTCGCGCCCTGACCATCAAGTTAGTCCACTTCTATACACCATCAAGGACCAGCTTCGCATTCCTATCCTATCCTATCCTATCCTATCCTATCCTATCCTATCCTATCCTATCCCGTAACTCGAAAGTCGTTGGGGCACCACAGATGATCGTTTAACCAGTGTATTCCATCTTTTTCTGTTCTCAGCAACCCTCATCGCTTCGCTCAGTGTCAAGCCAGCCCATTCTTGAATGTTGTCCTACCACCTCTTTTTCTGTCTCGCTCTTCTTCTGCCTCTTTGCACAGTAACTTGCATGATGGTCTTTGCAAAGCCTGATGCTCAGGTAATGTGGCCATACCATCGGAGTTTCCGTTTGATCACCACTGTGTTGTCCAATGGCTTGTGTAATAAATTGTCTTTGCATTCCTCGTATGAAAACAAACTTTTGTCGAACGCTCTTTTGGAATTCCTTCCTTGAACTACGAGCTCCGCTGCACGATCTCTTTCCATTGGCTCTGGACTGAAAACACACATTTTCAACAGTATCCTTCCTTAATCTCCATCCTGAACTTTCCTGCGTCAAATACTTAAAACACAGTCATGGTCGTTGCGTGTGTGTGTGTGTGCGTGTGTGTGATTGTGTGTTTGTTTACTGATTTGATATTCCATGTTCTGTTTTCGCTTTATATATTTAGTTAGCTATTTTGTTGTTGCTTTGCAGTAAAGCTCTATGAGCTCTAGTGAGGAAGGGTGCTGTACAAATGTTTATTATTATTATTATTATTATTATTATTATTATTATTATTATTATTATTATTATTATTTTGTAAAATTCTGTTTTCAGATCGTCTGCTGATCATGAGTGGGGACTATCTCATGTACATGGACCCGTTCAAGGGAGAGAACCACTATTGCAAGCGACACCGCGTAGCAGGACGTAAGGGGAGGGAACTTCGGTCGTTGCTAGAATGTCTAGAGGGCGTGGTGGGCGTGTCGCGAGACACCTTCAAAGAGGGCGGAGGTCATTTCCAAGGCACGCTGTTCTGGTTCCCGCTGCGGCAAAGCGCCAGCGACCTGAGTAATACGCTGTACAGCGAACAGAAAGTGCAGTCTCTGCTGCAGTCCTTCCGGGCTGAGGCTCACTCGCTACTACTCTTCCTCACTCGCGTGCAGAGCGTCACGCTGATGGACATCCCGCCTCAAGGTCAGTGCTCACTGTAACAGTGGTCAGTATACAACGCAAATGCTAGCTCCAATCCTCAAGGCGCGGGCCAATCAAAATCATTCCCAAACCGTTCTAGACACATGCTTATTGCATTCTGTAATGGAATGACCAGAGCTACTGAATCTATTTGGCCTATAAGTGTTTATTTGGAGATGTCACTACATGTACTTCAACAACAACAACAACAGCAACAACAAAAAAAAATAATTAAACAACAACAACAACAACAAATAATAATTTGACAGAAATAATGAGGTTTGTAATGTCCCTTTGAAGACACAGAGAGAGGGGGGGGGGGGGAATATGAGGTGAAACGCAGTCAAGTTCTGTGAGAGAAATAACTTGTCACTTGAGGGCTTTGAACGTGCATCCGACGGTATACGAAGCATGAAACCTGCCCAGATAAGTGTCAGAACATCATCGCATGTTAAGGAATCGTCCATGGTTTGATACATGGAGTGGTCGTAAACAAATTGTCCTGAACAAGAGCAGTTTTACCACTTCAAAACGTATTCTAAGCGATGGTTGGTCCCAGGTTTAGTCCCAGATAACCGATTGAGACTGCAACGCAGCTGTGAAGCACATAGGAACTCCCATATACAAATGTTGGAATAAAATGGTTTGGAAAAAAAGAGGCAGTAGGGTGTTACTTAATTTCCTGGAATATAGAACTAACGACCCAAAGAGTAGGTCTTTTGTGGTGGTGGTGATGATGATGATGATGATGATGATGATGAGGAATGATGATGATAGAAGAAAGGAGTATGAAGACGATAAAGCTGACGATGCTTACTTAGCGAATCTATAGAATCTTTCGAATTTGTCTAGATCCATTTTAATTTTTAATTACAGACTGGGAGAGAGTGTTGAATATGCGGCTGTAAAGGGTCATTTAGCTTTGCTGTAGAGCTAGAGTTATTACTCATGCAGCCAATGTATAGCTGAATCACACGTAGCGATGTTCGGCCATTGAAATCTATCAATGACTATGGAATGGGATGTTTAACAATGAACAACACGCTCAAAGCCGTAGAATATGGTGTTGGTTATTAGTATGCGTTGCGTGGTTAGATTACCCGCCCCGGACGCAAACTTGTTTTTTCCAACCTAGTTCCAGTCATTCGCCCAAAAAGGCAATCACCGAAGTCGAACGAAGCTCTCCGATGTGTTACGAAATGACGCTTGCATGACTACGACTAGCTGACATTAAAAATGATCGCTGTTGCTTCTAATTCTGTTCGATTTACACAGATTTAGCATTTCGCAACGGTATACTTTGTTAATATGATCATAATATGAGCATAATTATTATTGACCATATTTAATAGTTGCGTTCCTTGATTTGCATTTTATTAGTTCTCAGCAGTAAAGGCTAATAATAGCATTGCCCATTTCCTGCCTCGAACCAAGTAGACACTGTTATACAGTATACATAGGCTTAATCTACATTATTACATTATAAGTCAGTCTCCGCCCAGCCAAGAAGCTCACTAGCTGAATATAATTATTAGACCTGTATTGTTTGTTTTATACGTAAATAAATGTATAAACTATATCTATTCTAATTGATAATATTTAGGCCTATACTTTATAATATTCGAATCTTGAAATTTCCGGAGAAGGACGAGTAGGCTAAGCGAATTTTTTTTATAATTCGAGATCAGAGTTAAATTAATAGTTAGTTATTCATTGCTTACAGGGGCCAGCGGACTGCAAAGAGTCGAATCAGAACCACAAAATCAAGACAACTCGAGATCAGAGTTAAATTAAAAGCTTATTAGTTATTCATTGCTTATACAGAGTCCAGCGGACTGCAAAGAACCGAATCAGGACCACAAAATCGAGACCACAACTTCCCAAGTAGTAGTAGTAGTAGTAGTAGTAGTAGTAGTGTAGTTATTTAGTTAAATCTTTAATTTATTTATTTGTTTTGTTTGTGTGTTGTTGTTATTATTATTATTATTATTATTATTATTATTATTATTATTATTATTATTATTATTATTATTATTATTATTATTATTATTATTATTTCTTATTATTATTATTATTATTTCTTTTTATTATTATTATTATTATTATTATTATTATTATTATTATTATTATTATTATTATTATTATTCCTACTTTAAAAAAATAAAAGAATAGTGTGCTGCTGTGCGTGCTCAATGGTGTAAATATGGTCAGTGACGTTTTGTTTGTTTTTGCTGAAGTTGGGTGTAACCCGAAATATTCAGATGGTGTTACTGGTTATTTTTTCTTATAGATTTAACAAAGTTTTCAGATGATTTATAGAAATTTCCGCCCGCCACGCAACATTTTTTTAATACGTGTTTCTCATTACAATACATATAATTGAAATACATATATAACAAATTTACTGTATCAGTTAAAAAGAATAATATTAGTTAAATAAATAATTGCTTTGGTGCTTGCAATAAAAAATATTACTGTTTTTTGAGACCATTATAAACTTGCTTTGCCTTGTTGTGCTGAAGGGACATCAACGTATCCATAGCGCTTTGAAGTTTTGTCATGGTTTTATTGTTGATATAGATGTGAAATCGTTGTATGTGTGCTTTATGTGTTATGTATTACTTTTACTCCTTATTACTAATTGTGTCAGTATATTATTCATCATAAAATAATAATAATAATAATACTAACGGCTTCAAAATGCAAATCTCGACTTGAGCTTGAAGCTGTGCAGATGGAAATAGAATTAGATCTAGCAGCGGCTATTTTTATGCACGGATGTTTCACCACAGGCTCTGAAGTCTTTTCTTTTGTCTTTGTAAACTCCTAAATACGTACGCAGTATAGTATGTAATTTAGGCCTACGAAAGACGAGACTTCCAAGCCTGTGGTTTCACGTAGTCCTGCCAGCATTCGTTCGTAAAACATCGGATAGCTTCGCTCGACTCGGAGAGCTTCGTTCGACTTCGGTAATTGCCTTTTTCGGGAAAGTGACTGGAACTAGGTTGGAAAAAACAAGTTCGCGCCCCGGACACAGAAGCGTATAGGGGACTTAAAGGTCATTAGTATATCAAGTTCCGTCCATTATATACTAGCAAGCTCGGTCAGTGCTTTCCAGATCGAGGACAAATAAATAAAACTGTGGTTGAGGGAAAGGAAATAGAACGCTCGCCAATTTGCGGACAGCTCTGTTGAATGTTGATCTTTGCAAAAACCATGATAGGTCTACACCGGCCATCAGAGTAACTGTTTAGAATTCCATGTGTGAAGGTGGAGCGCCACGAGCTACGTTCAGCGTTGGCCTATCTTCGGCGTGTAAGAAAGTCGTGGATCAACAAAGGCGATCCTTTCTAGACAGCATTACCGGCACCAGTCCCAACTTACCGGAAAACGAGGTTGTGTGCGTCACGCACATTGTCATGGAGACCTCGGATCGCGTGACTTCTGAGATCCAGGAGAGAAAGTGGCTCGTGGTCAACTATCACAGTGGCCGAAGGGAGATGACTCCTGAACTTTCCAAGCTGTGCAGCAAACTGAGTTATCGCCCTTATGTGGGAGTGGCTGTGCCGTTGACTAACAGAGACAGCTTTCAGAGTCAGGTTAGTTTATCTACAGCTTTAGCACATTAAAAAGCCTTTTCTGTACATAGTTTAGAATAAAAACGACGTTTTTTTGTCTGATTTAAAGTGCCAGTGAGAAAAACAACAACGCTGCTCTGGATTTATAGCCTATTGATACTTTATATATAATCGCACTGATTTTACTCAAGACGTTTTCCAACCATCTCCGTGGAAAAAATATTGTATTAAAACGAACTGAACTGAAAGCAAAATTTGATGTAATTGATGCTAGATTAGACAAATGATCCGGTGGCGCTCACGTAAAATTGTACACCAGATCTAAAGTTGGACACTGTTGCCACAGGTGTTTTGCTTCTTGCCACTGCCATTGGACACACGGTCACCGACTGGACTTCCGGTGCACGTGCATGGCTATTTGGCGCTAGAACAGAACCGGCGACACGTGAAGTGGCCCCCTGCTGACCAGCTGACCTCCCAGGATGACCAGTGTCTCTGGAATGACGCGCTACTTACGCGAGTCCTGCCTAGAGCTTACGCCATTGCTGTCGTCAGGTACTGCTCTAAGTAACGAATTGACACGAAAATGTTTTTATTATTATTATTTATAGTGCACTTGCCAGGTGAAAACAAGGCTCTGGGCGAAGCCACACATGTCGCCAACTTGAAGCATGATGAAGCACACTGTCAAACGTCCAGGACGAGCGACTAAAGTGAAGGGATTTTTGACTATGAGGTAAAGGAGTAATTCCTAACGTTAGTTACTGCTATTAGCCAGGGTCACTCTCTGCAGCATTCCTCTTCGTGGAGTCTCCCTCCTACTCCTCCTCCTCCTCATCATCATCATCATCATCATCATCATCGTCGTCGTCGTCGTTATCGTGTACTAACGTCTGCTTTTTGTCCTGTCCAGACTACAAGAGCTTCTCAGAGAAGAAGGCGAAACATTCTACAAGGCCTGGCCTGACGTCAGTGGCGTTAGTGACCGCTGGCGTCCATTGCTACGACCACTGTACCAGGAACTGGCCAGCAAGTCACTTTTTTACTCTCAGTTTCGCAGGTGGATCAGTCTCCAACATGGCACGCTGCAGCTGTTTCCACCCCAGACACACGTACGTACATATTATCTTTGCTTTGCTAACTTAACAGCACCTGGATGGGAAATGAAATACTGAGGAAAGAGGATAGGATAGGATAGGATAGGATAGGATAGGATAGGATAGGATAGGAGGAAAGAGAAGAGAGAGAAAAGGGAAGTGGGAGAAGAAAGAGAAGCAGAGAGATTTTATATTAAAAAATTACAATCGCAACATTTAACAATTAGGTTGAACATTTCAAGCGTACAGATTCTTCTCACCATTGCTCCTTGATTGAGGCATCCATACTACATTTATACAAGCCGTGATTTATACTAGCATGTAACAGAGAGGTGGAGAGTGAGAGAGTTCAATGAATAATGGGTAATGAAGGAGAGTGAGAGAGATTTTAGTTGTCCTAAACATGCTGTAATTGATGTGAACTTTGTGTGATGGCACCGATATGAGTCATTACATCCTATTAGAATGTTTTAGAGCAGGAAATTTGTAGATTAAGATTCTGTACATAATTATTTACATTGAAAGGTATGCATTGTACTACTTTAAAAACACTATTCTTTGTAAAACAGTTTGTGAATTGTAATGTAGAGGACAGCAGTAACAATTATGGTTACACGAAATGGTAGCTGCCAAATGTTGTGAAATGCTGATAGTCAACGAAGTAATTAAACCAAGAGGGTCCAAGCCTCTTCCTTGTGACAGACAAAATTATAGACTTGATGAGATAAAGGCCTTTGTCTTGCAATCTTTCAGCTGCAAGGGAGAGAGGCTGCAAGGGAGAGAGGCGTAGTGGCTTGACTTCATTGGAAGGTTCGTGGAGGTTCAAAAACTGTTTACGAGGTTATCAGATCCACAATCTAGGTTCCTGAACCCTTTTTAGTTCAAAAGGTTCAGCAATCTAGAACGAGATCGGAGAACCACGAAAACAAGTTTTTGAATCTCCACGAACCTTCCCATGAAATCAGGCTATTAGCAAACTCCCCTGTTCCCAGGACCAGCATTGTGAGACGGTCAACCTTTTACCAATCCCATAGAAACGTGAAGTTTAGACCACTGTTTGCACTGTTACTGGAAACTAAATAGCTTTTCATGTCTTGGGACTCAGGTGAGCTGTGACGTCAAGGCTGCTGTGGTGAAGGTGTACTCTGTGAATGAGCATCCCCTCATCCAGCTGCCGCAGCATGTTTACAAGGCCCTTGCAGACTATTCACTTCTGGGGTAAGTCAGACCCCAAGTTATTGGCAAACATTATTGGCCAAACCCAGATCTGATGAGCGAAATGTTCCAGAAAAGGTCCTCCAGCAAAGTCATCAGCAAAATATAGATGATCTCACCCACCCTCTCTTCAGCCATGTTTTGTGTATTTAGTCATATTTGGAAATACATTGAAATAGTCGGGGGCAATCATTACGAGTCAAATGTCGGTTTGTCAGTCGGTCGCTGTGTCAGTCAGTTTGAAGCCATATAACAGATGTTAACTATGCTTCATAGAAGCGTTACGTAGGTTAATGGCCTGCCTCCAGTGCTAATCTATTTGCTCTACCACGAAGGTCACTGCAGGCATTTTTGTTGCCAAACATGTTTGGCTAAATTTATCAAAAAAACCGGCTAAAGCCATTTTGTTGAACTTTGAAATACAGATACTTCCGATCATGCGCCATCTTTCAGTAGCCTGTCAGTCCGGTCGGTCAGCCGCTTCCAATTTAACTTTTGTATTCCAAACACGCTTTTGACCATATCTGAATAATAACGTAACCGAAATGTATCATTGTTATCTTGCGGATACTTTAATTTTACCATCCTGCAAAGACCATCCTGCAAGGCACAGTGCAAGGAGGTAGAAGAAGAGGGAAACCGAACAAGAGGTGGGAGGACAACATTCGAGAATGGATTGGCTTGACACTGAGCGAAACAGACAGGGTTGCTGAGGACAGGGAAAGATGGAGTACGCTGGTTAAACGATCATCTGTGGTGCCCCTACGACCTCCGAGTTACGGGATAGGATAGGGTAGGATAGGATAGGATAGGATAGGATAGGATAGGATAGGTTACTTTAACGATTGCTAAGCATGTTAGATCATTTGTATTTGTACTGTTTGAAAGGTCGTTGGGCTTCACCATTGTCTAAACACCTTTTAGGTTGTAGATCAAAATTGCTCCGCCCATTTAGATCATTGTTTGCTTGCAGATAGTTCACATTGTGACATTTCATTCCATGTTTCACAGTTTGTTTCGTTAGGATAAAGCCGATCGAGTAACAGCACCACGAAAGCATTTTGAAAAAAACTTTTGATAATGTTCATTCTTCCTCTAGGTGTGTGAGTGTCTGATATACATTGGAATGGCTTGCCATCTTGTTGTAAAAATGTTTTTTGATTTATGTGACGCTGGTGACTGTGATATTTAACTGTTATTTATGTAGGCCTATATATTTAACTGTTTTTTATGTAGGCCTATTTATTTAACTGTTATTTATGTAGGCCTATATATTTAACTGTTATTTATGTAGGCCTATATATTTAACTGTTATTTATGTAGGCCTATATATTTAACTGTTATTTATGTAGGCCTATTTATTTCACGGTATGCGTGGTTATGATGAGGGTGTTTGTGTGTGTGATGAGGCTGTTTGTGTGTGTGATGAGGCTGTTTGTGTGTGTGATGAGGCTGTTTGTGTGTGTGATGAGGCTGTTTGTGTGTGATGAGGCCATTTGGTTCCTGCTTGTTGCCCAGGCCATCAGCAGTTTACACGCATCCTTTACATTCAGTGGTGAAAAGTCACGAACTTCGCTGACCAAATTTTAAAAAATTCTTCCGATTTGGCTTTTGCACGAGCTCATATTTCGTTATCGGTACAGCTAAGTACAGATCAGTACAACTTATGTTAATCTGATGAATAAAACTTGATGCAACAACAAAATTTCGTTATTAGGTTGTGTGTATGAAATCCAAAATGATTTAATTTTATGAATGATATCTTGCTCACCTGTTTTGGATGGAAAATGAAGATCTGCAAACCTGTGTTTGAAGAATTAGAACGTATTTTGAAACAATGACTGGAAGTTTGTCAACTCCCGTTACCACAATTTGCTTCTGTCAACCGACAATGAACCGATTATTGGAAATCTTAATCTGTTTCAAATAACAGAAATAAGAATGTATGCAAGAATTTCAAATCGCTTCAATCAAAATACAACAAGAAAATAAAAAAACAAAACACAAATACACGAAGTCGCCACGAACTTGGAACGAGGCGGCGAAGCACGCCAGGGGAAATTAGTTTCATTCCATTTTCCCGAGCATGAAATGGAGGCGCCAGACTGGGTGTGCAAAATGAAAGAGGAACATAATGATGGGAAACCTCACCCTTATAGGACAGGACCCTTTCTTCTTTTTTCCTACAATTTCATCCACTAACTGCCTGTTGCGTTTTATCACAGGTCTGTAAAGACCATCACCCCATCAGACACCAGTCGGCTTGTAAAGCGAGCCGTGCCTCACATGACGCGCGACGAAAAGCTGCACGTGCTGCACTATCTGGCCCACCATGACGTCAGACTGCTTGCGGGACTCGACCTCCTGCCCCTAGCTAACGGCCAGTTTTCCCGTTTTGAACTTCAGCACCAACAGGCCCACGCCACATACTGGTGTACTCATGACAGGCTGCGCTTGTTTCCGGGCCTGGAAAAACACTTCTGTGACGTCAACGTGCCTGCTGACGTCCTGGAGGACTTGCAGGTCATTGCCGATTCAGGTAGGATTGCTGTTCATCATCATCATCATCATCATCATCATCATCATCATCATCATCATCATCATCATCATCATCATCATCATCATCATCTTCTTCTTCTTCTTCTTCTTCTTCTTTTTCTTCTTCTTCTTCTTCTCCTCCCATGGTGTCGGAGCTGAGTAAGGTAAGTTCGTTGTTTTGCTTCCTCTTCCTCCTCCTTGTTCTTTTCTTTGCCTGTTACTTGTAAGATGTCATAGTCCTGTTACTTGTATGATGTCATAGTCCTGTTACTTGTATGATGTCATAGTCCTGTTACTTGTATGATGTCATAGTCCTGTTACTTGTAAGATGTCATAGTCCTGTTACTTGTAAGATGTCATAGTCCTGTTACTTGTAAGATGTCATAGTCCTGTTACTTGTATGATGTCATAGTCCTGTTACTTGTATGATGTCATAGTCCTGTTACTTGTATGATGTCATAGTCCTGTTACTTGTAAGATGTCAAAGTCCTGTTACTTGTATGTTGTCATAGTCCTGTTACTTGTAAGATGTCATAGTCCTGTTACTTGTATGTTGTCATAGTCCTGTTACTTGTATGTTGTCATAGTCCTGTTACTTGTATGTTGTCATAGTCATGTTACTTGTATGATGTCATAGTCCTGTTACTTGTATGATGTCATAGTCCTGTTACTTGTATGATGTCATAGTCCTGTTACTTGTATGTTGTCATAGTCCTGTTACTTGTATGATGTCATAGTCCTGTTACTTGTAAGATGTCATAGTCCTGTTACTTGTATGTTGTCATAGTCCTGTTACTTGTATGATGTCATAGTCCTGTTACTTGTATGATGTCATAGTCCTGTTACTTGTAAGATGTCATAGTCCTGTTACTTGTATGATGTCATAGTCCTGTTACTTGTATGATGTCATAGTCCTGTTACTTGTATGATGTCATAGTCCTGTTACTTGTATGATGTCATAGTCCTGTTACTTGTATGATGTCATAGTCCTGTTACTTGTATGTTGTCATAGTCCTGTTACTTGTGTGATGTCATAGTCCTGTTACTTGTGTGATGTCATAGTCCTGTTACATGTAAGATGTCATAGTCCTGTTACTTGTATGATGTCATAGTCCTATTCTATCCTATCCTGTCCCGTAACCCGGAGGTCGTAGGGGCACCACAGATGATCGTTTAACCAGCATACTCCATCTTTCTCTGTCCTCAGCAAACCTGATGGCTTCGCTCAGTGTCAAACCAGTCCATTCCCGAATGTTGTCCTCCCACCTCTTTTTCGGTCTCCCTCTTCTTCTACCTCCTTGCAGAATAGTCTTTGCAAGGCCTGATGATCTGGTGACGTGGCCATACCATCGGAGTTTCCGTTTCTTCACCACTGTGAGCAGGTCATCGTGTTGTCCAATGGCTTGTGTGATGGTCTGTCGGACTTCATCGTTGGTGATGTGTTGGGTATAGGAAATGCCCAGAAGTCTTCTGTAGCACCTCATCTCCATGCTTTGTATTCTTCGTTGGAGATCTGCTGTGAGGGTCCATGCTTCGCAAGCATATAGGAAGATGGAGATGACAAGGGAGCGCAGCAGTCTTACTTTGGAATGTAGACTGATGGTCCTGTCTTTCCAAATGGGCTTCAACCTTGTCAGGGCAGCAGTTGTTTGTGCGATCCTGGAGAGGACTTCCTGTCGGGACCCATCTTCTGATACAATGGCTCCTAAATATTTGAAGCTATGCTCTGTGTTGAGGGATTGGCCTTGGACTTTGATGTCTGTGTTGATGCCATTGGTGTTGTTGGTCATCATTTTGGTCTTCTCTGCACTTATTTCCATTCCATAAGCTCTGGAGGTTGTGTCAAGCCTCTGTACCAGCTGTTCAAGTTCTTGTTCCTATCCAGCCAATCCATCAATGTCATCCGCAAAAGGAAGATTGGAGATTGCTCTACCCCCTATGCTGACTGTGCCTTCATGATCTGCAAGAGCATCTGACTTGATGCGCTCTAGGAAGATGTTAAAGAGTGTTGTAGAGAGCAGGCATCATGTCGTAGTCCTGTTACTTGTATGATGTCATAGTCCTATAACTTGTAAGATGTCAGTTTGTTTGTTACTTTGTTTGATGTTATTTTGTTGTTGTTGTTTTTTTCTTTGAGGTAAAGCGCTATGAACTCTAGTGAGGAAGATCGAGTACAAATGTGTAGTAGTAGTAGTAGTAGTAGTAGTAGTAGTAGTAGTAGTAGTAGTAGTAGTAGTAGTAGTAGTAGTAGAGGTGGTGGTGGTCGTGAAGGTGGTAGTAGTAGTAGTAGTGGTAGTGGTAGTATGGTCTTGTTACTTATAAGATGACTTAGTCTTTTTACTTGTTTCAGTTTTTTGAGTGATGTTGAATGTGTTAATGAGCATACAGGACAGACATAGTGAGAAAAAAGTTATGTAAGACATAATGCTCTTTGTTTTTTGTTTGGCGTACTACACGCATGGAATAGCCGTGTTTGTAGATATCAAGAAAGCCTTTGACCTAGTCTGGCATGCAGCTCTGTGGGCAACCATGAGAGTGTACAACATCAGCCCCAACATTATTGAAGTCATCAAAAACCTGTATGTTCAAGGCTAGGGTTAGGGTTAGTGCAGTCCTCCACAACATGGCCTGCAGAAACTGGTTTAGAACAACAATCGGTGTGCGTCAAAGATGCCTACTCTCTCCAACACTCTTCAATATCTTCCTGGAGCGCATCATGTCAGACGCCCTTGCAGATCACGAAGGCTCAGTCAGCATAGGGAGTAGAGCAATCTCCCACCTCTGTTTATCGGACGACATTGATGGATTGGCAGGAGAGGAACAAGAACTTGGTCAGCTGATACAGAGATTTGACACCACCTCCAGAGCCTTCGGAATGGAAATAAGTGCAGAGAAAACTAAAATAATAACCAACAACCCCAAGGGCATTAACACTGACATACAAGTCCAAGGCCAATCCCTCCACACGGTGCATAGCTTCAAATATTTAGGAGCCACTGTATCAGACAGTGGGTACCGACAGGAAGTCCTCTCCAAGGTCGCACAAACAATTGCTGCCCTGACAAGATTGAAGCCCATTTGGAAAGACAGGACCATCAGTCTACACTCCAAGGTAAGGCTGCTGCGCTCCCTTGTCATTTCCATCTTCCTATACGCTTGGGGAAAAACATGGACCCTCACAGCAGACCTACAACGAAGAATACAAAGCATGCATGCAGATGAGATGCTACAGAAGACTTCTGGGCATTTCCTATACTCAGCACATCACCAACGACGAAGTCCGACAGATCATCACACAAGCCATTTGACAATACGATGACATGCCTACAGCGATCTTGACCTTTGAAGTAGAGAAATACAATGACCCCGGAAGCTGGCCACTGTTCCAGATCATTTTCCTATGAAATTTGAACAAACTCTGTCTAGCGGGTCTTGAGACATGGCGCGTGACGGACAGGCGGACAAATGGAAGGACTGACGTACATACTGACAGACGGACATTTGTCTGGTTCTCATTCCCGACCATTACTCAAAAATGCAAAAAGAATGTGTGATAATTCTATGATTTACAAACTTCGGTTTATGCACTACAAGACTCATATTGACATACTAATCAAAAACGTATAATTACAGTTAATAATTAATAATAATAATTTATTTTTATAGCGCAATCCAAACTTAGTTAAATCTTGCTCTAATCATTAATTATTTTCCTTAATTTTCAATCATTTGATTCGTTTCGTTGGTGCTGATATAGTTTTGCTCCTGTCATCGTCGTCGTTGTTGCTGTTATATTGGTGTTGTTGTTGTTTTTGTTACGTAATCTTATTACCGTTATTTCCCAGTGCATGTAATGTAATGATGTATTTTATAAAATCTTTGTGTTTTCTCTATTACTTTTCTGATTTCACACATGTGTACATGTACTGTACAGAAGTGTCAGTCTGTGTACTCACTATGAGATAATAATAGGTATTTTTAGCATACTTATCATGCCTGCTATACGCAGATGACATAGTATTACTAGCAACCACAAAAGCAGCGTTACAAAACAAATTAAATCAATTACATACCTACTGTTTTGATTGGGGCCTAAAGGTTAATACTGATAAGACCAAAGTTATCGTATTTTCTAAAATAGAACCAAAAGTACCGATAATTTTTACTTGTGGTCAAAACATCATACCTATTGTAGAACAGTACAAATATTTAGGAATTATTTTCCATAAAAGTTCAGGTCTTCACATTGCTGAAAAGAATCTTAAACAACAAGCTAATAAAGCCTCACATGCTTTAAGACGAACTATTCGTGGGCAAAACATAGAGTTAGGAACAATGCTTCACTTATTTGATATGCTAGTAAAGCCGGTTCTGACCTATGCTTCAGAGGTCTGGTTTCCCTTCAATAGAACTAAATTGCAAAATCAGCCCCATGATGACTTATTTAATATTTTTGCTGATTCTTTTTCGTCACAAAATGTTTCCGAAAGTCTTCACATTAAATGTTGTAGAAATATTTTAGGAGTTCATAAGAAATCAATTAAGCTAGCAGTGCTTGCCGAATTGGGTCGTTATCCAATTTCTATCAGTATGATATGTCAATCTCTTTCTGGATACACTTGAACACGTCTTCAGAGTCAACTTTACTTCATGATACGTATCATGAAATGGTGTTGAATGATCCCCAAAATACATGGATACTCTGTGTAAAAAATATTTTACACAGGTTAGGTTTGGGTCACGGTTGGTCAAACCAAGGTACCCTAAGTTTAACACGATTGAAATTTACGCTAAAGGAGAAGCTTCAGGAGAAATATGTTTTATTTTGGAACAAAAAAAGATTCTATCAGAATTCCAAATTAGCGTTTTACAATCAAATGAATATAGGAACTAGATATGAATTTCAAACATATCTTTTATGTAAAAATCTTAATTACCGACAATCCATGTGCAAGTTAAAAATAAGCGCACACGAACGTGAAATCGAAAAGGGCAGATATAAAAATATCCCTCGAGAGCACCGTGTGTGTAAATGTTGCAACGTGATTGAAGACGAGCTTCACTTTCTGGACAAGTGTGTATTGTATAATAATGAAAGACAAAAGTTTATTGGTGAAGTTCTCAACTCTAATGATAGGGAATTATTCATAAACAACCTTGCAATATTGAAACCGAGCATGATTTTTCAAAAGGGAATATGTTCAAACTATCTTTCATCCTATATTGTTCGCTGCTTCAAAATAAGACTTTCTGCACTATAAATGTCAAGACCTTTCTCTTGACACAATGACAAGAATTGCATGCGTCAATGTACCATATATTGTGTCTTGTAAACCTTGTTTTGGTTTAATGACAATAAATATTCGTATTCGTATTCGTATACATGTATGCACTTTGATCAGTAATAATCTTAGCAATTAAATATATGTTCACAGGATGGTATAACCTATTAAGACTACGTATTTTGAAAAAAAAATTGACTCTTGACTCTCAATGAGCTGTACGTTTTAATGTCATGGGTTCTCTAAGAGGCATATTTCTAAATTCTCTTTGTCCATAGTGACATTGACCGTTGACTGTTTTGTGAAATGGAAAGTACCAAACTTTGCCAGTGGTATGTTTATTTGTGGTAGTTGTGCGCCAGTAGTTTTTGAAATAGATAAGAATTTCATTAAACAATTGATGTAATGATAGCGCAGAGGTTAAAGGTCGGACAATTTGAACTCCAAAATGTTTAGGTACTATGACTTAGTAAATGAACTGAACCAACAAAATTCAGTTACGTAAGAGTGCTTTCGTCACATCTTAAAATTAACAATTTAGCGAAATGGTAATATTTTCTACTATTGGCCTTGAAAGTGTGAAAGTGAAACATCTTGAACTGCAAGTGGACATCATTTGTAGATGTCAGTATGAATGAATAAATGAATGAACATTTATTAAGTGAATACACATTTCTACACAGTAAACATGATCACAGCGCTGATAACATTATATGATATGATTCTATTTACTGTTTCTGATATTTTGGAGAGTGAAAACGGACATGTCAGTGTGACACCAGCTTTGACCAACGTCATTTGCAAATATTTGTAATAAACCATTCATATTAGTTTGAATGTGGTTTTCCCCCCGAATATTTCTGATGATAATTCACCATAGATATAAACCAAACTTGTGCTCACTGTGACCTTGTCCTTGGCCCACAAAATATTATTATATTGAGCGTACATTGCGCTTCAATAAACACTTATGGGATAATACTAATAGTTGTTTTAATCTATAAAAATTTGGCGTTTGATGATTTATACTCTCCAAAAAATGCTTTTCAAATATTGTGTCTAGTGACCTTGCCCTTTGACCTTTGGAAATAGGACTAAGCTTAATTTTCAGTGAGAACCCCATTGCTGAACGGCATACTATCCTATCCTATCCTGTCCCGTAACCCGGATGTCGTAGGGGCACCACAGATGATCGTTTAACCAGCATACTCCATCTTTTTCTGTCCTCAGCAGCCCTGATGGCTTCGCTCAGTGTCAAACCAGTCCATTCTCGAATGTTGTCCTCCCACCTCTTTTTCGGTCTCCCTCTTCTTCTACCTCCTTGCACTGTGCCTTGCAGAATGGTCTTTGCAAGGCCTGATGATCTGGTGACGTGGCATACGGCATACATTACTGTTTATATTAACGGCATACTACTGTTTATATTCCTTGAGTTTGATGTCTTTGGGGTTTGTTACGATTGAGACGCATACAACAGATCTGATTATCGTGTTGATCAAAGCATGCAGTAATAGCGTATATTTACCTTTGATTTGATTTTGCGTTGTTGCTAGAAGAAGCTTTGTATAAGGTTGATAATTTTCTTTGGTCGAGACTGTTGAGAATTTTCTGGAATTACTTGTTTATTATCGATCGAAGCTTCTAGAGCTTACGGGTAAAAGCTGGTCAAATCATATAGATTCGTAAACATTATGTGACGTTAGGAAGTGCTTAGTTCCGGTGACGAGTTTTATTTTGATTTGGTGTTATTGCGTCATGCTGGAATGTTCTAATTTGTTCTCGATTGCAGAGAGGTTATATAAGGAATGTATTGTCTGCTTGTGTGTTGATTTTTGAAGTGATTTTCGGAAAGCGATCTTGTATGCAGTTGTTGATATTTTTGCTGAATAAAGTTGTAAAACTTTATACATTGACTCCTGCCTTGTTGCTGAGTGAACAGGCTGCGTACATAAACGAATTCGAGTTACACCTATCAAGATTCAAGCATCGGGGCTGAATCAACTGTTGATAAATACTGTGTAATAGGTTTCTTATTTGACTTTATAAAAAAAAAATTCTTCACCTTCCCTGACTTTAAAGAAAAAGATAGCACCAGCCATTCCAAGTTCATACAGTAGTTTTGTTTTACATAGATGGGAATGTACCAAAATAGTGATGCCAGTTGTTGTATCAATTGCTATTTATCAGATTAACATACACTGTACTGATGAATGATGTCAGTATAGCCCAGAGGTCAAAGGGAAGAAAAAGTGAACACTGCTACCTTTATTGACTTAACTGAACCAACAAAATCAACCTCAGCGCGCCATCCCTAGAGGTAATTCAATTCAATTCAATTCAATTCAATTCAAACAACTTTATTTATCCAGATTTGGCAATTACAATGGGGGTATAAATGCTCTCTAATTAAAAAAAAATCACAACAATATCTAATATACATGAGGATGTCTACAAACAATAACAACTTGCACAAAACACAGCGGCAGCCCCCCGACACCATCCGCACATACACACTGCCCATGCACACACATACATCCAGTTCATAGACATTTACCCCACACAGGCATACATCACCAGCTGCACTCACCACAGACACAGGCATAAAAATAACAAGGTAGAAGATTCATTAAAGGAAAAAGCAGCTAAGGTTAGTTATTATCAGGCTAATTGTTTAACTTTTAGTTTTTATGCATTAATTGTTCTTACTCTTGTTCATCAACTGTATTGCATGAGGCACGAACGATTTTAAATACCGATTGGTCTTGCACTGTGGCATCTTAAACCTCCTCCCAGATTGCATCAAAACAAATTCCTCAGCTAGCGCATGATGTGGCATAGAAATAATCGAAACAGCCCTCCTAAGTGTTTGTTGATCACAAAAAGTACTCAGGTCTCTTTGCCTGTCACCAATTATTTTTGAACATATATTTACTATTGAGCGCAGACTGATCTTGTCATGTACAGAAAGGCTGTTAAACCAGCAGACAAATGAAAAACACAACAAGCTTTCTATGAAAGACTGATAAAAACGGCTAAGAATAATAGAGCTAACAGAGAAACTTTTAAGTTTACGAAGAAGATACATTCTTTGTTGGCCTTTTTTTATGATGTTCGCAGTGTTGGCGTCCCATTTTAATTGACTATCAAAAACAGTTCCTAAATATTTAAATTCATCCACTTTGTCAACAGGCTTGCCATGAATCGTACTACACACATCCTCATCTTTCTTCCTTCTGAAATCAATATACATTTCTTTTGTTTTTAATACATTTAACTCTAAAAAATTTTCATCACACCAATTAACAAATTCTGCCAAGCTCTCTGTATGACTGCTTTCTTTACCTATAAGGAGAGACAACAAGGCTGCATCATCAGAAAATTTAACAAGATAGGTTCCCTCCCTTGAGCTTCTACAACTGTCAGTATACAAAATGTATAAAAAAGGTGACAGACAACATCCCTGAGGTGATCCAGTGTTTGTTATAACAGTATCAGAAAAAAGACCATTAACATAAACACGTTGCTGTCTACAAGTCAAAAAATCTAAAATCCAAGAGACAAGCTGATGTTGAATGTGAAAATCTGAGATAAGTCTTTGTATTAAAATATGTGGTTGAACAGTATTAAAAGCAGAGCTAAAATCTGCAAAAAGAATTCTGGCATGTGCATTTGGTTTCTCTAGATGTTTATACAGAGTGTTAAGGATGAACAGCTTGGCATCATCAACCCCTCTCCTAGCTCTATATGCAAACTGTAATGGATCTAAGAGTGATTCTGTTGCAGATAAAAGTAGGTCTTTAACAATTTTTTCCAGTGTTTTCATAACTAAGCTTGTTAATGCTACTGGGCGAAAGTCGTTAAGATTTTGAGGATTGGCAATCTTAGGCAAGGGCACGATATTGGAGAATTTCCAGAGAGCAGGGATAGAGCCAAAGTCGAGAGAGAGCTGGAAGATGCGAGAAAACACACCGCCAAGCTGTTCTGCACAACAACGCAAGACACGCCCACCTATCCCATCGGGACCTTGGGCTTTATGTACATTTATTTTCTTAAACAAACCTGTTACTTGCTCTTGTGAAATAACAATATCATTTTGGGGATGCAAAGATTCTTTAAGAGCTTTAATATTATTAGAAAAATCATGTTTCTCAAAACGGTTATAGTGAATATTCAAAGCGTTAGGAAGGTCACTATCATGTACATTATTTAATTTGACAGTTTTCTTCTTGCTTTCTGTAGATTTATTTACATTTGCCATTGTCTTTATTCCATTCCAAGCTGCTTTCAAGTCCCCACAACTGTAACGTTCTTCTATTTTGTCTTTATATACCATTTTGCTTCACAACAAACTATTAGTAATACACCTCTTTGTGCCTTCCTTTTGAATTTGAAGATTCAAGATTTAATCCCATTACTTGCTCTTTTTGGGATGTGGAGAATATAAAAATATAAACATAACAACCATAATTCCATTTTTTAAATATCATTAACATTACTAACATTCCAACTTTAACATCCAAAACGATATAATGTTTGACCAATATTGTTACTATTATTAGCACATGCCCTGTCCTAATTGTATAATTTTAATCAAATTTAGTAACACCTGTTTTCTTTCCCGAAATAGTTCCTAGAAAATTAAAGTTATTTTAGGCAATGCGAATATAGACAAACGTGGTTATTGATTTGACTTTTCCGGATGAACAATATTGAGCATTCAAAATCGTGTAATGGACAATATAACCTCAAGATCAAGATCAATATTACGTAATAGAAATTGCGTCATGTTGTTTGATAATATGTGACATTCAAACTCTTGAAAAGGTCGTGTTAGTTTCATCATTTTCTTTCATGATATTTGGTTTCTTCATGCTATTTTAATATACATGCAAGAATGTAATGTTTTAGGCACTTATACATGCATTTAATAGGATCTTGAACATCAATCCTAAATTAATCGAATTTAAATAAATATTTAGGCAGCAGTGCAATCGCTGAAGAAAGGGAAGTCAGCGGGAGTGGACAACATACCAGCGGAACTGCTACAAGCAGGAGGAGAAGCGATGACTGATGCTCTCACCATTATCTGTAACAAGATCTGGCAGAGTGGGGAATGGCCTACACCATGGACCCAGTCGCTTGTCATCACTCTTCCCAAAAAAGGTAACCTTCAGGAGTGTGAAAATTACCGCACCATCAACCTCATCAGCCATCCCAGCAAGGTCCTCCTGAAAATAATACTCAACAGGTTGAAACCACAAGCTGAACAAATCATAGCTGAAGAACAAGCAGGATTCATGGCAGGGCGAAGTACCACTGAAGAGATTTTCAACCTCAGAATAATCTGTGAGAAATACCTACAGCACCAACAACATCTATATCATGTGTTCATAGACTTCAAGAAGGCATTTGACCGAGTCTGGCATGCAGCTCTATGGGCAACCATGAAAGTGTACAACATCAGCCCTAAAATTATAGAAGTCATCAAAAGCCTGTATGACAAGGCTACCAGTGCAGTCCTCCATAACAGCGTCATCGGGAACTGGTTCAGAACAACAATCGGTGTGCGTCAAGGATGCCTACTCTCTCCAACACTCTTCAACATCTTCCTAGAGCGCATCATGTCAGATGCTCTTGCAGATCACGAAGGCACAGTCAGCATAGGGGGCAGAGCAATCTCCAATCTTCGTTTTGCGGATGATATTGATGGATTGGCTGGAGAGGAACAAGAACTTGAACAGCTTGTACAGAGGCTTGACACCACCTCCAGAGCTTATGGAATGGAAATAAGTGCAGAGAAGACCAAAATGATGACCAACAACACCAATGGCATCAACACGGACATCAAAGTACAAGGCCAATCCCTCAACACAGTGCACAGCTTCAAATATTTAGGAGCCACTGTGTCAGACAATGGGTCTCGACAGGAAGTCCTCTCCAGGATCGCACAAACAACTGCTGCCCTGACAAGGTTGAAGCCCATTTGGAAAGACAGAACCATCAGTCTACATTCCAAAGTAAGACTGCTGCGCTCTCTGGTCATCTCCATCTTCCTATATGCTTGCGAAGCATGGACCCTCACAGCAGATCTCCAACGAAGAATACAAAGCATGGAGATGAGGTGCTACAGAAGACTTCTGTGCATTTCCTATACTCAACACATCACCAACGTTGAAGTCCGATAGACCATCACACAAGCCATTGGACAACACGATGACCTGCTCACAGTGGTGAAGAAACGGAAACTCCGATGGTATGGCCACGTCACCAGATCATCAGGCCTTGCAAAGACCATTCTGCAAGGCACAGTGCAAGGAGGTAGAAGAAGGGGGAGACCGAAAAAGAGGTGGGAGGACAACATTCGAGAATGGACTGGTTTGACACTGAGCGAAGCCATGAGGGCTGCTGAGGACAGAGAAAGATGGAGTATGCTGGTTAAGCGATCATCTGTGGTGCCCCTACGACCTTCGGGTTATGGGACAGGATAGGATAGGGATAGGATAAATAAATATTTAATATTGTCTTTTTATGTAAGGATTTCATGAGGAGATTAATTACCACAACAGTCTGAGCCAACCGTTAGTTTGGAGCAATGCGAGCAGTTTTAAATGATTGTTGTTAGCATTTGAGTCATATGGGTTTTGCCACTCTAGGTTTTTCAAACTGCGAAAGAGAATTAGGAACAAAACATTATGAGTACAGCTATTCTTTTACAGGCCTGATGACCGTGGAGCCGCTGCTGGAAGCGCAGATGGCATCACTGCTGAAGCAGAGTATCGCCGTGACCTATCGCAATAGACAGGTTGCCATCAACGACCACTGGCTGCAGCATGTCTGGGACTTTCTACGTCGTTACCAAACTGACTTGACACAGTTCATCTCTGTTCCACTGCTGCCTGAGAAAATGTCTAGCCATTACGTCCTTCGCGAACTCTCTACGGGTTTGTTCATCTGTCAGTCCGCACGGGGCATCCACCTGTCACAAGATCTTGCTTCAGCCTTGACCCTTCTCGGGGTCACCGTGCTAACCTCATTGCCTGAGTACGTGATGGAGCACCGACACGTCATGGCAACGTATGTCCAGTATCCCACTGACGAAGGAGTAACCAGCGTCCTGTCTCTTGTTGATCAGAGCTCAGCCACTAAGGCTTTCAACAAGGCAGCTTCTGTCAAAGACAAAGCCGCTATGGTACAGTTTATCTGCAAGATCGCGAACCCTCTTCTTGTTTCACTGTTCAGAGGCTTGAAGTTGTTCACGTCAACTGACGGAGGTCCGGCAAGTGTGGAGGATTGTCCGTATGTAGCGCCACCAGAGCTGCCTCCTTTGCTACCTGCAAAGCTGCTACATTGCAAAGGAGCGGAGAGTAAAGCTGCACACCGTCTGGGAGCCACTGAAGTTTCCTCACAAAAACTCATCCTCGAAGTTTTGAAGAAAATGACTTCGGGGGCTTATGCTAGAGACGAGATCTCTGTCTTTTTGCGTTATGTGATGCAAAACCGAGAATTGATGAAAGACCAACAAATCTGCAATCTTGCCCGTGGTGTGCCATTTGTGGAGACTGAATCCAAAGATTTGAAGAAGCCTATAGACCTTTACAACCCTACGCCAAATCTCCGTACACTGCTGCACTTCCAGCGGAACAAGCTGTTCCCAAACAGCCATTGGACTCAGCCAGATGTACTGAAGAAACTGAAGAAACTGGGACTGAGAGATGTAGATAAAGTACAAGAAGAGGATTTGATTCATGCTGCCAGCAGCGTGCAGACAGCTTGGAACACTCGGAACACACAAGGACAAGAAGCGGCCACACAGACTGCAGAATCAATGTGGCAGTACCTTGTACAGTATGGCTCCAACATTTCTCAGGATTGTCGCAGGAAGCTGGCTAGCATCCAGTGTCTACCCTGCCTGCAGGAAAAACCGCAAGGATACCCATCGTCTCTGCCGCTCGTATGCACACCCAAACTGGTGAAACCTCAGGAAATGACAACTTATGGCCTCGTCTCTGTCATAGGCTCTGTCACACCCATTGCAAAACCTGGATTGGCGGAAGATGTGGCCCAGGATTTAGGTATCCAGCAAATCGCTCAGCTTGACCCTGTTCTGAAACATCTCGTCAACGTGACCAGAAACTACACAAGAGAAGAGGCAACCAACTTCAAAATTCAGCTTCAGACCATCTTCGAACGGCTTGCAGAAATGAGCAGACGAGTGCGTGGCATTTCTGTTATTAACAACCTGCGTGAAATGAGCTGCATGCTGGTAGACTCAGAGGATAAGTTCGTCCAGCCCAGAAGGCTGTGCCTTACACGCGAAGTTAGCCACGTGGACCTTCGCCCATTCAGATTTTTCTCGATACAGCTTGACACAGAGGAAGTGAGAAAACTGGTCAAAGCGTGCGGCAGTGCCAGTACCCAAGACGATGAAATGTTGCACAGCGTGCTGGGTGAAATACGTGATAAATACCAGGGGCTCAGGTCTGCACACCCAGACTACAGCACTGACCTCATACTGGTGAAGCGCATCCTAGACAGGATACGGGAAGGTGGAGACATTCGCAGTGGAACCACACTATTGCCTGTCGTCACAAACATTGAAGGTGTGTTACATTTTGTCATAGCCAGAGACTGTACTGTGGCCCCAGCCAGTATTGCCAGGAATACTGGAGTTGATAACAAACTTTACCATTTTGTCCTGCATGACATTGACACACGGCTTGCTTTAGACCTTGGTGCACTCAACATGCCTGCACGTGCACTGACTGGCGTGGAAGACATTGACTACGAATATGATGACTATGAACAATGTGAAAAACTCACATACCGACTGCATGGTCTGTTGAACGAAGCTTACACAGACGGATTCTCAGTACCCAAAGAACTCATTCAAAATGCAGATGATGCAGGCGCCAGCAAAGTCTATTTTCTTTTAGATGAAAGAGAAAATCGAGACGCAAGAAGTTCATTGATTTGTGACGAGATGGAGAGCTTACAAGGTCCCGCCATTTGGACGTACAATGACGCTACATTTTCTGATGATGATTTTCAAAACATCGTCCGTTTTGGTGCTGGAACCAAAAAAGAAGATGCATCCAAGGTAGGCCGCTTTGGCCTTGGCTTCAGTGCTGTGTACAACCTCACAGAGGTGCCCTGCTTCCTCAGCAGACACTGGCTGGCCATGTTTGACCCTCAACGCAAATTCTTACACAAAGGCAAAGGTGGCATGAAACTGGACTTCAGAAAACCCATCAACAAGGACTTGCTTGGCAGATACCCAGACCAGTTTAAACCCTTTAATAATGTCTTCGGATGCCAACTGCAGAGTAGTACGGCCATTGATTTCCCTGGCACGCTGTTTCGTTTCCCACTGAGAACATCACAACAGGCAGATACAAGTGAACTGAAAAAAGAAAACTATTCATCAGGAAAACAGAAAGAGTTTTTGAGGATGTTGCTGGAAAGAGCAGGCAGCGTGCTGATGTTCACACAAAACGTGCATGAGATCTGTGTATACCACTTGCCCCCAAACAGCAAGGACCCCAGTTCCATGAAACTCTTGCTGTCGGTGAGAAAGAAAGACTGCTCTCCTGTTGTGCTTTTACCTCAACAAATGCAGCTCAACAGAAGTACCGTAATGGAGTACTTCAAGGAAAATTGGGGCAATAACAATCGAGCCATCTCGATGAGCCACACATTTAGGATACAACACACAGTTAGCAAGGACGCCAAAGGCGTGTGTGGCGTGGAGGAGAGTTGCAGTGAGACCCACTGGCAGCTGGCTTGGGCCTCGGGTACAGGCAAGTCGGCCGTACAGGCCTTGCAGTACTGGAGACAAGAGGGACTGGTGCCTGTGGCTGCTGTGGCTGTGTCCCTGAGCGAGAGGGGATTGCAGGCGCTGTCAGAGGGACCGCCGGGCTTCTACAAAAAAGGCCATCTTTACTGCTTTTTACCTCTTCCTGAGGAAACATCCAGGGTGGAACTACCAGTACATGTCAATGGAATGTTTGCCTTGACCTCTGACCGCCGTGGGCTACGATTACAAACAGAGGACGATCTTGACGATAGAGAATCGCTGTGGAATGCAGCACTGTATAGTGATGCCATTTGCCAAGCCTACTTTCTTCTTTTGAAGTTGGTCAGATCACAGGTCACCCAAAACGCGGATTTAGACATGTACTTCTCTCTCTGGCCTGCTGCCAACAGTATCCCGGCACTCGCCACCAGCTTTTACCAGCGCATACAACATGATGCTGACTGTGCCATCTTTCCTGTCCCAACCAATGCATCATGCAACAGTATAAACTGGACGGTGTTTAGGGACGCACGATTCCTTGATCCAGCTTTCAGAAATGCTGATTGTGGGCAGTTTGCATGGAAGGCACTACAAACATGTTGGAAAGGCCCTGGCAGTCTAGTGGACATCCCATCGAACATCTGCCAGTTGATTGAGAAGGGCTGTGGTCAGGCATACAAGGACAAAGTTTTAACAGAAGTACAGTTCTACCGAGATTTCTTCTTTCCTAACTTGGAGAGCGACTGGTGGCTGATAGAGCACAGAGACAGCTTGGTCCACCACGCCCTGATGCACAAAAACAAAGAGATCCAGGAACTTGTGAAGCGCTATGCATGCATTCCCTGTCAAGGCAGCAGGCAACTGAGACCACCAGACCAGCTTGTCAATCCAGACGGCAAAGTCGCCGCACTTTTTCTGCTGGAAGAGGGCCGTTTCCCCCAAGCTGCCAGCAAAGAGAAGAAAAGCGAAGAAACGTCACTGAAGAAAATAAATTTCAGTGATGTCAGCACATTGCAACGTTTGTCCAGCCTTGGTATGACCACAGACATATTGCCCTGGGGCATGTTGACTGACAGAGCAGAATCCATCATGGAGCTCATGGAAAAAGGACAGAAGGAAGAGGCTCTGACACGAGCATCGAGATTAGTTTCGTATATGGCCGACATTTCTAACAAGTTGTTTCAAGAGTGCCCCCCACACGTACGAGAGTCGCTGTCACATGCTGCATTCCTTCCAGTTTTAGCAAAACCGGCATCCTGGCCATTCAGATGGGTAGGTGACACAGACAGATCACTATTTGCTCCACCTAAAGAACTGAGCTCAGACAAACTGAGAAACATTGTGGCGTCTTATACCAAATTGCTGGACACCAGGGCACTGGAAAAATGTGGCCAGTCAGGTTTTCTGACAGGGAAACCTAAGGAAGTTCTAAAGTGGCTTGGCGTCATTGTGGAAGAGGACTACAGCAATGAGGAACAACTACAGAAAGCAATGCAGCAACTCATCAGTATTGCCAACCACCACAATGAAGACCCAGACAACGATAGAAAACTGTCACAGGACGTCAGTACTGAGATATATGAATACATAACAACATGCTTACGAAGGACAGACAAACAGTCTGTTCAGACAGGCGTCCACAAATGTCTGTCTGACAAAGCCATTGTCTGGACTGGAACGCACTTTGTTTGTCCAGGGAAGGTGGCTTTCTCCTGTCACAACCACAAGTGTTCGCCCTTACTCTTTGAGCTGGAAAGTAGTCTTCGCAGACACAAGATATTGTTTGAGGCCATTGGGGTGAGGGCCACGTTCGAAGTGGATGACGTGTTGTCTGTACTTCAAGACTTAAACGAACGCAACAAGGGTGCTACTTTGGCACAGGAAACAGTCAGTCTTGTATCTAGACTTGCTCAAATGCTGGGAGAGATCATGAAGATGCGACCCACTGAAGACATTGTTTGCAGTCGTGTTTTCCTCCCCGACCGTGGTGGTATCATGACATCAGCTAATCTTCTGTGTGTTGATGACTGCCCCACGCTTACTGAATCTGAACTCATGAAGTTTGTTTGCGACAAGATTCCTACGGAGACAGCACGTCTGCTTGGTGTGAAGAGCAAGAGGCGTCAGGACTATGACACCATGATTGAACTAATTGAAGTAGAACCTTTTGGTCAAAGTGAAAAATTGACAGATCGCATCCAGCGTTTGCTACAGGGCTACACGTTCGACTCGTCCCTTTTCATGGAACTTTTCCAGAATGCCGATGATGCAGGTGCTACAGAGTGCAAGCTGATTATGGACCTTAGGCACCTTAAAATGGAGAAAATCCCTATGAACTGGGACCAGCTACAAGGACCTGCCTTATGCTGTTACAACAACAAGTCGTTCACAAGAGAAGACATGCAAGGCATTCAGAAGCTGGGAGTAGGAAGCAAGTCACGAGATGCACTCAAGATAGGGCAGTACGGAGTTGGCTTCAATGCTGTATTTCATGTTACTGACGTTCCTTCATTCTGGACCAAAGAGGATGACAAACGTGACGTGATCTGTGTCCTGGACCCTAACTGTCAATACGTTCTCAACACCATAGAAAACAAACCCGGTATAAAGTTTAACGACATTGAAAGAATACGGCACCAATACCCGGACTTCTTTTCTGGATACCTGAGTGATGCCGTTGACATGACTCAACCAGGCACACTGTTCAGATTTCCTCTTAGGACAAAAGAAATGGCGGCAAAGTCTAAGATAAAGCAAGAGATTGTTAGTGAGTTGCAGATCAATACCTTACTTCAGAAATTTCAGGAAGAGTTGCCTGGCTGCCTCTTGTTCCTCAATAACTTGGAGAAAGTCAGCATTTACACAATCTCTGACACCGGCTCCATGAAGCAGGAATTTGAGGTGACAAAAACTATGGACAACCCAAGCAAGCAGCAACTTTCAGTATTCAAACTATCCTTGGCAACAGCTTCTGAAAGTATTGGCAAAGCTCCCAGACCAGGGGTGAAAGACATTGTTCCATTTGAAGCTGTGGTCAGACTCAGCTTAAGTGATTCCAGTGGCGAGACAGAAGACTGGTTAACAGTCCACAAAGTTGGCATCAGCAGCAGCACGACTGTGTCCGACAAACTGATAAAGGAGTGGACTACAGATCAATTTCAGCTCCTTCCGCGAGGTGGTGTAGCAGTGAAACTTCCTAGCGAAGGCAAAAAGAAGAAACAAAGAAAGGATAAACATCAGGCATTTTGCATGTTACCGCTACCAGTCTTTACAAAGCTTCCCATGCATGTCAACGGTCACTTTGCTCTGGACCATGAGACTCGCCGAAACTTGTGGGACAGTGGGAATGTCAAGGATGATGCAAAGTCAGAATGGAATGATGTTGTTGCCCAAAACGTTATTGTGCCAGCTTTCATTGAAGCAATTCGTACCCTGAAAAATCTTCTCTTCCCTGACGATGGCAATGATCTTAACCAAACTGTTCTGAGCGCTAGGCTTCATTGGTACCACTCTTTGTTCCCACAACCTAATGAAACTCTAAATGATTTTTGGAAACGCCTCGTTCACAGCATATACAAGACACTTGCTGAAGAAGAGCTTCCTGTTTTTCCTGTTGTTAATGTGGCCAGACCAGGGCTACAATGGGCATCAGCAGTGTGTCGCCATGCATGTCCAGGTTTCTTCACAAACCTAAAGGAATTCTTTGAGGAAGACAAAAAATCAAGTCAGACACAGTCAGTTGTCCTTTCCACAGGTGTTTCTGCAACCACCGCCGCAAGAGTCACTCACAATGAAATATCTCTGTCGGAAAGGGCCAAGGAAATGCACGTTCTCCTTAAAAGACTTAACATGAAAGTTCTGGAGGCTCCTTTCCATGTCTTCCGGAGTTTTCAGGACAGTGGAGTAACAGATGTACAGGAAGTGACCCCACAAACTGTTCTTACGTTCCTACAAACTGCAGGCCAGATCATAAGTGGCAAATGCAGCCTCAACAACCTTCCCAAATCAGTGAAAAATACAGCCTTTGAGTCTGTTGACAATGTTGAAAAACTGACTGAGTTTGTTAGTAAAGACACACATTTTCTGGAAAATCTGGATGGCTTACCCATGTGTTTGCGCCAGTCTGAAACACTGTACACGTTCAGCAGCACGAGTTCAGACAAGCCAATCGTTTCGAAGTTTAACAATCTACTGCCTGAATCAGCAGAAGAATTTCTACACAGAAATCTGATCAGATTCTTTCCCAGCTCTGACCAAACCATGTTGGTGCTTCAGCCACTATCGATCTCTATATTTGCTGAACGGCTTCATCTTTCCTTGAGAGATCCACGTTTCAGATCTGCACAGGCATGCATTGTCAATGCAGAAGAACTCCCTTGTGCAAACTGGATTCGTGACCTTTGGGAATACCTTGAGACACAACTAATAGCAAAGCATGCGACCGAGCAGCCCCAGCAACCTGCAGTGGTACTACCACAGAAGCTCAAGCCAGATACAGAAAATGTTAAAGAAAGCATTAGAGAGCTTCGTCAAAATGCTGAAAAGATGTTACATGTTCTGAAAGAGTGGTGCCTCATACCGGCGCAACTTCCGCCTGGTACTTTGGGCAAAATTAGGCTTTTTCCCATGAATGATTTGCATCACGTTGTTCATCTGTCATATTCCCGTGATCACTCAAATGGTCAACTATGGGAAACGCTACAAAAGCTTCCACTGCCACTCCTGGATAAGTTGCAACTTCCTGCTGACAGCATTGCCTGCAAGTTGGTTGCTTCTATCAGCCATCCCAGAGCGTTGCTGCGCGCCTTGGCATCATGTGCTAGTAATCTGTCTGCCAGTCATAAAGAAGGAAAGGTCATTCTGACATACTTTAATAACAACTTGCAGATCCTGAAAGAGTCCAGCGGGAATGCTGAACAGCTGCGTTTGGAACTTAGGTCCCTGCCTGTCTTTCCAACCATTGATGGCCAGTTAGGTTCCACATCTCAGCCGATACCCATTCTGTGTGTTGATTCAAGCATTCCAGAGGAAGGGGTCCTCACGTGGAGTCAGAAAAGGAAAGTCCCTGTTGTGGTACTGCGTTCTGAGTTTATTCCAGATGAATTGATCCAGTACCTTGGCTTCCAAGCATTGGATGTCGCTGACTTTTACCATCAGTACCTGCTTCCATCCGTCAATGCACTACCCCTTCACACTATTGTTACCCACATGGAGTTCCTCAGAGAAACGTTTTTCAGGCACAAAGTAAGCACTGAAAAAATGAACAAAAATGAGAGAAAGGTTTGCGAGCGGTTGAAGCACACTGCCTTCATCAATATGAAAGGAGCACTACAACAAGCGAATGAATTCTACGATCCTCACAATGAAGTGTTTGCGATCATGTGTGACCCCGATAGTTTCCCTCCTGAACCATATTGCCACCTCAAATGGTCATATTTCATGGATGCTGCAGGAATAGTTTCAACAGTCAGTGACCGCATGTTTGTTGACTTTGCTCACGCTGTTGAAAAAGAAGGTATTGGCAGCATTGTTGATGGACATATCCCACAGAAAGTCATCCATAAGTCAGTGACACTGGTCCAGCATCTTTTTTCAAGAGAAAACATAACTGGAGGTCTCTTGTCACAAATACGGTCCATACGCTTCCTTCTGCCTCTAGACTGGACAAACACGCCCGAAGGACAAGACCTGATGAAAATGGCTAAACCTTTTTGTTCTGGGGTTCGTCTGGTGGCGTATGATGAAAGTTGTCTGGAGGAAACTTTGCATTTGGTGTGGAGCAGTTGTTGTGTCCTTCATTCTAGTGCAAACCCACAAAAGGTAGCACACCGGCTTAAGCCACAAACGATGAACACCATCATGAACCAGCTCTTCCAGCAAGAGAAAGCGCCTCCTAAGAAAATGGTTATGAAGCATGCAATGAACATTTGCTTGGGACTGGGTGGGGAAACAGGAAAGCAAAACTTCAAGGCTCTTGAAAACAATCACCGTCTGATAGTCAGTGTCATGGAAGAACTATACAGATATTTGGATGACAACTGTAACGACCGTAAATCTATCAAGGCCTTGAAAAAACTGCAGATTATCTGTGACATTGACAAAAGACAGATGCTTCGACCATCTAATGTGGTTATTGACATACGTGACCATGAGATGATCATGAATCATATCGAGAAAGCTCCATACCAATTTGGAAAATATTTCGACTTCTTCAAGAAGATTGGTGCCACGCAGATCGTCACTGCTGATCATTATGCATTAGTACTTGAATGGTTGAAAGATCAAAGTGGAAATGAAGAACTACATATCGAAGAGTTAAAAATCGTCAAAACAGCTGTGGAAGGACTGTTCAGGTGCTTTCGAGAAGGATCAGAGGAACAAAAGACACTGACTGTCAATACTCTTTACCTTCTAGCTGAAAACAAAAGTCTTCAGAGTTCTAGTGCCATCATTTTCAAAGACGACTTCCTAGGAGAGAGATCTAAAGACCCACCAGAAGGAAGGCATTTCATGCTTCCGTTTGAAAGCTTGAACATTAAGTTTGCATTTCCCAAAAGAGAAATAGAGAATCTTCCACAAAAGTACAAAATTGTTTTGTTGTCAGAGATCTGCAGAGAAATTCTTCCAGATGAAATAAAGAGAAATGCTGAAGATGTTGACGCTTTACACCCCATAGCAGCCAGACTAAAAGATGGATTTGTACAGCACGCTATCTTACGGCTTGTTTACTCTGAACACCAAGCCCAACACCAGCAATTTAATGAAGAAAACATTATAGGAGTACTGGAGAAACTGGGCTACGTGTCCGTGAAAGCGGTCGAACATCTACACACCGTTGTCACTCTCAACAACCAAATCGTCGATGGTTCTGAACGTAAAACAGCATCGTTTCTTGAAAGGCACACCGAGGATGATGCCAATAAAGCTGTTGTTTATGTATCGCCTGAGGTTTCCAACAATTGGCGCCACAATGAAGAGGACTGTCTTGAGAACTTGGCTTTGGCAATACAGTGGGTTCTTCACTCCAGTCTGAATCCTTTACTCCTCCATCGCGTTTTACGAGATCCATCTAGAGCCAAGAGACTGCTGGATAAAAAACGCATTCCTGATTGCAGTTTTAGCAGCATTCTGGATAGTTCTGTATTTCACAAGCCAGGCACCTTCATACCACTCAGTCAACATTGCCATCTTCAAAATAGCTTCTTCGATTTCTACAAAGGAGAGCACGTTGGCTTTGAAGTGTGTGACGAAGCGGTCACCGACGACGTTGTACCTGAGGACAACGCTCCAGTGTACATCTATGGCATCATCATTGGAGAACATTTCCCAGATACCAGTGAGGCTATTGGACGGCTGAACAGATATTACATAGTAGACTTGGGGCAGGAGAGGGGTAGTCGCCAGAAAATCAGCGTGTTGAAGCTGTATAAACTTGTCCGTATGCCAAAGAACACTGTTGCTTTGAGCCTGGTTGGGTCTACTAGTGACAATGAAGTACCACCAGAGTTCAAAGCTGTCTTGAAGGAAATACGTGCTCTTCTCAATGAAGCTTGGACAGATTTACGCGAGAAGACTGACAGGCGGCGTGTGGTGAAACGACTACTGCTGCAGTGGCATCCTGACAAGAACCTTCACAACAAAGAGTTCTGTACGCGCGTAACGCAAGCTATTTTGCACTACGTCAATCTTCTGGACCAAGGGCTGCCGCTTCCCGAGGATGATGATGACGAATACAAGGAAGACAGAAACATGTCTTGGTCGGGTTCATATTTCCACTCCTCGTTTTTTGCCAATATGTTCGCACGAGGTCGCAGTCACCGCCAGTTCTACGAGTCCGAGCAGTCTTCCCACAGACGTGGTCGTGGTACACGATCCCGTGGTGGATACGGCGGTGGTGGCAGCGCTCCCAATCCCCAGCCAGGTGAAGGCAAGCGGTGGCTCCGGCAGGCTGTTGCTGACATCACTGTGGCTAAACAGGCCATAGACACCCGCGAAAGAGGGCTGAACTGGATTTGCTACCTCTGTCACCAGGTGAGAGAAGTTTCAGAAGGCAGTGTGTGTGTATGTGTGTGTGTACGTGCGCTGTTAGATTCCGGTAATTGCCATCGCCTTGAGCAGCTCTTTTGATAAAGCGCTGTGTAAGAACATTATGTAATAATAATAATAATAATAATAATAATAATAATAATAATAATAATAATAATAATAATAATAACAATAATAATAATAATAATAATAATAATAATAATAACAATAATAATAATAATAATAATAATAATTCATCATCATACAATAAGTGATTTTTATAGCGCATTTTCCTACATATTTAAATCAAATCGCATTAAATTACACTGTTGGGGTTTTAACTACAAGTTTAATTTAAAATTGGATCTAGACCTATATTTAATTTATTAGATCAAACTAAAACGGAAAAGAACTGGCAACAAAAACAAGAAAACAATTGTGGCATCAACATTACAAAAACAACACTTCAAACAGACGAACACAATTTTGCAGATGTTACTTGCTTACTGAAGATTTTAAAGTAAATTAATTGTTCTGATATAGTGTACTAGTTCAAAGAGTTGCTCGATGTGAGGATCGAATATAAGCCTATCATTTTGCTAATTTTCTTCTGGATGCTCATTCTCTGTTTATCAAGACAGTTACTGAAATTACTGATTTATTCGAAAACAGTCTTTCACTTTCAGCTGTTAAATGTGCAGTCAGACTAAGCGAAGCTGTACTGTTGTTATTTCTTAGGCCACAGAGAAGGCGCTGAAAGCAGTGTTGTACTTCCAAGACTGCGACAGCTTCGATAACCTGTCACATGACCTTCCTCATCTGGCGACTCTGGTATGTGACGAGAACCTCTTGCAATGGGCAAAGGAACTAGAAGCGCGCGTGGGGCCGCATGCTCGCATGCAATACCCGGATGTCCTGGTCTACCCCCGCATACCAGATGACGTCTTCACAGAAAGTGACGTCAGAGAGGCCTATGAGAAAGCATCCAGGATCGTGACTCAAGTTCAGACCATGATCTAGGTGTGTATTTTATCAACATTTGAAATAACCAGTGGTTGTAAACATTCTACGCAATTCAAATTAGACAAATAGGATTAGAATTATCACATTTTAGGCAATGCTGGACAACAAATATAAATTGTCAATAAATTGCGGCTCCAGCTGATGTTTGTAAATCGATGAAATTGATCAGAGCTGAATCGACATAAGATTTTTTTAAATGAAGGAGTACACAGTGAGGAGTGTTGATGAATACATAAATAAATAATAGTGGATAAATGTACACTAAAACAAAGGCTATATGAGGAGTGTTCATGAATACATAATTAAATAATAGTGGGTAAATGTATAGTGCAACAAAAGATATGTGAGGACTGTTCATGAATACATAAATAAATAATAGAGGATAAATATATACTAAAACAAATGTTTAATGAGGAGTGTTCATGAATAAATAAATAATAGTGGGTAAATGTATACTAAAACAAATGTTTAATGAGGAGTGTTCATGAATAAATAAATAATAGTGGATAAATGTATACTAAAACAAAGGCTATTCACAACTTTCCGGCACCTCTCATAAAAACTCGTGGGTATCGCCATTCCGGTTTTGCTTGTTTTGCTTTTATCAAAGCTTGATGCGTGACTTTTAAATATGGCAAATTGCCGAAAACGACGATTGTTAGAGCCCGAAAATGAGTGGGATAAGTATAAAAACGGTGGAGGAAGTACATGCTCAGTGAAAGAATGCAAAAAACAATCGTAGAGGCCTGTATTTGTGGCGACTTCGGAGGTGCGTCGATCATCGACAGAAAGTGAAACAGGACCTGAAAACTCTGGTAGTTTTCCATTGCTTCGCCGTCGCAACCTTCACAAAACACGAAGTAACTGACTATGTTTATGCGAGCGTTGTGGCCAAGTGGGCTAAGGCGGGACTAACTTGCCTTGTCCACAAGCCAGAAACCAATGGCGCCTGACAGGTGTGGGTTCGAGCCAGCATCTGGGCGTTATGTTTTTCCTAATATTTTTCAAAAATTCACAAATAATGTTAGGTAGGTAGGGTTTAGGCGCGCCACTGGCGATAGAAAGGGATAATAAACTGCAGCCAAAAAAAATAAAAATATGTGAGGGTACGATACAGGTGGCCAGTGACACATGTTATTATTCTTGAATATTTGGAAATAACTCACTAAAACATGCGGAGAAAAAAAACCGGAAGTATTTTTCATAGAGGGGATTCCCGTTGGTGCATAGGATAGCAGAAAAGTGTGAATATGAGGAGTGTTGATGAATACATAAATACATAATAGTGGATAAATGTATACTACAACAACAGTTACATGAGGAGTGTTGATGAATACATAAATTACATAATAGTGGATAAATGTATACTACAACACAAGTTATATGAGGAAATGGTGGCGTGTGGTGTAGTGATCTTTTCTTACAAAGTACTATGGAATGGACAGTGAGATGAATTATGTGATCCAATAAAATCTTTTTTTTTCTTTTATTGTTGTAGATTTGTGGTGTGAATCACCTCTCTCTGCCTGGCTACTGAAATGTGTATCAACGCCATAAATTTGATTTTCTGTGACTGCTGTCAGTTTTAATGATAAAATATTCCCAACAAGCCTCCTGGTGAACCCTTAGGCTACTACCAGGTCTACAGGAGAACATCACTACATATTGTTTAATCTAAATATATGTATGTATGTAAATATAGGTATGAACAACTTTTTATTCTTAGCATAACTTGTTTGAAAGTCATCCTCGACTTAATAGTATGAATGGACGACGAATCAAAGATGAATGTGTTCGTGCGCGTGTGTGAAAGCAAATGTGTGCGTCTGTGCTTTACAGTCGGATTTATCAAATTGTATTTGCACTACTTGACTGAATTGTTCACTGTTGTCATTTGTTTTGTATGACCGTTTTTACAGACAGAAAGATATTTGGAATCTTTTAAAATCGCTTGTTGTTGTTATTGTCATAAAAACGTGCGTTTGCATTGCAACTTGCTAGGATTCTGTTCGTTGTTTTTTTTTTCAATAAATATATTTGTTGTATTTAATGATGATGATGATGATAGGAATTATTAGTTTTTATATACTGGTTTTCAGTCTGTTTTATTTAAATTGAGGTGTTCAGTTCTTCAGTGAATGCGAGTTCTTATGTACAGGCCTTTGAGTTGTTAGTCCAAATTATTTACAATGTGTATTATAAATGTTTAATGAACTAACCCATAATCATTAATATTTATTATAATATGATTTAGTTATTATTTTAGGCTAGAACAGTGTTGAAAGGTTAAATATTTTTATTATCACAGATTGTAGTAGATTTAGTATGCCATTGTCAGGCTTGCTGATTGAACTTTCAGTGTTACCTTAATAATACGGCTGTTGATGTCTGATTGATGACTGATCTGTCATTTTGATTTAACACCTTTTGCCACGACTTATTAGTCATTTGTTACACATTTTCAAGTGTTTCCTCAATTTTTGCTTTACCTGGTTTATATTGTTATGAATAAATGTAAGTTATGTTGTGTAACATTGTTAAACTACACAGAGATTAATGTGAACATTATGTAAGCATATTGCACTTTGAACTTCCTTTATAGAGTATATAAATGTTAATGAGCTTTCATAAGTGTTCATTTATGCATTCATTTATAACGTTTACAATGATTATTGTTTTCCTGTTGGAGTTTATCGTTTTAGTTGATCAGGTTTATTCACTGGCTTTTTAGTTTTAATGTGTTTGTATTAATTTCTTTTTTGCTATACCTTTAATCACTTTTTTCCTGTGAAATATATGCACTTTAAAATGTGGTACGATGAGGTCGATGAGGATGACGACGTTGGTGATAATGATGATTATTAGTATTTGTATTGGTAATAGTAGTAGTAATTGTTGCAACATTACTACTATGATTATGATTTATTCACTGATTAATTAAGCAGTTTATCATTGGAGTACTGGCTTGTGTTGTGTGTGCCCTAACGTCTACATGTTGTTCTTGTTGTGATTGTTTGTGGGTTTTTTTAAAAAAAACTTTATAAAGTTCGTGTGTTTGTGGTTTGATTGCCATTGCTACGGCTGTTGGCGTTGTTATGTTGTTGTATTTTAAATATGTCCGTTTTGGGGATGATGTGGGAGATATAACTTGTGTCAAGATCAAGTGATTTACAGATGTTATATGCATAGATCAAGTGATTTACAGATGTTATATACGTAGATCGAGTGATTTACAGATGTTATATGCGTAGATCAAGTGATTTACAGATGTTATATACGTAGATCAAGTGATTTACAGATGTTATATACATAGATCAAGTGATTTACAGATGTTATATGCGTAATAATTACTCTTTGCTAAGAATATAATGAGTTTATTTGTAAAGCGGTTTCCAGTCTGAATGTTTTCTTTATTTTTATGTCTTAATACTAGAATAAATAAAATGTACATTATTGATCAGTTTATTTATTTTTATGTTTTAATATTAGAACAAATAAAATGTACATTATTGATCAGTTTCTTTAATTTTTATGTCTTAATACTAGTATAAATAAAATGTACATTATTGATCAGTTTCTTTATTTGTATGTCTTAATACTAGTATAAATAAAATGTACATTATTGATCAGTTTTTTTATTTGTATGTCTTAATTTAAGTTAATACTAGTATAAATGAAATGTACATTATTGATCAGTTTCTTTATTTTTATGTCTTAATACTAGTATAAATGAAATGTACATTATTGATCAGTTTCTTTATTTGTATGTCTTAATACTAGTATAAATAAAATGTACATTATTGATCAGTTTCTTTATTTGTATGTCTTAATACTAGTATAAATAAAATATACATCATTGATCAGTTTCTTTATTTGTATGTATTAATACTAGTATAAATAAAATGTACATTATTGATCAGTTTCTTTATTTGTATGTCTTAATACTAGTATAAATGAAATGTACATTATTGATCAGTTTCTTTATTTGTATGTCTTAATACTAGTATAAATAAAATGTACATTATTGATCAGTTTCTTAACCCCACTTGTTATTCCCTACACTTTGATGGTTATGCTCCTGTCATTACCAACTACAGCGTATTTCAAGATGAATAAAACAGTAACATTATCCCATACACTTTGATGGTTATGCTCCTGTCATTACCAACTACAGAGTATTTCAAGATGAATAAAACAGTAACATTATCCCATACACTTTGATGGTTATGCTCCTGTCATTACCAACTACAGAGTATTTCAAGATGAATAAAACAGTAACATTATCCCCTACACTTTGATGGTTATGCTCCTGTCATTACCAACTACAGCGTATTTCAAGATGAATAAAACTGTAACATTATCCCCTACACTTTGATGGTTATGCTCCTGTCATTACCAACTACAGAGTATTTCAAGATGAATAAAACAGTAACATTATCCCCTACACTTTGATAGTTATGCTCCTGTCATTACCAACTACAGCGTATTTCAAGATGAATAAAACAGTAAAATTATCCCCTACACTTTGATGGTTATGCTCCTGTCATTACCAACTACAACGTATTTCAAGATGAATAAAACAGTAAAATTATCTATGACCAGCTTTTCTAACCATGTTTTATTTGTCTGTTTTGTTGCTGTTTTATACATTTAATTCCTCAAATTAACTTAATTCTGTGATGCATTGATCTGCAATATAACTGTTATGCTGTATTGCATTGCATATGTAAACTGTTTGTCATCTTGCTTGAAAGTATTTTTAGCATACATTTAATATTTGTTTGAAAGAATTGTAGCATACATTGAATTTATTGAAATAATTTTCTTGTTAAAAAATGGATGGGGACACACCCTTCTCTATACATACTTTTTAATGCACATATACATTGTGTACATTTATTTTTAAATGATAGATGATTGCTATTAGCATAGTGTTGGGTTGTTGGTTTTTTGTTTCATTCCAAATTTCTCTACGTTGCACGAAAGTAGTGTATTCTTATTGTCACTCCCCCAGGTGCACTTTGATATGTAATGTTAATCGCAGAAGTTAACGTTTGAAATGAATTATCTTACTGGATAAACAATGGTTGTGATCCAGCTATAACCCCTAGGGGTAAACTTTGCCATGTAAACAATAAATAAATAAATAAATACATAAATTGAAATGAATGATCATTTCTGACAGTGAAATGACCAATAGTTTCTGACTGCAGTGGTAGGACATAATGAATATGTGGTTTTGGCGTATGATTATGCCTAATGTTCACATTTGTAATCAAGTTAAAATAAGTATTCAATTCAATTTCAACTCAGTATTGTAATTTAACGTCTTTTCACAACAATGCTTGTTAAGGCAATAAATTAAAATAAGTATGTGCAGAAAAAGTGATTTTGTCCATAAATTAATAATGAAATAAGTATGTGCACAAAAAGTGATTTTGTCCATAAATTAATAATAAAATAAGTATGTGCAGAAAAAGTGATTTTGTCCATAAATGTAATTGTCCTAATATTTTCAAACGTAATATCGATGTCAATGTATAACTGTACTTTTTGAATATTATAATTTCCTTATGCATGTATTAGCAAACTGTTTTTATAATTACTTTCTCTATGATTGGAATACGATTAGCTTTCACGAAATTTCTATTTAAAATATTCTTGTTTTTCTGATTGGCTGAACTAAGTTTACGAAACATCCTGCTGACTCAGACTTAATCTAAAGTTATAATAATTTGATAATTTGTTTGTATCTTTTCATAATTGTGCAGTATAAATTATTATTTTATTAAATAATTTCTAATATATTCATTCATAATATATTTCATTTTTAATATATATTGTTCCAAGGAAAGCGCCATTCACCCTCTAGCCATTGAAGGTGTAAAATGTAGCAGTTGATGTAGCTGTCGTTATCAGTCAGTCACGTGTATAGCGTGTGATTGTGTTATATTTATTTATGGAGAGTTAACTTTTCAAGTTGAAGTCTGTGCATTGTGTGTTCTTTGGACTTGTTTCACACAGAAACGGTATATTTTCTCGTTTTGATGATATCATTGATTGAATTTAAACTATGAATGTACTTGTTTTATCTTTCGCTTTTGTAAATATTATTTCCATATATTTATATTTCAATAACGTGACTGGTTTTAGGAATAGACTTTCGGAAGTTGTAAAGAAAATAGAATAGATTTGGAAGAAGTATTTCATAAGTCATCAGAATTTGAAATAAAAGCTATTTGTTGATTAATAATTCCTTTTTATAGTAAGAAGTTTCATCATCTTAGAAGTTTAGTAAACTTTGCATTGTCTTGAAGGTTTTTTTGGTAAATATCATTGATTATGTTGTCGTCGATGATGATGATGATGATGATGATGATGATATCATAATTGAATAACGAAAGTCGAGGTTATTTATTCTAGATTTGTTTCTCGAACTTTTCACACGTTTTAAGGTTTTTTTGTGTCTATATATGTATAATCGGTAATATGAATTTGTGAGTTATTGGAAATGACCCCGGAAATGACGTAGCCGGATGTTTTGGTTTTGTTTGTTGATATAAGGTGTTTGTTAATTCTAATAATGTAATTATTGTTTTGATTCCATTGTTTAATTTCATATTTTCTTTTATAAACATATTGAAAGAAAAGGAGAAATATATTTATTAGACCTATTGTTTGTGTTACAGGATCGTTTTCTCCGTCTATCAAATTTGAAAATAAAATCCATTTGCACGAACTTGACCACAACACCTGGTCTTGGTGGAGAGAAAGAAGCTACGTGTGTGTGTGTGAGAATGACTTACCTCGTTCTACCAACATACCCACACGTTCTTTTACGATGTTTGTGGCTGTAGTCATGTTTTTAAAACTCGTTTTATTTTGAAAATATGTACATTGACCATGTTTACTCATTTTTAAAGAAACTTTTTGCCATTTTCAACTTTAATTTGTTTATCAATGGAAACGTGCACTTTATGGCTACATAATATTCATAAACATATTAATAGTGTTTTATATTTTCCTTTACTAAATGTTTTCTTAGCTGGATTTGCTTCGCTGGAATGTAAGGTTGTTTGTTTGTTCATTTTTCTTTGCTTTTATAATTAATGACACAATGCCATTTTTTATATGACAGTCTGTGCTAACGAGCCTAATAAACCTAAACTTTAGCTAATCTGTTGTGTGTAAGTTAAAAATATTCATTTCAATTTATGTTCTTCCCCCGTAGCGTACCGTGGATAGGTGGAGACTTTCTATAGTATTATTTAGCAATGTAGGCATTTTATATGTATGCGTTTCAATAATATTGTATACTGATGCTTATATTCTATTTTGGTTTTGTAAACAAGGGTTCAATAAATTAGAGTAAAGCCTCAGCGTCATCTGCCTGTGATACTTTTATTGTAAAGTGGCCGGCTGGCAGAATGCCTTCAGCATTACCGTTAGAGTTGTTTCGGATCTTTTATACGGATCAGGAGTCCTCTTTCAACTAAGTTATGTCCCTGATTTTGTGGTCCTGATTCGGCTCTTTGCAGTCCGCTGGACCCTATAAACAATGAATAACTAACCAATTTACCTTGTAACTATATCATGATGTTTATTGACAAAATGCATTAACAAATACTATGCATGTATCATTGAATTATGTATAACAAGTGTACTGCCTTAAAACAAAATATTTACTAAACAGTGACCGGCTGGTGGATTGCCTTCAATGTTACCACTGGAGTTATTTCAGCAAATCTTTTATACGGATCAGGGGTGAGTCATCTTTCAGCGAAGTTGTGGTCTTGATTTTGTGGTCCTGATTCGGCTTTTTTCAGTCCGCTGACCCTGTAAGCAATGAATAACTAACTAACTAACCAGATAAAATACTTTTTTCCCATTGAAATGTGTCTATTTGTGATCAAGTTTAGTTTATATTTAATTGTTTCTCTTTATATTTATGTATGAAACATTTTATAATGATCTGGATTTTGTGTGTGTGTATATTTTTCTATTGCATTTTGTGTAATTAAATATTAAACTCTTTTGCAATGTCAACTGTTTTGTTATTTCACACAGTTGTGTAGCTTTGTGGCCTATTGACCAGTACACTCACTTAGCTATTTACCGCATCTTCGTGATGATGATGATGATTGATGATTGATGAATGATGACCCCCGTTGGCGTGCCGGGGGTTTCAGTATAAATAGTATCCCCACTTTCTGGAAATTTAGTGCTTTAAATTCCCACTGTCGCTGTCTTTCTCATTTGCTCTTTCTCATTCCTGCTCTGTTCTATCAATCTGCTATACTATCGTCTTCTTCGCTAGACCAGTCTCCTACCTTTTTTCTTGAAAACTCTTCCGGGACAAGACTCCTTATTTGTGTATGAGGTCTGTTGGATCAGCTTGGGAATATTGGATGCTTTCTGCCAGGTGGTCACTAGGGCTTCCTATGATGTTATTATTTAGCAATGTAGGCATTTTATATGTATGTGTTTTGTTGATAATTTATAATGATGTTTGTATTCTATTTTGTTTTTGTAAACGGGGGTTCGATAAGTTGGGGTGAAGCCTTAGCCGTCCCCTGCGTGGGATGTCTTTATTGTAAAGTGACTGGCTGGTGGAGAGCTTTCGGTTTTACCACTAGGGTTGTTTCAGCAGATCTTTTATGCGGATCAGGGGTTGTCCTGTCCTGATTTGGCTCAGAAGAGTCCGCTGGACCTAAAGCAATAATAATGTAATGTAATGTTATCTGTTGGGATAATGTTCCACATTACACTTAATTACCTTTCCACTATTGCATCTGTTGGGATAATGTTCCACATTACACGTAATTATCTTTCCACTATTGCATCTGTTGGGATAATGTTCCACATTACACGTAATTACATTTCCACTATTGCATCTGTTGGGACAATGTTCCACATTACACGTAATTACCTTTCCACTATTGCATCTGTTGAGATAATGTTCCATATTACACGTAATTACTGCAACAACGTTTCTTAATGCTAGACTATTTACTTCTGTTTATTACACATTTTTCTTGCCTGTGCCTTCTTGCCCTTAATTTTCCTGTACTAACCCTAGTCCGCATCTTTCTACTACTTGATGCATTTTACACAACCTTTCGTATCGCTGGTAATTTCAAATATAACATACGGTGTTTGCATATTTCGTTATGTCGTCAATGTAATCGCATTAGTAGAGTGTACATGCTATTTTGGTACTTCACCATCTTGCTGTGGTGAAGGTGGCTGTGCTATTTGTGACTAAAATAGCTGTAGTTGGTTTGTTTTATGTCTTTTTCCTTGTAACGGTGGCGTGGGCGCTTGGTGGCCAATCATATGTAATACATTTAATCTGTTTATTTTTTTTAGTTATTACGTTATTATTTAAGTATCATAATCAGAATGATCACTTTTTACAAAGTAATTAGCCTTGCGGCAAACACAGGACTTGTTCTGTGTGTACTAAATTGAGTCCGATTATTTTATTATGTACTATTGCTTCACTTCTTATGCATCTTCTGTATTAAACAGGACAATTAATATGTCATTACTAATTTTTAATATTCTCATTGCATTTAGTTCTATAACAAATGTGACACATACTCTCTAACTTCGTGTGAGTAGGTTTACTAGTTTGTTTAATTGACAAGAGTTTGTTATGGTGTCGGTTTTCATAAATATGTAGTTCATTATAACTCACACGAAGTTAGAGAGTATGTGTCAGGTTTTACACTTTGTATGCTGATGAGTGTTAACTATTTTTTCTACACTTACTACTGCTACTACTACTGTCAGGAGTGTTAAGTATTTTTTCTACACTTACTACTGCTACTACTACTGTCAGGAGTGTTAACTATTTTTTCTACACTTACTACTGCTACTACTACTGTCAGGTTTTACACTTTGTATGCTGATGAGTGTTAACTATTTTTTCTACACTTACTACTGCTACGACTACTGTCAGGTTTTACACTTTGTATGCTGATCAGTGTTTACTATTTTTTCTACACTTAGTCCTGCTTATTCTTTGCACGCGTGCTGAGTAAATAAAATCAGATCATAAACTGCCATCGACGTGTCAACTATTCTTTATGCGTGAATGAATGCCAGACTGTTTTGCTTTTGCTGCAGTTTATTATCCCTTTTTATCGGAAAACTCTGAGCCGCCTCCCCCGGGGAAGGCGTAGTCGCAGCCAGTGGCGCGCCCAAACCCTACCTACCTAACATTATTTGTGAATTTTTGAAAGTTTTGCCGGGGGAGCAAACCGGAGTACCCGGAGAAAACCCCCGAGACGTTGCCCGAGTCGAAAGTAAATAATATTCGGAGAAACATAACGCCCAGATGCTGGCTCGAACCCACACCTGTCAGGCGCCATTGGTTTCTGGCTTGTGGACAAGGCAAGTTAGTCCCGCCTTAGCCCACTTAGCCACAACGCTCGCTGAATGCGAGACTGACATATATACCAGTGTACGTTTTACAAATGAAAACATTCTTTTTCTTTCACCACCACCCCCCACTTCCGCCCTCTTCCCTTCACCCCGTGAAGGTGCCGGGGGGTTTAGTATAAATAGTATCCCCCTTTCTGGAAATGTAGTGCTTTTAAATTCCCACTGTCGCTGTCTTTCTCCTTTGTTTATTTTTCATCCTACTCTGTTCTGAGGTCTGTTGGATCAGCTTGGGAGTGTTGGACGCTTTCTGCCGGGTGGTCACTAGGGCTTCCTATGATGTTATTATTTAGCAGTATAGGCATTTTATATGTATATGTTTTGTTGATAATTTATAATAATGTTTGTATTCTATTTTGGTTTTGTAACCTGGGGTTCGAGTAGTTGGGGTAAAGCCTCAGCCGTCCCCTGCGTGGGATGTCTTTATTGTAAAGTGACTGGCCGGTGGAGGGCATTCAATTTTCCCACTAGGGTTGTTTCAGCAGATCTTTTATGCGGATCGGGGGTTGTCCGGTCCTGATTTGGCTCGGAAGAGTCCGCTGGACCTAAAGCAACAATCAATCAATCAATAAAAAAACAACTTAAACATTGGACACAAAGGGCCAACCCAACCAATGATACAACAATATGAAAATAAAGATGAAGTATTACAACAAATGGCTTATGTATACAATCAATAAGATTTGCAAGAAATGTATTTAATTAATATGAAAACCCTTTACGTAAACCAGCACAATTGTTCGTTATTCATTACCAACCCTAACTATATCATCTGGAATCAGCAACACACGTCTTTTGCTTTTTCACACTGAATTCCAAGAAAATCACCACATTGTCTTCACAAAACTACTAAAAGTTTACTAAGTGTTTAGTATATTTATGTGCTTGTAATGTTGTATGTTTGTGTGTGTGCAAAGCCCTGAGTACTGCAACCCAAAGCAGCAGCGGTCATGCGAGCAAGTAGTCCTGCAGTAACAAGGTAGTAGGGGTCATGCTGCGCCCAAACAGCCGCAACGTCTCAACTTCTCGATTCTGGATCAGAACATCGTTGAACCAAAGCACGGCACCATACAACACCAGTATGGAAGCAACAGCAAACAAGCAAGCAAGCAAACAGCCAAGCAGGCCCAATCTGGTCAACATAATAACTCATCGTATTAGGCTACCCAAATGCAATGTAAACATAACATGGAAAAGAACTTCCACCGTCCGCCATCTTGACCTGTTTATTTATGCATTACAAATAATTCACAATTCTTCTATAATTTATATACCTTCGCATGAACGTGATAATTATACAAATGCATTATAATTCCATTCCTAATAAAAAATCTTGATTCATCCTCTCACTCATATTCATCATTCCTCTACCATACTATCATCACCCTTGACCTCATTCTTGCAACCACCTCAACATTATTCCATTCTACATTTCCACACAAGAAAATCATATAAAAAATAATATTTATCAAAATACCCATTTTCCCCCTCATCCATCATCATTCATCCTCGTACACATGCTCAGGGTGTATATCCACTGAAAGAATTAGAATACTGGGCACCACTCACCTTCAGTCCTCGGCCTGTGATAGTACAGACACACAACACAACACACACCACAGTCTGTACGAGAGTCGATGATTTGTTACTGCTGCACTAACTTATGATCCCAGGACATCCTAATATCAACGAAGATCCTAGGCCTTGGGCGGTCTCTAATAAAAAAAGGACACACCCTTAGCAATATACATGTACTCTACATGGTCTTACACAGAAATTGTGACAGTAATATTCCTCCTATACTGCTATAAAGGTACTTCTCTATAGCAATTCCAACAGCACACTCATGGTCATTCTTGTCCTTTTTAACAAACAAGACATTGGATGGTTCTAACACAAAACTCAACCCTTATAAAGGGACCCTACACCTATTCTATAATAGTGGCAGTCACAATTATCCAATAGCCATCTGATCACAATCAATACCAACTTGACTCTGTGGCCTTACACCGCTTCTCCCAGCCCACAAGTCAAGGCACAGAACTCCGTTCAAGCTTCTAACAGCTACGTAAAACAAGAGATTCTTTCAAAACCTATATACACTACGCAATACATAGTGCTGAACCATACTTTCCGCACAACACTCTCATAGATTTGAAACTGTAAACTATATACATCCTGACACAGCATATATTTAGCATGTAATAAATAACCTCCTGTCGTCACAAAACACAACGTAACTGGTAAAAGCATACTGAAGAAAGAGACCGAAAATCTGTAGATGACTGCTGCCAAAATAGAAAATAAACATGTTATTCAGAATCTTTATGGTAAGTGGAATTTTTACATGCACAGTGTGCACATAAAAAACTGATACGTAGACGTTACTAAACAAACGTTACTAAACGTTACATCTGGCTTCCTGTTGAGACGTCACCAGTAAACAAGTTTGGGGTTAGGGTAAGTAGTTTAGCTAGTGCTCACATGATCACATGAACACTCGCGGATGTTATCCACCGAAGTTGTTCAGTTGTTAATTCCAACGTCGTTTTAAACTCAAAGACATGGTTTGATTTGTGTCACGTCATCCGTACGGGTTCAGTGACGTCAGCTCATACAGCGAGTGGAAGAGATCAAACTCAAACAAAAGAAACTAACACAAATGCCAGATGAACAATCACACTCTTTTATTAACAATCTAACACGCACACACAGGATAATGGGATACTAAACCACCCTCAACCCCTTTCAAGACCCCCAACCCAGTATTTACTGAACAATTACCTCCCTTACTCTAATAAAAAGAAACCCCAGAACTGTACATAGAATACCCATACAACAATATGTAACAATGACAAGTAACAATAAGCAAATCAATTATATTATATTATATTAAAGCGACTGGCTGATCAATACTAGCACTGTTCGTAGCTCTCTCATCTTTTATCTAATCTCAGAAAACTGTAGCAGTCTGTTACTCTCAGTTTGATGTTGGTGTTTTTCTTTATCAGTATTTGATTCAGCCCCGATGCTGAAGTCCTGATAAGGTGTAACTCTGATTCGTTTATCCACGCAGCCTGCTCACTCATCAACAAGTCACAAGTCGACGTATGAAGTTTTCCACTTTTATTCAGCACACATCAACAACTGCATACAATCGCCTTTTCACTCTCTCTTTAATTCTTACTTTCCAACTCACTATCAACAACTACTCCTAACCACACACAGGGCATCCATTTTATAATTTTTTCTCTCATTCGAGATGACGACAGGTCGTTCTAGAAATGACGCATTACAACCAATCAGAATTAAATATCGTCATCACTGACTTACGTCACACATATCTCTAAACATACCCGGAACGTTCTCTCACCTCGAAATCCATCGGGAAACTTCTATCGAGAGTAAACACGCAGATCCAGAAAATTCTCCAATAATATCGACTAACGCAAATTATCAACGTTATACAAAGCCTCTCCTAACAACAATGCAAACTCAAATCAAAGGTAAATAAACTCCATTATTGAATACTTTGCAAAACGAAACGATTAGATCTATCGTGCGCGTTTCAGACATACTTTCGTGCGCGTTTCAACGTAACACAGTCAACACACAGATAATAAAGTACACTGCACTAAGTGCTCAGGCTAGGGATATGTTTTATGTGCGTGACATGCAAGTATAACTGTGAAGAAATAGGGTGTATGATGCAGAAGCCCAGGTGGTTGTGTTACTGTCGTCCGGGGCACACGAAGTGTCCAGGCGGTGACGGGCACGCAGTCCCTCAGACAGCACCCAACATCGGAACGGAGGATAAAGTAGCGGTGACACCCACACCCTCAGTCAGCACCTTCACACCAGCATGGAGGAGAAGGTAGCGGTAGCAACAACGGCGACTTCAGGCCAACAGTCATAGTGGAAGTGAAAGTCGAAGTTGAAGTAATATGAATTAGTAGTAGGTATGATAATAATCGTAATAGGTCCAATCTGTAAACAAATAAATCGTCTTACTAACCTATTTCATACAGAAGGATAACACTATACAACATCTCCTTCCACCGTCCGCCATCTTGACCTGTTTATATGTGCATGTAAACAATTTAATACAATTCTTATTTTAACAATTTATATTTCTTTTCATAAACATAGTTGTTTATACAAATATACATTACACATATAAGCACTTTTCCAGTCAAACAATCTTGCTTCAACTTCATTCTCATCTTCGTCACCCCTCTCCACGTTATAGTAGATTATCTCCCTTCATTCACGATTATCCCTCTCTGGCATGCTATGATGCAACGTCATCCTTCCCTCATATTCATCACCCCTCTCTCTATCATTTTAACATATATATTTTATCATCACCCCTTGACCACTTGTAGCAACAACATCAGCAACATTTCATTTGCATATTTAAACAAGAAAATCATATAAAAATCATATACGAAAAATACTATTAGAAAAATCTTTCCATTTCCCCCTCATTCACCATCATTGATTCACGTACGCAAGCTCGGAATGCACAGCCACTAAAGAAATAGAATTACTGGTTTCACACTCACCTTTTAAGTTCTCGGCCTGTGACACACGGATACAACACCAACACCACAATACAAGACACAATACACCACAAACATGTTATCCGATTGAGAGTAATAAAGTTCGTTGAAGTGCTGTTGCTATGCTTTGCACTAGGAGCATCTCAGTACTGGCGAAGTCCCTGAGCCTTGGAAGGTTCCAAATAGATGGACACACAACCTTCAGAAGGTACTCTACACTTACTAACACTTATGTAATGAACGGATATTTTAGTGTGGGTGCCTGTTTATACTATCTGAGTGCATGCAAAATATATCTGACTCCTAAACGAAAAAAACGTGCGTGTAAGACTTCTCTGTTATCAACCACACCCACAAACGTACGGACTCTTCTCAACACAAACAAACACCAACACAAGATATCAGTTCCACGCTCTCAAAATTTATATAAATAATCAATAATAATGCTTATCAATCGTTCACTCTAATCTTTCACACAAATTCTTCAACACTGTTATACTTTATACATATGTCTCAAACTAGTCTTTATGTTCACAAAAAAATCACTGTAGTTTCTGTACAGACTGTAGAGCTCAAACAACCAACCGGTATACTGAAATCCTGGGTTCAATGTAAATATAAAATAGGACTGTACCTTTTTCTATACGGTAGAGGCGAGAACAAACACAAGCTGGTGACTAACTTCCGGTGACGTAGCATGAGCCAGCAAGACGATATACTTTCGTCGACGGACGGAGGGACTAGCCTGCCCCAGTCCGTCTGGAGGAAACGTTGTCTTGTGTCGAACTTGAAGATAGGGTGGATCCCCCTCCGATGCTTCGGAGATCACCTTGTCCTCGTTTCGGACAGGATGGAGCCACTCTTGCTCCCAGTAGGCCCTAGCCCCAACAGGCCGCTATTATAACATACATATACAGACGTCAATTCTCTGACTCGGATAATTTATTTATTGTTCTTTAGTTTCACCCTTTCTCACCTCCCTTTGTTCCTCGTTTGTCCCATTCTGCTTCGTTTGCGATCACCACTTTCCTTCTCCACCACTATTATTCATATCCAGGTAATCACTTCATGAATTTATACCTGTAATCTTTACAGCACAAAAATAACCACTTCCAGAGAGAAACGACCACAAACCAATACACCGTGATAGGTTTTCAATGCTTTCTTCCTCTGTAACTTTCTGTTCTTTTCTTTCTTTTTTTTTTCAACTTCTTTTCCGGGCCTACTATACACACGTCCTCACCGTCTGACACCCACAATTCGACTCAGTAATTTTCGCCTCTAATTCAAACTATCTCTTCATTCATTGGCTCAAGGCTTTTAGCCAATCAAAAATCATTAATTAATTTTAATTAAAAAATACTGGGAAAATCCCGTCCTCTACAACTTATAAGTGGCAGTAACAATCTTTCCGTTACAGTTTTCTGGTCATTCTTGTCCTGACGAAGGCACAAGACCTTGGGTGGTTCGAATCACACGTAACACAGCCCTTACGAAAAATCGACTTTACTTTATCCTAAGATAACACAATCTTTTCGTCCCAAAAACGTCTGCTCTCAACAGCTACCAACCCGACTCTGCTGGGCCAAAATCTACCCGGTTCACAGTACACGGTATCGAGCTAAACTCAGTATCCCAATTTCCCCGACTGTACTATGCATTATACGCTATGCGTTACCCACGTGTAAATCATACATACTTGGCTTACATACGCAGTAAAAAAAACGCTGATACAAACTTTGTACACTGTATCACTAGAGATGTGCAACTCTGCACGATATGCAACTACGGCACAACTACTATTATTGTGCATTGAAAACTCGTGTCGTCATAAATGTGATAACAAAGTCCACTTTATTATTGTGTAATGTGATAACAAAGCCCACTTTATCATTGTGTAATGTGATAACAATGTGAATTTTAGGATTACCCCGTTTTCGCCAAAGGTAAACAAAGCCTTGGAATTGGGGCCTTTGACATTGTATTTGCCGTTGACTACTGCAGTTTCCGCACTCCTGGCCGTCAATCGTGCGATCCACTACTAGTACGAGCTGCAAAGTTATCGTTTGACATTCGGTTTTTAATTGTTTTGCCATTGCATCCACTGAGCCAAAGGCGCGCCTTAAATACAAACTGATTGCTTCAGAAACCCAGACTACAAACTGATTGCTTCATAAACCCAGGCTACAAACTGATTGCTTCAGAAACCCAGACTACAAACTGATTGCTAATTAATTTGACATAGAAATAATCAACCCCACCATACCAATGAAGGTGGGATATTCTTCACTGCACGCTGAATAGAGAGAGTAGTACGTATCAGGCGCAGTCGACGGCTTGTTTCAAACCGAAAATACAAAACGAATTGATTGCTTAAAAAACCGAAAGTACAAAACTAATCGATTGCTTCAGAAACAGATAATAAAAAACGAATTGATTGCTTCAAAAACAGACAATACAGTTTGTTTTGTTGGAAACAGAAAATACGTACTGCAGGATATAGCCAAAGGTTTACGCCTTCGATATTTAAGCTATATTTATTAGAAGCCAAAAAGTACAGACTGTAATTTAACCTTTAAGCGTACGAAATATTTATTAGTTTAAAATGAATGTATTCAGACTAATATACCTACCGAATAATTATTAACAAATGGAAAGATTTTTCTTGTCTATCTTCTATTAAATTCTTGACATATGCTATGCAGAAAAGGGACTGACAAGTTTTCACCATGAAGATTTCCCATCAGAGTTAACAATGTCACCAAAGAAAGTGTTCATTCAATAGTATTTGCTATCACAGTGCCTCATACTGTGAAGGAAAGGGGATATTCTTTGTTTGGCAATATTTGTCCGCAACTCAGTATAGTAGATCAGCTGTAGGTGTGTGTGAGTGAGTGCAGCGTGTGCCTGTGTGTGTATTTCGGAGATCTTATGCACACATTCCAGCATAGCCACACACAAACACACCACATGCATGCGCACACATGTACCCACACGCTGACAAACATATACACACCATGCATAACCCACATATATTACTGCCCTATATAATGCATCGCTGCTATATCTGCAGGTGACAGTCTCCTTGACCTACCTACACAAGTGTGAAACCGAAAATACAAAGTAGGCGGTTTTGACATCCATCTTTAGCTTTTCGGAGAAAGGAAAGTGTTGTGCTGGGGGTGTGTAGTTTAACTCAGCTGGGCTATATAAACAGTGGGCAATGGAAGCGCCCTAACATTACGTCAGGCACGTTTCACATTGCGGTATGCCCGTGTATTTTTTATTAAGCGCTGTTATCCAAGTGTGAATCTACTGGAAAACGTTGGATCTTCAATAAATACAGGTTGGTGGAGGCTTTCGTTTGGAAACATGAATATTGCTTAGCATACATTAATCATTTGTTTGGCTAGCTGTTTGACTCTGTGACACGTCAGCGAATGCTTCAAATAATTAGGCATCCTATAATTATAAACCTAATTAATAATATGTTTTGAAAGAAACCCGGCATGAATTCAGATTGATATTTTTAATCAACTGTATATTTGATTTGATTACAGCTCTAGAATAACAATATATGCATTCTACTAAAAAAGCAATAACAATAGCAGTCACCAAACCCAAACAGAACCAAAATGACAATATCACACCTACTACATCAAAAACAACATTCAGAATATGCACAAAATACTAAATAACATAGACAAACACCAAATACATAACAACAAGAACAAACAACAGTATCATGAGACAATCCGTGGTATAAAAATGTCTACATTTCAAAAGCAATACAGGGGCGGATAACGCTGTTCATGAGGGGGGAAAGGGAGAGTGGGGTTTCCTGATTACATCACTGTGATACCATTTTGGACAACACGATGACCTGCTCACAGTGGTGAAAAAACGTAAACTCCGTATAGCCACGTCACCAGATCATCAGGTCTTGCAAAGACCATCCTGCAAGGCACAGTGCAAGGACGTACATGTAAAAGAAGAGGGAGACCGAAAAAGAGGTGGGAGGACAACATTCGAGAATGGACTGGTTTGACACTGAGCAAAGCCATCAGGGTTGCTGAGGACAGAGAAAGATGGAGTACGCTGGTTAAACGATCATCTGTGGTTCCCCTACGACCTCCGAGTTATGGAATAGGATAGGATAGGATTGGGTGTCCACTACACGGTCGTTACTTGCTTTCCCACATCCATTCTTCCTCCCCCTCCTCTCGCCCAACACAAAAATCACATTTGTTTACAAATCTGTGCGAGTCCCAAATAGTCCACAAATGACATTTTAACAAATGTGTCCCAAATAGTCCACAAATGTCATTTTAACAAATGTGTCCAAAACAGTCCACAAATGACATTTTAACAAATGTGTCCAAAACAGTCCACAAATGACATTTTAACAAATGTTTCCCAGTCCACAAATGACATTTTAACAAATGTGTCCTAATTAGTCCACAAATGACATTTTAACAAATGTGTCCAAAATAGTCCACAAATTACATTTTAACAAATGTGTCCAAACAGTCCCTAAATGACATTTTAACAAAAGTGCCCAAACAGTCCACAAATGACAGTTTAACAAATGTGTCCAAACAGTCCACAAATGACATTTTAACAAATGTGTTCAAACAGTCCACAAATGACATTTTAACAAATGTGTCCAAACAGTCCACAAATGACATTTTAACAAATGTGTCCACACAGTCCACAAATGACATTTTAACAAATGCGTCCAAACAGTCCACAAATGATATTTTAACAAATGTGTCCAAACAGTCCACAAATGACATTTTAACAAATGTGTCCGGCCGGCCGGCTTCTGTCAGAAACTATTTTAACGATCACAACCAAACTAGGTAAGATGGTGTATATCCATCAAACCTCAAATATGATCAGTGAATGAATGATTTCACTTTAAGGTCACAGGGTCTACAAATTTGTCAAACAATTTCTAAAAATTTCCTCTTTTTTTTCAAAGTTATGAACTTATGATTGTTTGATGCATGATAGATATCAGTGAGACACGCATACTTTGCAAATTTGGTCAACCTCACTCCAAGGTTAAGGTCACTGGAGCCGTCCAAAGTCAGTTAGTATAGGTACTTTGAAATTAGCTTGACCCTAAACTATGAGAGATATAAAGTCAAAACGTGTTGTATTTAGAGATGATAGATTGATGTACACCAGTGTATTTGGAGCTGGAAATCAAGGTCATTTGAAGGTCAAGAGCATAGAAAGGTCATAGCCGGTATTACTTTGCAATTTAATGCCACCATTTCATTTTGTGTTTTTTTTTTCTGGGCACTCATTCTCATGTTTAATATTGGCAAGTTCCATAAGGAGCATGTGAGTCATATAGGCTTTGCCCTTCTATTTTTTATTTTTTTTTTAAAATAAAGTTTTGGTTATTGCTCAACCGGAGTTTGAAATCACAATCTAACCTGATCCTGCCTCTGCTGGACTGCCAGGAGACCCTGATAAAAAAAATGAAATAAATAAATAAAATTACTGGTAGGCTTACAGATGTGTGCATTGTGAAATCAAAACAACTCCACCTTTTTCTATTGGCTCTTAATCCTATCCTATCCTATCCTGTCCCATAACCCGAAGGTCGTAGGGGCACCACAGATGATCGCTTAACCAGCATACTCCATCTTTCTCTGTCCTCAGCAGCCCTCATGGCTTCGCTCAGTGTCAAACCAGTCCATTCTCGAAATGTTGTCCTCCCACCTCTTTTTCGGTCTCCCCCTTCTTCTACCTCCTTGCACTGTGCCTTGCAGAATGGTCTTTGCAAGGCCTGATGATCTGGTGACGTGGCCATACCATCGGAGTTTCCGTTTCTTCACCACTGTGAGCAGGTCATCGTGTTGTCCAATGGCTTGTGTGATGGTCTGTCGGACTTCAACGTTGGTGATGTGTTGGGTATAGGAAATGCATAGAAGTCTTCTGTAGCACCTCATCTCCATGCTTTGTATTCTTCGTTGGAGATCTGCTGTGAGGGTCCATGCTTCGCAAGCATATAGGAAGATGGAGATGACCAGAGAGCGCAGCAGTCTTACTTTGGAATGTAGACTGATGGTTCTGTCTTTCCAAATGGGCTTCAACCTTGTCAGGGCAGCAGTTGTTTGTGCGATCCTGGAGAGGACTTCCTGTCGAGACCCATTGTCTGACACAATGGCTCCTAAATATTTGAAGCTGTGCACTGTGTTGAGGGATTGGCCTTGTACTTTGATGTCCGTGTTGATGCCATTGGTGTTGTTGGTCATCATTTTGGTCTTCTCTGCACTTATTTCCATTCCATAAGCCCTGGAGGTGGTGTCATGCCTCTGTACAAGCTGTTCAAGTTCTTGTTCCTCTCCAGCCAATCCATCAATATCATCCGCAAAACGAAGATTGGAGATTGCTCTGCCCCCTATGCTGACTGTGCCTTCGTGATCTGCAAGAGCATCTGACATGATGCGCTCTAGGAAGATGTTGAAGAGTGTTGGAGAGAGTAGGCATCCTTGACGCACACCGATTGTTGTTCTGAACCAGTTCCCGATGACGCTGTTGTGGAGGACTGCACTGGTAGCCTTGTCATACAGGCTTTTGATGACTTCTATAATTTTAGGGCTGATGTTGTACACTTTCATGGTTGCCCATAGAGCTGCATGCCAGACTCGGTCAAATGCCTTCTTGAAGTCTATGAACACATGATATAGATGTTGTTGGTGCTGTAGGTATTTCTCACAGATTATTCTGAGGTTGAAAATCTGTTCAGTGGTACTTCGCCCTGCCATGAATCCTGCTTGTTCTTCAGCTATGATTTGTTCAGCTTGTGGTTTCAACCTGTTGAGTATTATTTTCAGGAGGACCTTGCTGGGATGGCTGATGAGGCTGATGGTGCGGTAATTTTCACACTCCTGAAGGTTACCTTTTTTGGGAAGAGTGATGACAAGCGACTGGGTCCATGGTGTAGGCCATTCCCCACTCTGCCAGATCTTGTTACAGATAATGGTGAGAGCATCAGTCATCGCTTCTCCTCCTGCTTGTAGCAGTTCCGCTGGTATGTTGTCCACTCCCGCTGACTTCCCTTTCTTCAGCGATTGCACTGCTGCCTCAACTTCTTCCCGGAGAATTGGGAGGATTTCTTCTTCTTCTCTGCTCTCGGGACATGCTAGAACTGATGGGTCTCCATTTGGTGTATGGTTGTAAAGGTCAGAGCAGTACTCTGTCCATCTGTCCAAGACTTCTTGTTCTTCTGTAAGGCAAATGCCAGACTTGCTTTGGATAGTGGAGACTTTGGGCTGTTTAACACTTGTCAGCCGCTTCACGCTCTTAAAAGCTGGACAAACGATGACTAGGTCTACAGTCACTTTTGCAATTTGCCAATTCAAGCCTAAACATTGTCGGCCATTCCTCACCCATCCTGAAGGCAAAGAGAGAAACTGTGATTTATGGGATGGAAGAGGGTATGGAGGGTAATATAAGATTTCGTCATCAAAAAGTTTAATGTCAGTCATAGCAAGCGTACGCCAATAGGCTAACTGGGTACAAGAACTACGCTAAGCTTGTCAAAATCCAAATTAATAATTTATTGAATAAGACGTCATTGAACACACACATATGTGCAAGGGATAGAATCCTAATATCCTGAAGTTTTACTGCAATCTTGTTGAAAACATGAGAACTCAATAAAACAATAATTAAAAGGGTATATGCCATAATGGCATTGGAGGTTTGAGGAGAGCGATGGGGAGAGGGGAAACGTATGATTGCGTGTGTGTGTGTTTTATTTTATTTTTGTGTGTTTGTCGTTGTTGTTGTTGTTGTTGTTGTTGTTGTGCGTGTGTGTTTGGGTGGGGGGGCCAGAGTGGAGGAGGGGGGGTTCTGTGCTCCCTGGGACCGCCTCCCCCCCCTCCGCTCCCCCTATAATCCGCCCCTGCAATACGTGGTTTTAAAAGTAGAAATACAGTAGACACATTAAACACGTCCTCCTTTTTTGCCCTACATTCGGCACTGTACGTACGCAGACAATTAACCAATTAGACCCTCTTTTTCGAAACATTAACACCTTATTGTTTGGCAGTGAACATCTCTCCCCACAAGAAAACGCCAACATCTTTACAAAAGCCCACACATTCTTCACATCTAGTGACCGCTTCGTTTAGAAAATAGCCCAATTATGCAAATTCACATCTGATTGGTACCCTTGATACCAGCTAAACCAATCCCCATTTGTTTCCCTCTCCCTAGTAGTTACACCCCATCCCTTCGCACCAAAAGTTTATTAATAGCTGTCAGAGAGAAACTGACCAGATAATTGTCTCTTCCAACGGAATAGATGAGTTCACCATCTATTTTAAATATCTGTTCACGTGCAAACACGTAGTCTCGAACTATTTATCTCTGTGTTTGTGTGTGTGTGTGTGTGTGTGTAGGTGTGGGTGGGTGTGGGTGTGTGTGTGTGTGTGTGTGCACGCGTTGTTTTTATTTTACTTTCTTCTTTTTTTTTACTTGCACGTGACTTTTTTTCCCCCTCCTCCAAACTGATTTTTTTCTCTCATTGTTTTAGATTGCTGCAGGTATTTATTTACCTTTTAATCGACAGCTACTGTTTTGTGTAAAGTTTACTCTTGGGTGCATGTATCTCTTTCTCGTTAGTTAGTTCATTCATTTATTTCTCTATTACTTTTTTTTTGTTTGTTCGACGTTATTGCATTTTTTTTCTGTTACACTATAGTTATATGTTTGTTCTCTTTTCATTGTTAAAAAGATTAATTTATGTGCTCCGGTTTTTTTTAATTTTTATTGCTTTGTACTTGTTCCTGTTCGCCAGACATTTCATTGTTGTCATTTGTCAAAGGGTAACACTCATTTAAGCTTTGCTTTTGTGTGCCCTTTATGTTCTCCATGCCTGATTTACTTGTTTCGTGAATAAAATTATGTTTAAACCAAACACGTCTACCTTGCTGGTGGTTGTCATGCTCAAATCAAATTTCTTTCCATTTGTGTAGCTGTTTACTGTCATACTAGTTTTCTCTCAAGTTTGCCACCCTTCAATTCAGACATCTTTAACTTGAAAAAAGAAAAGGAAAAAAAACACGGCATTCAACGTTTTGTGTGCATTTTATGTAATCTTAGGATGTTTGCTTTAAAATAAACCTCATTTCCTCGTTTGACACTGAGCGAAACAATCAGGGTTGCTGAGGACAGGGAAAGTTGGAGTATGCTGGTTAAACGATCATCTGTGGTGCCCCTACGACCTCCGAGTTACGGGATAGGATAGGATAGGGTAGGAAACCTCATTTTAGAAAATTCTTTCCACTTTGATTTTAACGTACCCAACCTCCTTAAGCATACGTGCATTATCCGATTTGCTTTCCGTTACAGCTCAGAGTCAGAGAGTACAATTAAGTGAGAGATGTGTTTTCTCTTGACGCGATACCGTCTCTCAACGAGACCAACCTCTGAGCTACAGTGGAAGTCAAATCGTGCAACGCGCCTTGGGAGCGAAACTGAAAGCAAAACCCAAAATAGATTTCCTTAAGAAAGATGTAACATGCAAGCACATTGATCTTTTATGCAAGCCATAGGTCCTCGTCAGGGCGACAGATGTCATATCTGTCAACACAGGACCGGTGCAGCTTAGCCGTTCGGTCTGCACCACCAATGCAAGGAGGACACGAGTGGTTTTAGTGTGGTTTGGTGTATGTGTGCTCTTGGCTAAAGCACAATAGGTTAACTATTCTTTGTTCTACGCTTTCTTTGCTTGAAATTATTCAACAGTTTGAGAGCTTCATATTTAACAGTCAGCTAGGGGGAAAATAATTCAAGACTATAAAGAAGAAATAGTATGTAGGATTAGAAGTAGGTAGGGAGGTAGTAGTAGTTATGCAGTGAATGGTGTAATAAATACTACTAACCGTAACGGTTTATTCATGCATTGTGTATTTGTGTGTGTGTGTGTGCGTGTGCGTGTGGATATGAATGAAAATTCATAGTGTTTAGTGATTGACTTTCTAGGGCTAGTGCGCAAGAAGTTTGTGTCGAAACTGCAGCAATTCACGGCGGCAGTATGGCGGCCTACTAGCGCCGCAAAACCTGATAATTACAATGATCATGTGATAATTACAAATACATGTATCATGGGATAATTACAATTATCAAGAGATAATTGCAACTAACATTCAAATTTACAAATATGTTCGCGTGATCATGTTTAATTTTCAGTTTTGGCTCTATCAATCCGCCTGGAAATGCGCCAAAACTGAAAATTGTAATTATCACATAATAATTACAATTTTCACTTGATAATTATAATTTTCACGTGATCATGCTTAATTCTGGTTAGGCGGCTATGACGGCCTACTAGCGCCAAAATCGAGAGTTACCATTATCACGAGATAATTGAAATTATCACGTGTTCTGTGTAATTTACAGAGATATCGGTAATCCGCAGTGTTAATTAATAATTATCAGTATTTGCCAAGCTTTCCTAGCGCCAAAACCTGATAATTACAAATATCATGAGATAATTGGAATTATCAAGAGATAATTACAATTATTACTGAAAATTATAAATATCAAGATGAGCATGTGCGATGCGCATGCGCGGCAGCGGCACTGTTCCCAGCACACCTGGGGTTTTGGCCCTAGGAAAGCCTGGCCAAAACTGAAAATTAGTAATTAACACTGTGAATTACCGGTATCTCTGTGAAGTACACAGAACACGTGTTAATTACAATTATTACTGATACATGTAAGTTTTGCAGGTTTTGACGCTAGTAAGCCGCCTTAGCAGAATTAAGCATGATCACGTGAAAATTATAATTATCAAGGGAAATTTTTAATTATTATGTGATAATTACAATTTTCAGTTTTGGCGCATTTCCAGGCGGATTGATAGAGCCAAAACTGAAAATTAAACATGATCACACGAACATATTTGTAATTTTTCAATGATAATTGTAATTTTCTCTTGATAATTGTAATTATCACATGATATTTGTAATTATCACATGATAATTGTAATTATCAGGTTTTGGCGCTATAGGAGGCTTACTAGAATCAAAACCTGCAAAACGTCCATGTATCAGTGATAATTGTAATTAACACGTGTTCTGTGTAATTCACAGAGATACCGGTAATTCAGAGTGTTAATTACTAAATTTTAGTTTTAGCCACTCTTTACTAGGGCCAAAACCCCAGGCGTGCTGGGAACAGTGCCGCTTCCGCGCATGCGCATCGTGCATCGGGCCGCTCATGCTCATCAGTATTAAATTGATAGTTATAATTTTCAGTGATAATTGTAATTGTCGCTTGATATTTGTAAATACAGTAAAACCTCTGTTTTGAGGCCCTCTCTTTACTTAAACGACTTCCTCCAACATACGACCAGAAAAATATTCACGGATGCTTTGTACTATATAAACGACCTCTCTTAAACGACTACCTCTAAAACGCGACTTGCGACCTTCAAATAATTAAATTTTACGACCTAGGATCTGAAAAATTCAGATTCCAAAGCAATACTATATTTGTGCGCTTGAAGAAAACAGTTTCGTTTCCAACTTTTAACAGCAGACGATGCATTAAAGCAGCTTGAAATACTCTAAAGAGCTGACCAGATTTGCCCAGAGCAGGGGCCTGACAGATCTTGCCGACACCATGTCTGGTGTTCAAAGTGACATACTAAGAGAACATGCACGGGTGGGGGGATCATGCAAACAAACAGAAATGACCGCTTTCTTTCAAAAACAAACAAACAACTATTCAATGATTGAATAAAAATAATTACAACAATATTAATGGGGTTATCTTATAAATAGTTATAACTCCAAACATGCACTCAACACTTACATACACTTTTAAACAGCTATCATACCAGCATTGATTTTTTTAATTTTGTAAATAATGAGGAACAGGAAGATATTGACTGTATTGGTTGTGAGACAGAGTTTAATCTATATTTTCTGAAAGATGGTAGATGTTCCCTATACTTTATGGTATGTGTACTTTTTGTACATGTATTTATTTTACTCAATTAATTTTCTAAATGTCTTTTTCGAAAATGTCCTACCTCCTTTTTAAGACCCCTCCAATTTAAGACCTCGTTTTAATGGCAATTTAAAGGTCGTAAAACGGAGGTTTTACTGTATCAGGTTTTGTTGCTAGGAAAGCTTGGCAAATACTGTTAATTATTAATTAACACTGCGGATTACCGATATCTCTGTAAAATACACGGAACACGTGATAATTTCAATTATCTCGTGATAATGGTAACTCTCGGTTTTGGCGCTAGTGGGCCGTCACACGGCAGATTACAATCTCGCTCGATTTCTACCAACCAGTGTCATGATGGGTTCCGTAAAGGTGTTGGGGAAAGAAGAATAATAAGGTTGGGGTTGGGGAGAGCAGAATAATAAGGTTGGGTGTGGCATAATTGACCAATTGTGCTCATTCTTTACAAAGCTGTTATTGAATTTTGGTTGTAAGAAAGTTATCAAAAAGTATGTGTGCGCCTGTATATATCTGTAACCTGTTTATTTTATTGTATTTTATTAACACACAAAACAACGTTTTGCATAGCGCTTTCTCACATATTAGAGCTGCTCAAAGCACAGGCTGAATGAGCGACATTTAGACGTGAGATAATCCTGTCAAAGTAGAGCACTTATGTAGCGAACGCCAGTGGTAGAAGACTACAAGGTACGTAAATGTTAATGTCGACTAATATTAAGCGACATTTTGAGGGGAGATAATCCTGGATAACTGCAACAAAGTCGGCTATTGGCTCTGCATTTGTATCTTGTTGAAGGTTTGAAAGTGTGTATGTTGTGTTTCTACTCAGGAACACCCAAGACTGCCTGTGTACAATACCTGTGCACAGCAGCAGGGACTGACGGTGTACACTGCAGATTAGCCACTCCCAACCATGTGTGAGTAGGATATAACACATGTTCTACTTATAGGGCTATTTTCTTTTTCATTGCTGCTTTTATCCATTTACCAACTGACTGCGATGGTGACGTTGATAACGACGACGACGACATGATGATGATGATGATGATGATGATGACGACGAAGAGGAGAAGGAGGAGGAGGAAGAAGATAATGTTTTGCTATTATTGCCTCTGCTGCCGTTGTTGTATTATTACATACTAGCACGGGTGTATTACGCTTTGGGTGAGAATATAAGCCTAGATGTAATGGGTGTACGCAGGCATTCTATCGCATGGACTTCATATACCCTGATGCTCATGTCCAAGATGGGTGTATCAGCAAGCAAACTTATTATTTTTAATTTTATTTATTTATTTATTATTTATTTATTTGTCTTGTTCTTTCTTTCCGTTCTAGCGGACGCCGAGAGTCAGGACTCAGATGGAGAAGAGCTATCCACTCTTCGGCCAACCCTCATCAGGGAACTCAAAAACATCCTTGACCTTTATCCTGATGATGGACAGATTCTCAAGGTCAGAAAGCGCCTTATTGTGTTGTATTGTGTTGTATTGTATTGTATTGTATTGTATTGTATTGTATTGTATTTAGGTAATTCCATCAGCTAAAATATATTGTTGCGAACATTATTTTTTGTATTTCCGAACATTGAATAGATTTTGTCCGAACTTCATAGGAACGTTACCAGAGTTAGTAGTCCACTTCCATGCCATTTAATTTTCTCTATCTCAAAGTTCAAGGTCATTAATCAGTTCTTTGCTAAACACGTTTCGAGAGGCTGAACCAATTTGAATTACTTTTATATATTGTTACTTCAGCTAGGGACAAGTTAGTCAGTGTCTGCAATGTCGGTGGGTCAGTCCATCGAAGTTAGCAGCTGGGCTCGATGCTTAACATGGAAAAAGCAGTGTGTCTAACCACTGCGCTATTGCGCCATCCAAGGGAAGTAAATGTCTTTTAAATAGGCGTGAGATCGATTTAAGGGTAAGATGTGGTTGGGGTTAAATCATCCTTATGTGGATATCACATGCTATCTATAAAGGTCAGACAATGTGAATAATACGGAGACATTCCTTATGTGGATATCACATGCTATCTATAAAGGTCAGACAATGTGAATAATACGGAGACATTCCTTATGTAGATATCACATGCTATCTATAAAGGTCAGACAATGTCAATAATACGGAGACATTCCTTATGTAGATATCACATGCTATCTATAAAGGTCAGACAATGTCAATAATACGGAGACATTCGTTATGTAGATATCACATGCTATCTATAAAGGTCAGACAATGTCAATAATACGGAGACATTCCTTATGTGGATATCACATGCTATCTATAAAGGTAAGACAATGTCAATAATACGGAGACATTCCTTATGTAGATATCACATGTTATCTATAAAGGTAAGACAATGTCAATAATACGGAGACATTCCTTATGTAGATATCACATGCTATCTATAAAGGTCAGACAATGTGAATAATTAAGAGACATTCCTTATGTGGATATCACATGCTATCTATAAAGGTAAGACAATGTCAATAATACGGAGACATTCCTTATGTGGATATCACATGCTATCTATAAAGGTAAGACAATGTCAATAATACGGAGACATTCCTTATGTAGATATCACATGTTATCTATAAAGGTAAGACAATGTCAATAATACGGAGACATTCCTTATGTAGATATCACATGCTATCTATAAAGGTCAGACAATGTGAATAATACAGAGACATTCCTTATGTGGATATCACATGCTATCTATAAAGGTAAGACAATGTCAATAATACGGAGATATTCCTTATGTGGATATCACATGCTATCTATAAAGGTCAGACAATATCAATAATACGGAGACATTCCTTATGTAGATATCACATGCTATCTATAAAGGTCAGACAATGTCAATAATACGGAGACATTCGTTATGTAGATATCACATGCTATCTATAAAGGTCAGACAATGTGAATAATACGGAGACATTCCTTATGTGGATATCACATGCTATCTATAAAGGTCAGACAATGTGAATAATACGGAGACATTCCTTATGTAGATATCACATGCTATCTATAAAGGTCAGACAGTGTCAATAATACGGAGACATTCTTTATGTAGATATCACATGCTATCTATAAAGGTAAGACAATGTCAATAATACGGAGACATTCCTTATGTAGATATCACATGCTATCTATAAAGATCAGACAATGTCAATAATACGGAGACATTCCTTCAGAGAAGAGTATCAACCGAGGTCTAGTCTGCGCATGCATGCGTTCCACCCCACCAACGTTTAGATCCTGACGCTCATGTCCTAGACGGATGAGTGCCAGTTTCATACACCTCCAGCAAGCAAGATTCCATTTGTCCAGGATAGCGCAGTTGTCTGAGGCGCTAGGTGATGCCTATAAAGTAAAACGCTGGCGCCTTGGGTGCCTTGAGGTTGATCCTGTTCCGGCCAGCGCCTTAAGCAGGTCTTGAACTGGTAAGGCGCTATATAAAACAGTTTCAACACCCAGCATTGTGTTTATTGTGAAACCTTTACAACAGAATGTGTAAAACGGTAGAACAGCCGATAGACTATATTATTTATCAATATGTGACAGGAGCTGATACAGAATGCGGAAGACGCCGGAGCGAAGGAGGTCAAGGTGATCACTGACAGGCGTCACATCAATCAAGACGTGGACACTCGGACTCTGAAAAATCATCCTCACATGAAGTTTCTAAGAGTATGTTTAAAACATCTCTCGCTTTCGCTCTCTCTCTCTCTCTCTCTCTCTCTCTCTCTCTCTCTCTCTCTCTCTCTCTCTCTCTCTCTCTCTCTCTCTCTCTCTCTGTATTTAGGATCCTTTTATTAATAATTGCCATAGCGAAGTGACAACAGCTCTGTATTATCAGTTCGGAGGTTTGTTGGCACCATTTTCAGCTGGGCTAATTACTTTTCATCATTTAAATTTCTCTGCCATTAAAATTGGACTCTTCCACTCCGGAGATGAATCAGAACCCAGAGACAAAGGAGCTATGCTACAGGAGACTCCAATGAACCCAGAGACAAAGGAGCTATGCTACAGGAGACTTTAATGAACCCAGAGACAAAGGAGCTATGCTACAGGAGACTCCAATGAACCCAGAGACAAAGGAGCTATGCTACAGGAGACTCCAATGAACCCAGAGACAAAGGAGCTATGCTACAGGAGACTCCAATGGACCCAGAGACAAAGGTGCTATGCTACCGGAGACTCCAATAAACCCAGAGACAAAGGAGCTATGCTATAGGAGACTCCAATGGACCCAGAGACAAAGGAGCTATGCTACAGGAGACTCCAATGGACCCAGAGACAAAGGAGCTATGCTACAGGAGACTCCAATGAACCCAGAGACAAAGGAGCTATGCTATAGGAGACTCCAATGAACCCAGAGACAAAGGAGCTATGCTACAGGAGACTCCAATGAATCCAGAGACAAAGGAGCTATGCTGCAGGAGACTCCAATGGACCCAGAGACAAGGGAGCTATGCTACCGGAGACTCCAATGAACCCAGAGACAAAGGAACTATGCTACAGGAGACTCCAATGAACCCAGAGACAAAGGAACTATGTTACAGGAAACTCCAATGACCCCAGAGACAAAGGAACTATGCTACAGGAGACTCCAATGAACCCAGAGACAAAGGAACTATGCTACAGGAGACTCCAATGAACCCAGAGACAAAGGAACTATGTTACAGGAGATTCCAATGAACCCAGAGACAAAGGAGCTATGCTACAGGAGACTCTAATGAACCCAGAGACAAAGGAGCTATGCTACAGAAGACTCCAATGAACCCAGAGACAAAGGAGCTATGCTACAGGAGACTCCAATGAACCCAGAGACAAAGGAGCTATGCTGCAGGAGACTCCAATGAACCCAGAGACAAAGGAGCTATGCTACAGGAGACTTTAATGAACCCAGAGACAAAAGAGCTATGCTACAGGATACTCCAATGAACCCAGAGACAAAGGAGCTATGCTACAGGAGACTCCAATGAACTCAGTACAAAGAAAGACTAAGGGAAAACGTCCCGGATGAATCGATGCTAAAACAAATTAGCAGAATATAATAAATTACACAGACGGAACAGGCAAACAAAACCAAATATATTAAACAAAGAACATTCAAAAGAAGAACCGATAACACAATAACAATCATTGGCAACAAAACATGAAGAATCAGTAGAGCTAAACTAACCTTCTTCAAGCAAACAAGTTTATTATTGTGTTGCTGCTGCTTCTGGTCTGTGGGCTTCTGGTTACTTGATATATAAATATTACAAAGGAAACAAGCAAAAACAAAAGCCTCCAAAAACATATATAGAAAAACAAACCATTGAATCATCTCCATTATCTTGTTGTTGCATCAAGTTTTATTCATCAGATTAACATAAGTTTATCAAAAACAAAGCTATCATTAGATGTATTTTTAATGCAGTAATAAGTTTTCAACATTAATTTTTAATATCTAAAAATGAGGGTGCCATATAAACAGACCATTGTGAATCTCGCCTACTACCGTGGTATTATAGTTGTACGAATGCAACATACTCAATGATCGCAAAATCTCTGTTTAAAATGAATCCAATTAAAATAAGGAAAATGGATCTTGTAGACATTAGAAAGCTTGTTGAAATTTCAACATTATCTATGGCAACAATAGATTACCTTGTTAAGCAAAAAATACTTCCAGCAGACCTCCGCATCTAATCTTTGATCTAATAATATTCAGTTAAAGCCTGGTTGGCATAATAATATTATCAGTAAATACATTTTTTTAATGTCTGTAATACAAAATACAAAAAAGAGCTTAGATGGTGAAAAAAGGTTAAAAAAGAAGAAGATGTAATTGGGAAACGGTAGGGCCTAATTCAAGACACGATTTAAGACACTTTAAAATAGCATATATTTTAACAGAACTAGAGCAATTGAAGAGAGTGAGAGAAGAGTGATGTAAAATACTCAAACAACACTTATTTTAGGAGAAAAGATGGGCATAAAAAGGGTTGAGGGGTTGAACAGACAATTCCTCTTTCTCTACACCTGATAAGGTCCCCCACATTTTTGACCAAGCTGCGGGGGGATCTTACCCCGCCAAATGTTATTGTTGATCTTTGTACCCTTCGTGAGTCTAAACTAAGCTAAGCTAAAACTTGAACATGAAAAGCATTATCCACAAGTAGTTAGACTTTGACAAGCAGAAAGATTTAAGCCTTCTGTTGACCGAGCTTGGTGTTATTTTATCATTTTTAACGTGGGAGAAAGTATTTCTGACCTATCTTAGAGAAATGTATTCTATTATGTCGAGAGTATAAATGGTAAGAAAACTGGCTGATCCCATGCAGAATTAAGTACCGGTCAGTATGATATAAACTTCAATACAACAAAATCTGATTATCTCTTATTTTAAGGCATTAATTTGGAGACACCTATCATGTTGTTAGTCTTGGGGGGGAGGGAGGAGGCGGACATAATTAAGTGTGGCGCCCGCGATAGACTCAACTATAGGCGTTCCACTATCCAGGGCGTGGATATTGGAATCTTAGATTCGGTCTGTAATGCACCTTCGAGATGAGTTAAGTCAAGAACCGTAACCTTGTTCCGCACTGTTGAAACAAAACAGGGCCCTGCTCTGTGTGTGTACAACGATGCCGAGTTCAACGAGAGCGACTGGCAGGGGATACGCATGCTGCACACCAGCGTCAAGGAGGAGGATCCGCTCAAGGTTGGCCGGTTTGGGCTCGGGTTCAAGTCCGTCTTCCATCTGGCAGGTAACTTCAAACCTTACAGTTATATATTTAGTTAGCTATTTTGTTGTTGCTTTGCAGTAAAGCTCTATGAGCTCTAGTGAGGAAGGGCGCTGTACAAATGTTTATTATTATTATTATTATTATTATTATTATTATTATTATTATTATTATTATTATTATTATTATTATTATGTAAAATTCTGTTTTCAGATCGTCTGCTGATCATGAGCGGGGACTATCTCATGTACATGGACCCGTTCAAGGGAGAGAACCACTATTGCAAGCGACACCGCGTAGCAGGACGTAAGGGGAGGGAACTTCGGTCGTTGCTAGAATGTCTAGAGGGCGTGGTGGGCGTGTCGCGAGACACATTCAAAGAGGGCGGAGGTCATTTCCAAGGCACGCTGTTCTGGTTCCCGCTGCGGCAAAGCGCCAGCGACCTGAGTAATACGCTGTACAGCGAACAGAAAGTGCAGTCTCTGCTGCAGTCCTTCCGGGCTGAGGCTCACTCGCTACTACTCTTCCTCACTCGCGTGCACAGCGTCACGCTGATGGACATCCCGCCTCAAGGTCAGTGCTCACTGTAACAGTGGTCAGTATACAACGCAAATGCCAGCTCCAATCCTCAAGGCGCGGGCCAATCAAAATCAATCCCAAACCGTTCTAGACACATGCTTATTGCATTCTGTAATGGAATGACCAGAGCTACTGAATCTAGTTGGCCAATAAGTTGTTTATTTGGAGATGTCACTACATGTACTTCAACAACAACAACAACAACAACAACAACAACAACAACAACAACAACAACAAAAATAATAATAATTAAACAACAACAACAAAAAATAATAATTTGACAGAAATAATGAGGTTTGTAATGTCCCTTTGAAGACACAGAGAGAGAGAGAGAGAGAGAGGGGGGGGGAGTGTGAGGTGAAAAGCAGTCAAGTTCTGTGAGAGAAATAACTTGCCATACGAAGCATGAAACCTGCCCAGATAAGTGTCAGAACATCATCGCATGTTAAGGAGTCGTCCATGGAGTGGTCGTAAACAAATTGTCCTGAACAAGAGCAGTTTTACCACTTCAAAACGTATTCTAAGCGATGGTTGGTCCCAGGTTTAGTCCCAGATAACCGATTGAGACTGCAACGCAGCTGTGAAGCACATAGGAACTCCCATATACAAATGTTGGAATAAAATGGTTTGGAAAAAAAGAGGCAGTAGGGTGTGTACAGGGGGTGGGCTGTTACTTAATTTCCTGGAATATAGAACTGACGACCCAAAGATTAGGTCTTTTGGGGTGGTGGTGGTGATGATGATGATGAGGATGATGATGATAGAAGAAAGGAGTATGAAGACGATAAAGCTGACGATGCTTACTTAGCGAATCTATAGAATCTTTCGAATTGTCTAGATCCATTTTAATTTTTAATTACAGACTGGGAGAGAGTGTTGAATTTGCGGCTGTAAAGAGTCATTTAGCTTTGCTGTAGAGCTAGAGTTATTACTCATGCAGCCAATGTATAGCTGAATCACACGTAGCGATGTTCGGCCATTGAAATCTATCAATGACTATGGAATGGGATGTTTAACAATGAACAACACGCTCAAAGCCGTAGAACATGGTGTTGGTTATTAGTATGCGTTGCGTGGTTAGATTACCCGCCCCGGACACAGAAACGTATAGGGGACTTAAAGGTTATTAGTATATCAAGTTCCGTCCATTATATACTAGCAAGCTCGGTCAGTGCTTTCCAGATCGAGGACAAATAAATAAAACTGTGGTTGAGGGAAAGGAAATAGAACGCTCGCCAATTTGCGGACAGCTCTGTTGAATGTTGATCTTTGCAAAAACCATGATAGGTCTACACCGGCCATCAGAGTAACTGTTTAGAATTCCATGTGTGAAGGTGGAGCCCCACGAGCCACGTTCAGCGTTGGCCTATCTTCGGCGTGTAAGAAAGTCGTGGATCAACAAAGGCGATCCTTTCTAGACAGCATTACCGGCACCAGTCCCAACTTACCGGAAAACGAGGTTGTGTGCGTCACGCACATTGTCATGGAGACCTCGGATCGCGTGACTTCTGAGATCCAGGAGAGAAAGTGGCTCGTGGTCAACTATCACAGTGGCCGAAGGGAGATGACTCCTGAACTTTCCAAGCTGTGCAGCAAACTGAGTTATCGCCCTTATGTGGGAGTGGCTGTGCCGTTGACTAACAGAGACAGCTTTCAGAGTCAGGTTAGTTTATCTACAGCTTTAGCACATTAACCTCTTGAACCCGAAAGACCGATATATCGGTCTAGCCCTTAAACAGCTGTGCCCCCAAAGACCGATAAATCGGTCTCGTAACCTTACCGTTAATCTTGCGGTCCGTACACAGCTTACTGTTCTTTCTAGTACTTGCTGTTTGGAATAGGGTTATTGAGGGTTATTGGGAATAAGGTAAAGCAAAATGTCAGCGCTCTAGTGCAGCACAGTGCGTGTTTTTGTGACGGTTTTTTCTCAATTTTGCGTCATGAAACGAAGGTCTACAAATCAAGGAAGCGTCGCTAAGCGACTGTACACAACTCAGGAAGTAATCGATCAATTGTGGGATGATAATGAAGATGAAGAGATGACATTTGAAGTACTTTGGGTTGTCTAACACTTTGGTTATGTTTTCGTTGTTTTACTAAAAGCATGCTAAAAATGCCATTTTTCTCCAGGGAGCCCAGGGGATGGGGCTCAGAATTGGTGGGGCATCCAGGGTTCAAGGGGTTCTGTACATAGTTTAGAATAAAAACGACGGTTTTTTTCTGATTTAAAGTGCCAGTGAGAAAAACAACAACGCTGCTCTGGATTTATAGCCTATTCATACTTTATATATAATCGCACTGATTTTACTCAAAACGTTTTCCAACCATCTCCGTGGAAAAAATATTGTATTAAAACGAACTGAACTGAAAGCAAAATTTGATGTAATTGATGCTAGATTAGACAAATGATCCGGTGGCGCTCACGTAAAATTGTACACCAGATCTAAAGTTGGACGCTGTTGCCACAGGTGTTTTGCTTCTTGCCACTGCCATTGGACACACGGTCACCGACTGGACTTCCGGTGCACGTGCATGGCTATTTGGCGCTAGAACAGAACCGGCGACATGTGAAGTGGCCCCCTGCTGACCAGCTGACCTCCCAGGATGACCAGTGTCTCTGGAATGACGCGCTACTTACGCGAGTCCTGCCTAGAGCTTACGCCATTGCTGTCATCAGGTATTGCTCTAATAACGAATTGACAGGAAAATGTTTTTATTATTATTATTTATAGTGCACTTGCCAGGTGAAAACAAGGCTCTGGGCGAAGCCACACATGTCGCCAACTTGAAGCATGATGAAGCACACTGTCAAACGTCCAGGACGAGCGACTAAAGTGAAGGGATTTTTGACTATGAGGTAAACGAGTAATTCCTAACGTTAGTTACTGCTATTAGCCAGGGTCACTCTCTGCAGCATTCCTCTTCGTGGAGTCTCCCTCCTCCTCATCATCATCGTCGTTATCGTGTACCAACGTCTGCTTTTTGTCCTGTCCAGACTACAAGAGCTTCTCAGAGAAGAAGGCGAAACATTCTACAAGGCCTGGCCTGACGTCAGTGCCATTAGTGACCGCTGGCGTCCATTGCTACGACCACTGTACCAGGAACTGGCCAGCAAGTCACTTTTTTACTCTCAGTTTCGCCAGTGGATCAGTCTCCAACATGGCACGCTGCAGCTGTTTCCACCCCAGACACACGTACGTACATATTATCTTTGCTTTGCTAACTTAACAGCACCTGGATGGGAAATGAAATACTGAGGAAAGAGGATAGGATAGGATAGGATAGGGTTAGGATGGGATAGGATAGGATAGGATAGGATAGGGTTAGGATGGGATAGGATAGGATAGGAGGAAAGAGAAGAGAGAGAAAGGGGAAGTGGGAGAAGAAAGAGAAGCAGAGAGATTTTATTTTTTTTAAATGACAATCGCAACATGTAACAGTTAGGTTGAACATTTGAAGCGTACAGCTTCTTCTCACTATTGCTCCTTGATTGAGGCATCCATACGACATTTATACAAGCCGTGATTTATACTAGCATGTAACAAAGAGTTGAAGAATGACAGAGTTAAATGAATAATGGGTAATGAAGGAGAACGAGAGAGATTTTAGTTGTCCTAAACATGCTGTAATTGAAGTGATGTGAAATTTGTGTGATGGCACCGATATGAGTCATTACATCCTATTAGAATGTTTTAGAGCAGGAAATTTGTAGATTCAGATTCTGTACATAATTATTTATATTGAAATGTATGCATTGTACTACTTTAGAAACACTGTAAAACAGTTAGTGAATTGTAATGTAGAGGACAGCAGTAACAATTATGGTTACACGAAATGGTAGCTGCCAAATGTTGTGAAATACTGATAGTCAACGAAGTAATTAAACCAAGAGGGTCCAAGCCTCTTCCGTGTGACAGACAAAATTATAGACTTGTTGAGATAAAGGCATTTGTCTTGCAATCTTTCAGCTGCAAGGGAGAGAGGCGTAGTGGCTTGTCTTCATTGGAAGGTTCGTGGAGGTTCAAAAACTGTTTACGAGGTTATCAGATCCACAATCTAGGTTCCTGAACCATTTTTAGTTCAAAAGGTTCAGCAATCTAGAACGAGATCAGAGAACCACGAAAACAAGTTTTTGAATCTCCACGAACCTTCCCATGAAGTCAGTCCATTAGCAAACTCCCCTGATCCCAAGACCAGCATTGTGAGACGGTCAACCTTTTACCAGGCCCATAGAAACGTGAAGTTTAGACCACTCCTTGCACTGTTACTGGAAACTAAATAGCTTTTCATGTCTTGGGACTCAGGTGAGCAGTGACGTCAAGGCTGCTGTGGTGAAGGTGTACTCTGTGAATGAGCATCCCCTCATCCAGCTGCCGCAGCATGTTTACAAGGCCCTCGCAGACTATTCACTTCTGGGGTAAGTCAGACCCCAAGTTATTGGCAAACATTATTGGCCAAACCCAGATCTGATGAGCGAAATGTTCCAGAAAAGGTCCTCCAGCAAAGTCATCAGCAAAATAGACGATCTCACCCACCCTCTCTTCAGCCATGTTTTGTGTATTTAGTCATATCTGGAAATACATTGAAATAGTCGGGGGCAATCATTACGAGTCAAATGTCGGTTTGTCGGTCGGTCGCTGTGTCAGTCAGTTTGAAGCCATATAACGGATGTTAACTATGCTTCATAGAAGCGTTACGTAGGTTAATGGCCTGCCTCCAGTGCTAATCTATTTGCTTTACCACGAAGGTCACTGCATGCATTTTTGTTGCCAAACATGTTTGGCTAAATTTATTTTAAAAAAAAAACGGCTAAAGCCATTTTGTTGAATTTTGAAATACAAATACTTCCGGTCATGGGCCATCTATCAGTAGCCAGTCAGTCAGGTCGGTCAGCCGCTTCCAATTTAACTTTTGTATTCCAAACACGCTTTTGACCATATTTGAATAATAACGGAACTGAAATGTATCATTGTTATCTTGCGGATACTTTAATTTTACCATCCTGCAAAGACCATCCTGCAAGGCACAGTGCAAGGAGGTAGAAGAAGAGGGAGACCGAAAAAGAGGTGGGAGGACAACATTCAAGAATGGGCTGGCTTGACACTGAGCGAAATGTTGAGGGTTGCTGGGAACAGAAAAAGATGGAGTACGCTGGTTAAACGATCATCTGTAGTGCCCCTACGACCTCCGAGTTACGGGATAGGATAGGATAGGATAGGATAGGTTACTTTAACTATTGCTAAGCATGTTAGATCATTTGTATTTGTACTGTTTGAAAGGTCGTTGGGCTTCACCATTGTCTAAACACCTTTTAGGTTGTATATCAAAATTGCTCCGCCCATTTACATAATTGTTTGCTTGCAGATAGTTCAGATTGTGACATTTCATTCCATGTTTCACATAGTTTGTTTCGTTAGGATAAAGCCGATCGAGTAACAGCACTACGAAAGCATTAACACTTTTGATAATGTTCATTCTTCCTCTAGGTGTGTGAGTGTCTGATATACATTGGAATGGCTTGCCATCTTGTTGTAAAAATGTTTTTTGATTTATGTGACGGTGGTGACTGTGATATTTAACTGTTATTTATGTAGGCCTATATATTTAACTGTTTTTTATGTAGGCCTATTTATTTAACTGTTATTTATGTAGGCCTATATATTTAACTGTTATTTATGTAGGCCTATATATTTAACTGTTATTTATGTAGGCCTATTTATTTCACGGTATGCGTGGTTATGATGAGGGTGTTTGTGTGTGTGATGAGGCTGTTTGTGTGTGTGATGAGGCTGTTTGTTTGTGTGATGAGGCTGTTTGTGTGTGATGAGGCCATTTGGTTCCTGCTTGTTGCCCAGGCCATCAGCAGTTTACACGCATCCTTTACATTCAGTGGTGAAAAGTCACGAACTTCGCTGACCAAATTTTAAAAATTCTTCCGATTTGGCTTTTGCACGAGCTCATATTTCGTTATCGGTACAGCTAAGTACAGATCAGTACAACTTATGTTAATCTGATGAATAAAACTTGATGCAACAACAAAATTTCGTTATTAGGTTGTGTGTATGAAATCCAAAATGATTTAATTTTATGAATGATATCTTGCTCACCTGTTTTGGATGGAAAATGAAGATCTGCAAACCTGTGTTTGAAGAATTAGAACACATTTTGAAACAATGACTGGAAGTTTGTCAACTCCCGTTACCACAATTTGCTTCTGTCAACCGACAATGAACCAATTATTGGAAATCTTAATCTGTTTCAAATAACAGAAATAAGAATGTATGCAAGAATTTCAAATCGCTTCAATCAAAATACAACAAGAAAATAAAAAACAAAACACAAATACACGAAGTCGCCACGAACTTGGAACGAGGCGGCGAAGCCCGCCAGGGGAAATTAGTTTCATTCCATTTTCCCGAGCATGAAATGGAGGCGCCAGACTGGGTGTGCAAAATGAAAGAGGAACATAATGATGGGAAACCTCACGCTTATAGGACAGGACCCTTTCTTCTTTTTTCCTACAATTTCATCCACTAACTGCCTGTTGCGTTTTATCACAGGTCTGTAAAGGCCATCACCCCATCAGACACCAGTCGGCTTGTAAAGCGAGCCGTGCCTCACATGACGCGAGACGAAAAGCTGCACGTGCTGCACTATCTGGCCCACCATGACGTCAGACTGCTTGCGGGACTCGACCTCCTGCCCCTAGCTAACGGCCAGTTTTCCCGTTTTGAACTTAAGCACCAACAGGCCCACGCCACATACTGGTGTACTCATGACAGGCTGCGCTTGTTTCCGGGCCTGGAAAAACACTTCTGTGACGTCAACGTGCCTGCTGACGTCCTGGAGGACTTGCAGGTCATTGCCGATTCAGGTAGGATTGCTGTTCATCATCATCATCATCATCATCATCATCATCATCATCATCATCATCATCATCATCATCATCATCATCTTCTTCTTCTTCTTCTTCTTCTTCTTCTTCTTCTTCTTCTTCTTCTTCTTCTTCTTCTTCTTCTTCTTCTTCTTCTTCTTCTTCTTTTTCTTCTTCTTCTTCTTCTCCTCCCATGGTGTCGGAGCTGAGTAAGGTAAGTTCGTTGTTTTGCTTCCTCTTCCTCCTCCTTGTTCTTTTCTTTGCCTGTTACTTGTAAGATGTCATAATCCTGTTACTTGTATGATGTCATAGTCCTGAAGATGTCATAGTCCTGTTACTTGTAAGATGTCATAGTCCTGTTACTTGTATGATGTCATAGTCCTGTTACTTGTAAGATGTCATAGTCCTGTTACTTGTATGTTGTCATAGTCCTGTTACTTGTAAGATGTCATAGTCCTGTTACTTGTATGTTGTCATAGTCCTGTTACTTGTATGTTGTCATAGTCCTGTTACTTGTATGTTGTCATAGTCATGTTACTTGTATGATGTCATAGTCCTGTTACTTGTATGATGTCATAGTCCTGTTACTTGTATGATGTCATAGTCCTGTTACTTGTATGTTGTCATAGTCCTGTTACTTGTATGATGTCATAGTCCTGTTACTTGTAAGATGTCATAGTCCTGTTACTTGTAAGATGTCATAGTCCTGTTACTTGTATGTTGTCATAGTCCTGTTACTTGTATGATGTCATAGTCCTGTTACTTGTAAGATGTCATAGTCCTGTTACTTGTATGATGTCATAGTCCTGTTACTTGTATGATGTCATAGTCCTGTTACTTGTATGATGTCATAGTCCTGTTACTTGTATGATGTCATAGTCCTGTTACTTGTATGATGTCATAGTCCTGTTACTTGTATGATGTCATAGTCCTGTTACTTGTATGTTGTCATAGTCCTGTTACTTGTGTGATGTCATAGTCCTGTTACTTGTGTGATGTCATAGTCCTGTTACATGTAAGATGTCATAGTCCTGTTACTTGTATGATGTCATAGTCCTATCCTATCCTATCCTATCCTGTCCCGTAACCCGGAGGTGGTAGGGGCACCACAGATGATTGTTTAACCAGCATACTCCATCTTTCTCTGTCCTCAGCAAACCTGATGGCTTCGCTCAGTGTCAAACCAGTCCATTCCCGAATGTTGTCCTCCCACCTCTTTTTCGGTCTCCCTCTTCTTCTACCTCCTTGCAGAATAGTCTTTGCAAGGCCTGATGATCTGGTAACGTGGCCATACCATCGCAGTTTCCGTTTCTTCACCACTGTGAGCAGGTCATCGTGTTGTCCAATGGCTTGTGTGATGGTCTGTCGGACTTCGTCGTTGGTGATGTGTTGGGTATAGGAAATGCCCAGAAGTCTTCTGTAGCACCTCATCTCCATGCTTTGTATTCTTCGTTGGAGATCTGCTGTGAGGGTCCATGCTTCGCAAGCATATAGGAAGATGGAGATGACAAGGGAGCGCAGCAGTCTTACTTTGGAATGTAGACTGATGGTCCTGTCTTTCCAAATGGGCTTCAACCTTGTCAGGGCAGCAGTTGTTTGTGCGATCCTGGAGAGGACTTCCTGTCGGGACCCATCTTCTGATACAATGGCTCCTAAATATTTGAAGCTATGCTCTGTGTTGAGGGATTGGCCTTGGACTTTGATGTCTGTGTTGATGCCATTGGTGTTGTTGGTCATCATTTTGGTCTTCTCTGCACTTATTTCCATTCCATAAGCTCTGGAGGTTGTGTCAAGCCTCTGTACCAGCTGTTCAAGTTCTTGTTCCTATCCAGCCAATCCATCAATGTCATCCGCAAAAGGAAGATTGGAGATTGCTCTACCCCCTATGCTGACTGTGCCTTCATGATCTGCAAGAGCATCTGACTTGATGCGCTCTAGGAAGATGTTGAAGAGTGTTGTAGAGAGCAGGCATCATGTCGTAGTCCTGTTACTTGTATGATGTCATAGTCCTATAACTTGTAAGATGTCAGTTTGTTTGTTACTTTGTTTGATGTTATTTTTTGTTGTTGTTTTTTTCTTTGAGGTAAAGCGCTATGAACTCTAGTGAGGAAGATCGAGTACAAATGTGTAGTAGTAGTAGTAGTAGTAGTAGTAGTAGTAGTAGAGGTGGTGGTGGTCGTGAAGGTGGTAGTAGTAGTAGTAGTAGTAGTAGTAGTGGTAGTGGTAGTATGGTCTTGTTACTTATAAGATGACTTAGTCTTTTTACTTGTTTCAGTTTTTTGAGTGATGTTGAATGTGTTAATGAGCATACAGGACAGACATAGTGAGAAAAAAGTTATGTAAGACATAATGCTCTTTGTTTTTTGTTTGGCGTACTACACGCATGGAATAGCCGTGTTTGTAGATATCAAGAAAGCCTTTGACCTAGTCTGGCATGCAGCTCTGTGGGCAACCATGAGAGTGTACAACATCAGCCCCAACATTATTGAAGTCATCAAAAACCTGTATGTTCAAGGCTAGGGTTAGGGTTAGTGCAGTCCTCCACAACATGGCCTGCAGAAACTGGTTTAGAACAACAATCGGTGTGCGTCAAAGATGCCTACTCTCTCCAACACTCTTCAATATCTTCCTGGAGCGCATCATGTCAGACGCCCTTGCAGATCACGAAGGCTCAGTCAGCATAGGGAGTAGAGCAATCTCCCACCTCTGTTTATCGGACGACATTGATGGATTGGCAGGAGAGGAACAAGAACTTGGTCAGCTGATACAGAGATTTGACACCACCTCCAGAGCCTTCGGAATGGAAATAAGTGCAGAGAAAACTAAAATAATAACCAACAACCCCAAGGGCATTAACACTGACATACAAGTCCAAGGCCAATCCATCCACACGGTGCATAGCTTCAAATATTTAGGAGCCACTGTATCAGACAGTGGGTACCGACAGGAAGTCCTCTCCAAGATCGCACAAACAATTGCTGCCCTGACAAGATTGAAGCCCATTTGGAAAGACAGGACCATCAGTCTACACTCCAAGGTAAGGCTGCTGCGCTCCCTTGTCATTTCCATCTTCCTATACGCTTGGGGAAAAACATGGACCCTCACAGCAAACCTACAACGAAGAATACAAAGCATGCATGCAGATGAGATGCTACAGAAGACTTCTGGGCATTTCCTATACTCAGCACATCACCAACGACGAAGTCCGACAGATCATCACACAAGCCATTTGACAATACGATGACATGCCTACAGCGATCTTGACCTTTGAAGTAGAGAAATACAATGACCCCGGAAGCTGGCCACTGTTCCAGATCATTTTCCTATGAAATTTGAACAAACTCTGTCTAGCGGGTCTTGAGACATGGCGCGTGACGGACAGGCGGACAAATGGAAGGACTGATGTACATACTGACAGACGGACATTTGTCTGGTTCTCATTCCCGACCATTACTCAAAAATGCAAAAAGAATGTGTGATAATTCTATGATTTACAAACTTCGGTTTATGCACTACAAGACACATATTGACATACTAATCAAAAACGTATAATTACAGTTAATAATTAATAATAATAATTTATTTTTATAGCGCAATCCAAACTTAGTTAAATCTTGCTCTAACCATTAATTATTTTCCTTAATTTTCAATCATTTGATTCGTTTCGTTGGTGCTGATATAGTTTTGCTCCTGTCATCGTCGTCGTTGTTGCTGTTATATTGGTGTTGTTGTTGTTTTTGTTACGTAATCTTATTACCGTTATTTCCCAGTGCATGTAATGTAATGATGTATTTTATAAAATCTTTGTGTTTTCTCTATTACTTTTCTGATTTCACACATGTGTACATGTACTGTACAGAAGTGTCAGTCTGTGTACTCACTATGAGATAATAATAGGTATTTCTAGCATACTTATCACGCCTGCTATATGCAGATGACATAGTATTACTAGCAACCACAAAAGCAGCGTTACAAAACAAATTAAATCAATTACATACCTACTGTTTTGATTGGGGCCTAAAGGTTAATACTGATAAGACCAAAGTTATCGTATTTTCTAAAATAGAACCAAAAGTACCGATAATTTTTACTTGTGGTCAAAACATCATACCTATTGTAGAACAGTACAAATATTTAGGAATTATTTTCCATAAAAGTTCAGGTCTTCACATTGCTGAAAAGAATCTTAAAGAACAAGCTAATAAAGCCTCACATGCTTTAAGACGAACTATTCGTGGGCAAAACATAGAGTTAGGAACAATGCTTCACTTATTTGATATGCTAGTAAAGCCGGTTCTGACCTATGCTGCAGAGGTCTGGTTTCCCTTCAATAGAACTAAATTGCAAAATCAGCCCCATGATGACTTATTTAATATTTTTGCTGATTCTTTTTCGTCACAAAATGTTTCCAAAAGTCTTCACATTAAATGTTGTAGAAATATTTTAGGAGTTCATAAGAAATCAATTAAGCTAGCAGTGCTTGCCGAATTGGGTCGTTATCCAATTTCTATCAGTATGATATGTCAATCTCTTTCTGGATACACTTGAACACGTCTTCAGAGTCAACTTTACTTCATGATACGTATCATGAAATGGTGTTGAATGATCCCCAAAATACATGGATACTCTGTGTAAAAAATATTTTACACAGGTTAGGTTTGGGTCACGTTTGGTCAAACCAAGGTACCCTAAGTTTAACACGATTGAAATTTACGCTAAAGGAGAAGCTTCAGGAGAAATATGTTTTATTTTGGAACAAAAAAAGATTCTATCAGAATTCCAAATTAGCGTTTTACAATCAAATGAATATAGGAACTAGATATGAATTTCAAACATATCTTTTATGTAAAAATCTTAATTACCGACAATCCATGTGCAAGTTAAAAATAAGCGCACACGAACGTGAAATCGAAAAGGGCAGATATAAAAATATCCCTCGAGAGCACCGTGTGTGTAAATGTTGCAACGTGATTAAAGACGAGCTTCACTTTCTGGACAAGTGTGTATTGTATAATAATGAAAGACAAAAGTTTATTGGTGAAGTTCTCAACTCTAATGATAGGGAATTATTCATAAACAACCTTGCAATATTGAAACCGAGCATGATTTTTCAAAAGGGAATATGTTCAAACTATCTTTCATCCTATATTGTTCGCTGCTTCAAAATAAGACTTTCTGCACTATAAATGTCAAGACCTTTCTCTTGACACAATGACAAGAATTGCATGCGTCAATGTACCATATATTGTGTCTTGTAAACCTTGTTTTGGTTTAATGACAATAAATATTCGTATTCGTATTCGTATACATGTATGCACTTTGATCAGTAATAATCTTAGCAATTAAATATATGTTCACAGGATGGTATAACCTATTAAGACCACGTATTTTGAAAAAAAATTGACTCTTGACTCTCAATGAGCTGTACGTTTTAATGTCATGGGTTCTCTAAGAGGCATATTTCTAAATTCCCTTTGTCCATATGAAAAATTGACCGTTGACTGTTTTGTGAAATGGAAAGTACCAAACTTTGCCAGTGGTATGTTTATTTGTTGTAGTTGTGCGCCAGTAGTTTTTGAAATAGATAAGAATTTCATTAAACAATTGATGTAATGATAGCGCAGAGGTTAAAGGTCGGACAATTTGAACTCCAAAATGTTTAGGTACTATGACTTAGTAAATGAACTGAACCAACAAAATTCAGTTACGTAAGAGTGCTTTCGTCACATCTTAAAATTAACAATTTAGCGAAATGGTAATAATATTTTCTACTATTGGCCTTGAAAGTGTGAAAGTGAAACATCTTGAACTGCAAGTGGACATCATTTGTAGATGTCAGTATGAATGAATAAATGAATGAACATTTATTAAGTGAATACACATTTCTACACAGGAAACATGATCACAGTGCTGATAACATAATATGATATGATTCTATTTACTGTTTCTGATATTTTGGAGAGTGAAAACGGACATGTCAGTGTGACACCAGCTTTGACCAACGTCATTTGCAAATATTTGTAATAAACCATTCATATTAGTTTGAATGTGGTTTTCCCCCCGAATATTTCTGATGATAATTCACCATAGATATAAACCAAACTTGTGCTCACTGTGACCTTGTCCTTGGCCCACAAAATATTATGATATTGAGCGTACATTGCGCTTCAATAAACACTTATGGGATAATACTAATAGTTGTTTTAATCTATAAAAATTTGGCGTTTGATGATTTATACTCTCCAAAAAATGCTTTTCAAATATTGTGTCTAGTGACCTTGCCCTTTGACCTTTGGAAATAGGACTAAGCTTAATTTTCAGTAAGAACCCCATTGCTGAACGGCATACTATCCTATCCTATCCTGTCCCGTAACCCGGATGTCATAGGGGCACCACAGATGATCGTTTAACCAGCATACTCCATCTTTTTCTGTCCTCAGCAGCCCTGATAGCTTCGCTCAGTGTCAAACCAGTCCATTCTCGAATGTTGTCCTCCCACCTCTTTTTCAGTCTCCCTCTTCTTCTACCTCCTTGCACTGTGCCTTGCAGAATGGTCTTTGCAAGGCCTGATGATCTGGTGACGTGGCATACGGCATAACGGCATACATTACTGTTTATATTAACGGCATACTACTGTTTATATTCCTTGAGTTTGATGTCTTTGGGGTTTGTTACGATTGAGACGCATACAACAGATCTGATCATCGTGTTGATCAAAGCATGCAGTAATAGCGTATATTTACCTTTGATTTGATTTTGCTAGAAGAAGCTTTGTATAAGGTTGATAATTTTCGTTGGTCGAGACTGTTGAGAATTTTCTGGAATTACTTGTTTATTATCGTTCGAAGCTTCTAGAGCTTACGGGTAAAAGCTGGTCGAATCATATAGATTCGTAAACATTATGTGACGTTAGGAAGTGCTTAGTTCCGGTGACGAGTTTTATTTTGATTTGGTGTTATTGCGTCATGCTGGAATGTGCTAATTTGTTCTCGATTGCAGAGAGGCTATATAAGGAATGTATTGTCTGCTTGTATGTTGATTTTTTAAGTGATTTTCGGAAAGCGATCTTGTATGCAGTTGTTGATATTTTTGCTGAATAAAGTTGTAAAACTTTATACATTGACTCCTGCCTTGTTGCTGAGTGAACAGGCTGCGTAGATAAACGAATTCGAGTTACACCTATCAAGATTTAAGCATCGGGGCTGAATCAACTGTTGATAAATACTGTGTAATAGGTTTCTTATTTGACTTTATAAAAAAAATCCTTCACCTTCCCTGACTTTAAAGAAAAAGATAGCACCAGCCATTCCAAGTTCATACAGTAGTTTTGTTTTACATAGATGGGTGTCACGTCCCCCGAGCGGGTTCTGTGACGTCAGCACATACAACGAGTGAATAGGAATAAAACTCAAACAAAATAAACTAACACAAATGCCAGAATACAATCACACTCTTTTATTCCACAATTAACATACAAACACAGGACAAATGGGAACTAACCTCCCCTCAACCCCTAACAAGACCCCCCGTCCCAATACTAACTAACAATTACCTCCCCTTGTTCAACCCTAACAGAACTAAACAACAACAGTTTCTTTACAAAGTGTGTACAACAAATCACAATCAACAAATCAATTCAAAATGTAAATCTTCAAATAATAAGCAATGGCGTTTGAATCTTTACTCATAAACTATTATCTAGGCGAAGCTGTGGCACAGAAGTAATGTCTCAATGTTCTTGTCAAGTAGCTCAGAGAGCTAAACAGTCTCTTTCACAATAAGCGGATGATTCTTCTAACTAAATGAATATGTTTTTAGGTGTGGTGCAGTGTGAGTCTGTGTGTGCATGAATTAGGTATGAAAACCTCCTGTAATAGTGTTGCCTCGATACGTAGGCAAAACCTGCAGCAGTGGCAGAGATCACCACAACACTACTCTGTTGTAGAGGCAAAGGCACCCCCCAGGCTGGCTAGAACCCAATCAGCGTCAACAACAGCAACATAAGTACAGCATAAGAAGCAACATCAGAAGCAACAGCGTTGAAATAATGCGTAGAAGTAACACGTAGAAGTAACAGGTAGAAGTAACAGCCCACACCTGTAAGCATATACACAGTCTTAACAGCCTGCTTACAACAATAAACACTATATAATATAACATAACACGCCGTCCTCCGTCCACCATCTTGACCTGTATATGAATACCATGATAATAATACAAGATACTATACACACATTTCAATAATATAAATCAATCTTTGATGCTAAATAACTCGCATCTTCTATAAACACAAACATTTATATAAATGTACATAATCATTGCAACCACACTTCAATCACACAGTCCTGATTCATTCCGCCTCCCTTCATCATCACCGTCACCCCCAACAATTATAACACATCACGATTATCTCCCTTCTTTCATACTACCTTGCCATACTATACTGTAAACATGCTTGCTTCATAATCATCGCTTCATCTTTGTTCAGTATAATACATTCTATCGCTCTCTCCATACATACACCCCCACTCTCTCTCTCCCTCTCTACATTCCCCATCGTCGCCTTTGACCCACTTTTATAACAACAGCAACGACATTCCCCCATCACATATACAATAAGAAAATCATAAGAAAATCATATAAAATCAACAAAATTCATTATACATCCTAAAATACATCCCCTTCCCCACACTCATTACCACTCATACGCGTACGCAGTTCTCGGAGTGCGCCACTAAGGAATTGAATGACAGAGTTTGCTCACCTTTTAGGCCTCGGCTTGTGACACACCTTTCCCCCAAACACCACAACACAACACAGCACTGTCACAAATACAATTGGTTAGTCTTTTGAGAGTCACTTTGTCTTGCTATTGCTGGTTATTTCACTTTCCAAATAAACACTTATAACTGAGGATGAGGTCACCTTAGCTCTGTCACAGACACTAAGTCTTGGTGGGTGTTCAATCGAGAACGACACACACCTTAAGCATATAACTCTACATTCGTTGACAAATGGTAGTTAATATCCTTCCTTTCGAAATCTAAACATCCTTATCCCGTCGAGGGCATAAGACCTTGGGTGGCTATATAAACAATAAACACACCCTTCCAACAGTACCCTACACTACAATGACCTCTGTCACAGGGTTGCTGCCTCGTTAGATTCGATCCTCTCGCAAAAGCATCTCAAACCACTCTGCCCTCCAAAAACGCGCCGGCCACAAGCAAATAGTCGAGCTCTCGTCAGTATGCACATTCTTTATTACGCGTATCCCTGTTCTGAAATTGGCCTACCCCCGGTCTTTTACGTTACGCACGGACTTCACGAAACTGCACTTTCATACGCAAAAGTAAATCGGTCACGCTATTCTATGTACACTATATACGGAGAAGTGTAACTTCGTAAAAAGTATAATTCTCCCTGCTATCTGAAAACTCGTGTCGTCACACAACCCCCCCCCCCCCCCCCAGTTCTTAACACCTTGAAGAACCTTAACTACGACGCGAATTTCAATACCCCCTATGCTACCTAATACTCCTACTGAGAAAAGCTGCCGGTCGATCGTCCCTCCCTGGAGTACGCTCTACAACCCCAAACGATGGGTGTAAACGAATTGCCCACTTCATCAACCTGCACTTATCTCCCCTGATGTGATCGTCGTCCCTGCTGATCGCAGATCGTGGTGCATTCCAGTTTCTTTCCGTCTTTCCGTCACGGGGTATCGCCGACGCCGTCACGGTGGTCACCGGAGTATCCTCAGACACTGGCAAAGTTTCCTCCTCTTCTACCCCTTCATCGTCCACGACGATCGTGGCCACCGTCGCCCTGGTATGGAACTTCTTCAAGAGATTGGCGTGGTATAGTTTGCTTTTCTCACGCATCCTGATCCGGTAGTCGCACTCTCCCACGCGTTCGATCACCTCGTACGGTCCTCGCCATGCTAGCTGCAACTTGTTGTGCTTCTCTGGCAACAGTAGCAACACTTGATCCCCTGCGTTGAACAAACGCCGTTTCGCCTTCTTATCAAAGTGCCGCTTCTGCTTGGCTGACGCGGTTCTGAGGTTTCCTTGTGCCAACTTACATGTCTCCTCGATGCGATTACGCAAGTCTACCACGTACTGGCTACTCAGTTTCACCTCCTCCTCTTGTATCTCCTTGGTCCAGAGGTCTCGCAACACAGCCATCGGTCCCCGCACGGTCTTTCCATATAGAAGCTCGAAGGGAGAGAACCCTGTAGACTCTTGTGCTACTTCTCGGTATGCAAACAGTAGCGCTGGAATGTAGCGGTCCCACGCTGTAGGTTGCTCTGTGGCTAACTTCTTGAGCATGGACACTAGCGTCCCGTTGAATCGCTCAACCAGTCCGTTGCACTGTGGATGATACGGTGTGGTAGCTTTCCCGTGGATCGACAGTAGTCTGTTCATCTCCCGCATGACTTCAGACATGAATTGCGTCCCTTGATCTGTCAAAACTTCCCTAGGAACGCCCACCCTCGACCAAATCTCCCACAGCGCTTCTGCCACCCTCTCTGCCTCTATGCCCTTGAGCGGTACAGCCTCGGGGTAGCGTGTGGCATAGTCTACTACCACTAGGATGTACATGTTACCCCGATCTGACTTGGGTTTGATGGGTCCCACAATGTCTACAGCCACCCTCTGAAATGGCTCGTCCACCAGCGGAAGTTGCTGTAGTGGTACCTTCCTCACCCGTCCCCTCGGTACTACCTTCTGACATTCTGGACAACTGGCGCAATACCTCCGTACCTCGGCACACATTCCCGGCCAATAGAACGTTCCCCAGATCCGCTCCCTGGTACGTTTCCCTCCCAAATGCCCAGCCATGGGTGGATCATGAGCCAATTGAAGGATCCCCCCTCTCAACTGTTTCGGGACTACCAGTTGCGTGACCTGGCTACCTCTCTTCGTGTGTACCCGGTACAACACCCCCTTCTTCTTGCGAAACTCAGCTGACGCCCTACCTGACGCTATCGCCCCACCACTCTGTGCCAACGTTCTCGCCTTCGCGAGCGTCTCGTCGGTCTCTTGCATCCTGATCAACTCTGGGGTGCTAACAGAGATCTGGGATGGTTCGACTACTGCTAAGGGTACCTCCCTCTTCTTCTCGGCCTTCACCTGCGCCCGAGTCTGCACTGCTGCAGCCATCGCGCATTCACCTCCGAACAAGGAAACAGGACTCTTTTCCCCGCTATCAAACGTCACCCAGTTACCCAGGATGATATCGGGCCCGTCCTCGAAAACCACCAACTCCACTCTCCCCCCTGACCAGCGCACAATCCAACTCCACCCAAGCTGTAGGTAGCAGACCCACGTTCGATCGATTCGCCAAGCAAATCTCGACAGTCCGACCCGTCAAATCAGCTGGTTTGACTAACCTGCTCGCGACTGCCCCTATCTCCGCCCCCGTATCTCTCAATACTCGAACGTCCTGCCCGTTCGCCCTACCTTGGCCCCATGGATCATAAGGTTTGATTGCACACACGCTAGCCCGAGGTGCGGTCTCCGTGGAAATAGTCCGTCCCACTGTAACCTGGCCTACTGTCTGAGGTTTGACCTTGCAGTCCTTGACCACATGCTTCTCCGACCCACATCGGTAGCAACGACGTACCCCACTACCCCCTTCCGTCCTCCCTGTCTTCTGACCCTGACTCCCCCTGTTGCTAGGTTGCTGAGGAGCCTCCGGTCGTCTGGGAAAACTGCGTCTCTGACTGGACAGTACGGGTGCCGGTGCGGATGCTGCCCGCTTGGCGTCCACCACACGCTGTGCTTACTCTGCTGCGGCATGGCTCGTTTCAGGCAGATTCTCCCTCACGTAGATCTCTAACTCGGTAGTCATGATGGAGAAAAGCTGCTCTCCAATGAAGGTGTCTAGTACCTGCTCTACGTCGGTGATGTCTTTGTCGGCGAGCGAAAACCACTTCTTCACCAACGACCCTAGTCTCACTACTAGCTGAGGAAATGTTTCTGCAGCCTCCTTCTTGGCCTCTCGAAACTGCCTACGATAGTAGTCGGCGTCCTTCCTGAAGCGTTTCAACAGAGCGTTTCTCACAATGTCGAAATCCTGGGCTTGCTCAGGCGTTAGACGAAGGTAAGTATCCCGGGCTTCCCCTTGTAACAAAGGCGCTAGCCTAACCGCCCATACCTCCCTCCTCCAACCCTGAACCTCGGCCACCCGTTCGAACATCTGGAGGTAGGCCTCCACATCCTCCTCTCCTCCAAGGGTTTCAGCTTGACTGAATAGTTTGCCCCTCTATCTCTAGCCCTATTCTCCCTCTGATCAGCTCGGTCTTCATCTCTGATCTACGTTCCTCCTCTAGCCTCATCTCAAACATCCTCCTTTCCTCTTCCTTAGCTGCAGTCGCCTCCTTCTTCTTTCTCTTTCTTCCTCCCTCCTCTCTGCTGCTCTCCTCTCTCTCCTCTTCTCTCCTCCTTCCTCTCCTCCGTTTCCTCTCTCTTCTCTCGTCCTCCCTTCTCATCTCACTAACTACGTAGTGCGCTAGCGCTCCGTCTCGGAAACCCAGACTTTCCCCAACCTGCCTAAACCTCTCACTATCACTGAGCGCGACCTCGACTTTGCTCTGTGCACCGGGCGATTTGGCATACATCTTAGGCATAGTCATTTGAGTACTTACTGCGTAAGGTTCCTCCAACAACCCTGTCACTGAGCCGTCATCACCGAAGTCCTGCTCCTCCTGCTCGGCTTCCTCCTTACGGGTCCTAGCGTCGCGGCGCATCGCGGCTCGAGCATCCCGCGTAGCCATGTCGGAAAAGAAGGGAAATACAAATGTTAGTAATATACACAAAACAAATAACACTTAACTGATACAAACACCTAACAGAATGAATACGCAACACAACAGTCACAGGAGCCGAGGAATCGTTCACCGTCGTACCCCTAAAGGCGAGCAAGTGAACCCTGCAACCCAATTCCCCGTTAATGCTGCACTCCGAGTGTGATCCCTAGTGCAATACACCCACACTCCCGCCAACCGCCCGCTGCGTACCCTTTCACACAACAACTCAAGTACACAACATACACATCTGGCACTACCCTAACAAAATAAGATGAGTCTATCCCACTTCTGACACCAAAAATGTCACGTCCCCCGAGCGGGTTCTGTGACGTCAGCACATACAACGAGTGAATAGGAATAAAACTCAAACAAAATAAACTAACACAAATGCCAGAATACAATCACACTCTTTTATTCCACAATTAACATACAAACACAGGACAAATGGGAACTAACCTCCCCTCAACCCCTAACAAGACCCCCCGTCCCAATACTAACTAACAATTACCTCCCCTTGTTCAACCCTAACAGAACTAAACAACAACAGTTTCTTTACAAAGTGTGTACAACAAAATCACAATCAACAAATCAATTCAAAATGTAAATCTTCAAATAATAAGCAATGGCGTTTGAATCTTTACTCATAAACTATTATCTAGGCGAAGCTGTGGCACAGAAGTAATGTCTCAATGTTCTTGTCAAGTAGCTCAGAGAGCTAAACAGTCTCTTTCACAATAAGCGGATGATTCTTCTAACTAAATGAATATATGTTTTTAGGTGTGGTGCAGTGTGAGTCTGTGTGTGCATGAATTAGGTATGAAAACCTCCTGTAATAGTGTTGCCTCGATACGTAGGCAAAACCTGCAGCAGTGGCAGAGATCACCACAACACTACTCTGTTGTAGAGGCAAAGGCACCCCCCAGGCTGGCTAGAACCCAATCAGCGTCAACAACAGCAACATAAGTACAGCATAAGAAGCAACATCAGAAGCAACAGCGTTGAAATAATGCGTAGAAGTAACACGTAGAAGTAACAGGTAGAAGTAACAGCCCACACCTGTAAGCATATACACAGTCTTAACAGCCTGCTTACAACAATAAACACTATATAATATAACATAACACGCCGTCCTCCGTCCACCATCTTGACCTGTATATGAATACCATGATAATAATACAAGATACTATACACACATTTCAATAATATAAATCAATCTTTGATGCTAAATAACTCGCATCTTCTATAAACACAAACATTTATATAAATGTACATAATCATTGCAACCACACTTCAATCACACAGTCCTGATTCATTCCGCCTCCCTTCATCATCACCGTCACCCCCAACAGTTATAACACATCACGATTATCTCCCTTCTTTCATACTACCTTGCCATACTATACTGTAAACATGCTTGCTTCATAATCATCGCTTCATCTTTGTTCAGTATAATACATTCTATCGCTCTCTCCATACATACACCCCCACTCTCTCTCTCCCTCTCTACATTCCCCATCGTCGCCTTTGACCCACTTTTATAACAACAACAGCAACAACATTCCCCCATCACATATACAATAAGAAAATCATAAGAAAATCATATAAAATCAACAAAATTCATTATACATCCTAAAATACATCCCCTTCCCCACACTCATTACCACTCATACGCGTACGCAGTTCTCGGAGTGCGCCACTAAGGAATTGAATGACAGAGTTTGCTCACCTTTTAGGCCTCGGCTTGTGACACACCTTTCCCCCAAACACCACAACACAACACAGCACTGTCACAAATACAATTGGTTAGTCTTTTGAGAGTCACTTTGTCTTGCTATTGCTGGTTATTTCACTTTCCAAATAACACTTATAACTGAGGATGAGGTCACCTTAGCTCTGTCACAGACACTAAGTCTTGGTGGGTGTTCAATCGAGAACGACACACACCTTAAGCATATAACTCTACATTCGTTGACAAATGGTAGTTAATATCCTTCCTTTCGAAATCTAAACATCCTTATCCCGTCGAGGGCATAAGACCTTGGGTGGCTATATAAACAATAAACACACCCTTCCAACAGTACCCTACACTACAATGACCTCTGTCACAGGGTTGCTGCCTCGTTAGATTCGATCCTCTCGCAAAAGCATCTCAAACCACTCTGCCCTCCAAAAACGCGCCGGCCACAAGCAAATAGTCGAGCTCTCGTCAGTATGCACATTCTTTATTACGCGTATCCCTGTTCTGAAATTGGCCTACCCCCTGTCTTCTACGTTACGCACGGACTTCACGAAACTGCACTTTCATACGCAAAAGTAAATCGGTCACGCTATTCTATGTACACTATATACGGAGAAGTGTAACTTCGTAAAAAGTATAATTCTCCCTGCTATCTGAAAACTCGTGTCGTCACAATGGGAATGTACCAAAATAGTGATGCCAGTTGTTGTATCAATTGCTATTTATCAGATTAACATACACTGTACTGATGAATGATGTCAGTATAGCCCAGAGGTCAAAGGGAAGAACAAGTGAACACTGCTACCTTTATTGAAATAACTGAACCAACAAAATCAACCTCAGCGCACCATCCTCTTTGTGCCTTCCTTTTGAATTTGAAGATTGAAGATTTAATCCCATTACTTGCTCTTTTTGGGATGTGGAGAATATAAAAATATAAACATAACAACCATAATTCCGTTTTTTTAAATATCATTAACATTACTAACATTCCAACTTTAACATTCAAAACGAGAATGTTTGACCATTATTATTATTTTGAATTTGAAGATTCCAACTTTAACATTCAAAACGATAATGTTTGACCATTATTATTAGCACACGCCCTGTCCTAATTGTATGATTTTAATCAAATTTAGTAACACCTGTTTTCTTTCCCGAAATAGTTCCTAGAAAATTAAAGTTATTTTAGGCAATGCGAATATAGACAAAGGTGGTTATTGATTTGACTTTTCCGGATGCACAAAATTGAGCATTCAAAATCGTGTAATGGACAATATAACCTCAAGATCAAGATCAATACTACTTTGCCTCCTAATAGTAATTGCATCATGTTGTTTGATAATATGTGACATTCAAACTCTTGAAAAGGTCGTGTTAGTTTCATCATTTTCTTTCATGATTTTTGGTTTCTTCATGCTATTTTAATATACATGCAAGAATGTAATCTTGTAGGCACTTATCCATGCATTTAATAGGATCTTGAACATCAATCCTAAATTAATCGAATTTAAATAAATATTTAATATTATCTTTTTATGTAGGGATTTCATGAGGAGATTAATTACCACAACAGTCTGAGCAAACCGTTAGTTTGGAGCAATGCGAGCTGTTTTAAATGGTTGTTGTTAGCATTTGAGTCATACGGCTTTTGCCACTCTAGGTTTTTCAAACTGCGAAAGAGAATTAGGAACAAAACATTATGAGTACAGCTATTCTTTTACAGGCCTGATGACCGTGGAGCCGCTGCAGGAAGCGCAGATGGCATCACTGCTGAAGCAGAGTATCGCCGTGACGTACCGCAATAGACAGGTTGCCATCAACGACCACTGGCTGCAGCATGTCTGGGACTTTCTACGTCGCTACCAAACTGACTTGACACAGTTCATCTCTGTTCCGCTGCTGCCTGAGAAAATGTCTAGCCATTACGTCCTTCGCGAACTCTCTACGGGTTTGTTCATCTGTCTGTCCGCACGGGGCATCCACCTGTCACAAGATCTTGCTTCAGCCTTGACCCTTCTCGGGGTCACCGTGCTAACCTCATTGCCTGAGTACGTGATGGAGCACCGACACGTCATGGCAACGTACGTCCAGTATCCCACTGACGAAGGAGTAACCAGCGTCCTGTCTCTTGTTGATCAGAGCTCAGCCACTAAGGCTTTCAACAAGGCAGCTTCTGTCAAAGACAAAGCCGCTATGGTACAGTTTATCTGCAAGATCGCGAACCCTCTTCTTGTTTCACTGTTCAGAGGCTTGAAGTTGTTCACGTCAACTGACGGAGGTCCGGCAAGTGTGGAGGATTGTCCGTATGTCGCGCCACCAGAGCTGCCTCCTTTGCTACCTGCAAAGCTGCTACATTGCAAAGGAGCGGAGAGTAAAGCTGCACACCGTCTGGGAGCCACTGAAGTTTCCTCACAAAAACTCGTCCTCGACGTTTTGAAGAAAATGACTTCAGGGGCTTATGCTAGAGACGAGATCTCTACCTTTTTGCGTTATGTGACGCAAAACCGAGAATTGATGAAAGACCAACAAATCTGCAATCTTGCCCGTGGTGTGCCATTTGTGGAGACTGAATCTGGAGATTTCAAGAAGCCTATAGACCTTTACAACCCTACGCCAAGTCTCCGTACACTGCTGCACTTCCAGCGGAACGAGCTGTTCCCAAACAGCCATTGGACTCAGCCAGATGTACTGAAGAAACTGAAGAAACTGGGACTGAGAGATGTAGATCAAGTACAAGAAGGGGATTTGATTCATGCTGCCAGCAGCGTGCAGACAGCTTGGAACACTCGGAACACACAAGGACAAGAAGCGGCCACACAGACTGCAGAATCAATGTGGCAGTACCTTGTACAGTATGGCTCCAACATTTCTCAGGATTGTCGCAGGAAGCTGGCTAGCATCCAGTGTCTACCCTGCCTGCAGGAAAAACCGCAAGGATACCCATCGTCTCTGCCGCTCGTATGCACACCCAAACTGGTTAAACCTCAGGAAATGACAACTTATGGCCTCGTCTCTGTCATAGGCTCTGTCACACCCATTGCAAAACCTGGATTGGCGGAAGATGTGGCCCAGGAGTTAGGTATCCAGCAAATCGCTCAGCTTGACCCTGTTCTGAAACATCTCGTCAACCTGACCTTAAACTACACAAGAGAAGAGGCAACCAACTTCAAAATTCAGCTTCAGACCATCTTTGAACGGCTTGCAGAAATAAGCAGACGAGAGCGTGACGTTTCTGTTATTAACAGTCTGCGTGAAATGAGCTGCATGCTGGTAGATTCAGAGGATACGTTCGTCCAGCCCAGAAGGCTGTGCCTTACACGCGATGTTAGCCACGTGGACCTTCGCCCATTTAGATTTTTCTCGATACAGCTTGACACAGAGGAAGCGAGAAAACTGTTCAAAGCGTGCGGCAGTGCCAGTACCCAAGACGATGAAATGTTGCACAGCGTGCTGGGTGAAATACGTGATAAATACCAGGGGCTCAGGTCTGCACACCCAGACTACAGCACTGACCTCATACTGGTGAAGCGCATCCTAGACAGGATACGGGAAGGTGGAGACATTCGCAATGGAACCACACTATTGCCTGTCGTCACAAACATTGCAGGCCTGTTACATTTTGTCATAGCCAGAGACTGTACTGTGGCCCCAGCCAGTATTGCCAGGAATACTGGAGTTGATAACAAACTTTATCATTTTGTCCTGCATGACATTGACACACGGCTTGCTCTAGACCTTGGAGCACTTGACATGCCTGTACGTGCACTGACTGGCGTGGAAGACATTGACTACGAATATGATGACTATGAACAATGTGAAAAACTCACATACCGACTGCATGGTCTGTTGAACGAAGCCTACACAGACGGATTCTCAGTACCCAAAGAACTCATTCAAAATGCAGATGATGCAGGCGCCAGCAAAGTCTATTTTCTTTTAGATGAAAGGGAAAATCGAGACGCAAGAAGTTCATTGATTTGTGACGAGATGGAGAGCTTACAAGGTCCCGCCATTTGGACGTACAATGACGCTAAATTTTCTGATGATGATTTTCAAAACATCGTCCGTTTTGGTGCTGGAACCAAAAAAAAAGATGCATCCAAGGTAGGCCGCTTTGGCCTTGGCTTTAGTGCAGTGTACAACCTCACAGAGGCGCCCTGCTTCCTCAGCAGACACTGGCTGGCCATGTTTGACCCTCAACGCAAATTCTTACACAAAGGCAAAGGTGGCATGAAACTGGACTTCAGAAAACCCATCAACAAGGACTTGCTTGGCAGATACCCAGACCAGTTTAAACCCTTCAATAATGTCTTCGGATGCCAACTGCAGAGTAGTACGGCCATTGATTTCCCTGGCACGCTGTTTCGTTTCCCACTGAGAACATCACAACAGGCAGATACAAGTGAACTGAAAAAAGAAAACTATTCATCAGGAAAACAGAAAGAGTTCTTGAGGATGTTGCTGGAAAGAGCAGGCAGCGTGCTGATGTTCACACAGAACGTGCATGAGATCTGTGTATACCACTTGCCCCCAAACAGCAAGGACCCCAATTCCATGAAACTCTTGCTGTCGGTGAGAAAGAAAGACTGCACTCCTGTTGTGCTTTTACCTCAACAAATGCAGCTCAACGGAAGAACCGTAATGGAGTACTTCAAGGAAAATTGGGGCAATAACAATCGATCCATCTCGATGAGCCACACATTTAGGATACAACACACAGTTAGCAAGGACGCCAAAGGCGTGTGTGGCGTGGAGGAGAGTTGCAGTGAGACCCACTGGCAGCTGGCTTGGGCCTCGGGTACAGACATGTCGGCCGTACAGGCCTTGCAGTACTGGAAACAAGAGGGACTGGTGCCTGTGGCTGCTGTGGCTGTGTCCCTGAGCGAGAGGGGATTGCAGGCGCTGTCAGAGGGACCGCCGGGCTTCTACAAGAAAGGCCATCTTTACTGCTTTTTACCTCTTCCTGAGGAGACATCCAGGGTGGAACTACCAGTACATGTCAATGGAATGTTTGCCTTGACCTCTGACCGCCGTGGGCTACGATTACAAACAGAGGACGATCTTGACGATAGAGAATCGCTGTGGAATGCAGCACTGTATAGTGATGCCATTTGCCAAGCCTACTTTCTTCTTTTGAAGTTGGTCAGATCACAGGTCACACAAAACGCGGATTTAGACATGTACTTCTCTCTCTGGCCTGCTGCCAACAGTATCCCGGCACTCGCCACCAGCTTTTACCAGCGCATACAACATGATACTGACTGTGCCATCTTTCCTGTCCAACCCAATGCATCATGCAACAGTATAAACTGGACGATGTTTGAGGACGCACGATTCCTTGATCCAGCTTTCAAAAATGCTGATTATGGGCAGTTTGCATGGAAGGCACTACAGACATGCTGGAAAGGCCCTGGCAGTCTAGTGGACATCCCATCGAACATCTGCCAGTTGATTGAGAAGGGCTGTGGTCAGGCATACAAGGACAAAGTTTTAACAGAAGTACATTTCTACCGAGATTTCTTCTTTCCTAACTTGAATTGCGACTGGTGGCTCGCAGAGCACAGAGACAGCTTGGTCCACCACGCCCTGATGCACAAAAACAAAGAGATCCAGGAACTTGTGAAGCGCTATGCATGCATTCCCTGTCAAGGCAGCACGCAACTGAGACCACCAGACCAGCTTGTCAGTCCAGACGGCAAAGTCGCCGCACTTTTTCTGCTGGAAGAGAGCCGTTTCCCCCAAGCTGCCAGCAAAAAGAAGAAAAGCAAAGAAACTTCACTGAAGAAAATTAATTTCAGTGATCTCAGCACATTGCAACATTTGTTCATCCTTGGTATGACCACAGACATATTGCCCTGGGGCATGCTGACTGACAGAGCAGAATCCATCATGGAGCTCATGGAAAAAGGACAGAGGGAGGAGGCTCTGACACGAGCATCGAGATTAGTTTTGTATATGGCCGACATTTCTGACAAGTTGTTTCAAGAGTGCCCTCCACACGTACGAGAGTCACTGTCACATGCTGCATTCCTTCCGGTTTTAGCAAAACCGGCATCCTGGCCATTCAGATGGGTAGGTGACACAGACAGATCACTATTTGCTCCACCCAAAGAACTGAGCTCAGACAGACTGAAAAACATTGTGGCGTCTTATACCAAATTGCTGGACACCAGGGCACTGGAAAAATGTGGCCAGTCAGGTTTTCTGACAGGGAAACCTAAGGAAGTTCTAAAATGGCTTGGCGTCATTGTGGAAGAGGACTACAGCAATGAGGAACAACTACAGAAAGCAATGCAGCAACTCATCAGTATTGCCAAACACCACAATGAAGACCCAGACAACGATAGAAAACTGTCACAGGACGTCAGTACTGAGATATATGAATACATAACAACATGCTTACGAAGGACAGACAAACAGTCTGTTCAAACAGGCGTCCACAAATGTCTGTCTGACAAAGCGATTGTCTGGACTGGAACGCACTTTGTTTGTCCACGGAAGGTGGCTTTCTCCTGTCACAACCACAAGTGTTCGCCCTTACTCTTTGAGCTGGAAAGTAGTCTTCACAGACACAAGATATTGTTTGAGGCCATTGGGGTGAGGGCCACGTTCGAAGTGGATGACGTGTTGTCTGTACTTGAGGACTTAAACGAACGCAACAAGGGGGCTACTTTGGAACAGGAAACAGTCAGTCTTGTATCTAGACTTTCTCAAATGCTGGGAGAGATCATGAAGAGGCGACCGACTGAAGACATTGTTTGCAGTCGGGTTTTCCTCCCCGACCGTGGTGGTATCATGACACCAGCTAACCGTCTGTGTGTTGATGACTGCCCCACGCTTACTGAATCTGAACTCATGAAGTTTGTTTGCGACAAGATTCCTACGGAGACAGCATGTATGCTTGGTGTGAAGAGCAAGAGGCATCAGGACTATGACACCATGACTGAACTAATTGAAGTAGAACCTTTTGGTCAAAGTGAAAAATTGACAGATCGCATCCAGCGTTTATTAAAGGGCTACACGTTCGACTCGTCCCTTTTCATGGAACTTGTCCAGAATGCCGATGATGCAGGTGCTACAGAGTGCAAGCTGATTATGGACCTTAGGCACCTTAAAATGGAGAAAGTCCCTATAAACTGGGACCAGCTACAAGGACCTGCCTTATGCTGTTACAACAACAAGTCGTTCACAAGAGAAGACATGCAAGGCATTCAGAAGCTGGGAGTAGGAAGCAAGTCACGAGATGCACTCAAGACAGGGCAGTACGGAGTTGGCTTCAATGCTGTATTTCATGTTACTGACGTTCCTTCATTCTGGACCAAAGAGGATGACAAATGTGACGTGATCTGTGTCCTGGACCCTAACTGTCAATACGTTCTCAACACCAAGGAAAACAAACCCGGTATAAAGTTTAACAACATTGAAAGAATGCGGCACCAATACCCGGACTTCTTTTCTGGATACCTGAGTGATGCCGTTGACATGACTCAACCAGGCACACTGTTCAGATTTCCTCTTAGGACAAAAGAAATGGCGGCAAAGTCTAAGATAAAGAAAGAGATTGTTAGTGAGTTGCAGATCAATACCCTACTCCAGAAATTTCAGGAAGAGTTGCCTGGCTGCCTCTTGTTCCTCAATAACTTGGAGAAAGTCGGCATTTACACAATCTCTGACAACGGCTCCATGAAGCAGGAATTTGAGGTGACAAAAACTATGGACAACCCAAGCAAGCAGCAACTTTCAGTATTCAAACGATCCTTGGCAAAAGCTTCTGAAAGTATTGGCAAAGCTCCCAGACCAGGGGTGAAAGACATTGTTCCATTTGAAGCTGTGGTCAGACTCAGCTTAAGTGATTCCAGTGGCGAGACAGAAGACTGGTTAACAGTCCACAAAGTTGGCATCAGCAGCAGCACGACTGTGTCCGACAAACTGATAAAGGAGTGGACTACAGATCAATTTCAGCTCCTTCCGCGAGGTGGTGTAGCTGTAAAACTTCCTAGCGAAGGTGGTGTAGCAGTGAAACTTCCTAGCGAAGGTGGTGTAGCTGTGAAACTTCCTAGCGAAGGTGGTGTAGCAGTGAAACTTCCTAGCGAAGGCAACAAGAAGAAGAAGCAAAGAATGGATGAAGATAAACATCAGGCATTCTGCATGTTACCGCTACCAGTCTTTACAAAGCTTCCCATGCATGTCAACGGTCACTTTGCTCTGGACCATGAGACTCGCCGAAACTTGTGGGACAGTGGGAATGTCGAGGATGATGTAAAGTCAGAATGGAATGATGTTGTTGCCCAAAACGTTATTGTTCCAGCTTTTATTGAAGCGATTCGTACCCTAAAAAATCTTCTCTTCCCTGACGATGGCAATGATCTTAACCAAACTGTTCTGAGCGCTAGGCTTCATTGGTACCACTCTTTGTTCCCACAACCTAATGAAACTCTAAATGATTTTTGGAAACGCCTCGTTCACAGCATATACAAGACACTTGCTGACGAAGAGCTTCCTGTTTTTCCTGTTGTTAATGTGGCCAGACCAGGGCTACAATGGGCATCAGCAGTGTGTCGCCATGCATGTCCAGGTTTCTTCACAAACCTAAAGGAATTCTTTGAGGAAGACAAAAAATCAAGTCAGACACAGTCAGTTGTCCTTTCAACAGGTGTTTCTGCAACCAGCGCCGCAAGAGGCACTCACAATGAAATATCTATGTCGGAAAGGGCCAAGGAAATGCACGTTCTCCTTAAAAGACTTAACATGAAAGTTCTGGAGGCCCCTTTCCATGTCTTCCGGAGTTTTCAGGACAGTGGAGTAACAGATGTACAGGAAGTGACCCCACAAACTGTTCTTACGTTCCTACAAACTGCTGGCCAGATCATAAGTGGTAAATGCAGCCTCAACAACCTTCCCAAATCAGTGAAAGATACAGCCTTTGAGTCTGCTGACAATGTTGAAAAACTGACTGAGTTTGTTAGTAAAGACACACATTTTCTGGACAATCTGGACGGCTTACCCATGTGTTTGCGCCAGTCTGAAACACTGTACACGTTCAGCAGCACGAGTTCAGACAAGCCAATCATTTCTAAGTTTAACTATCTACTGCCTAAATCAGCAGAAGAATTTATACACAGAAAACTGATCAGATTCTTTCCCTGCTGTGACCAAACCATGTTGGTGCTTCAGCCACTATCGATCTCTATATTTGCTGAACGGCTTCATCTGTCCTTGAGTGATCCACGTTTTAGATCTACACAAGCATGCATTGTCAATGTGGAAGAAATTCCTTTTGCAAACTGGATCCGTGACCTTTGGGAATACCTTGAGACACAACTGATAACAAAGCATGCGGATGAGCAACCCCAGCAACCTGCAGTGGTACTACCACAGAAGCTCAAGTCAGATACAGAAAATGTTAAAGAAAGCATTAGAGAGCTTCGTCAAAATGCTGAAAATATGTTACCTGTTCTGAAAGAGTGGTGCCTCATACCGGCGCAACTTCCGCCTGGTACTTTTGGCAAAACTAGGCTTTTTCCCATGAATGATTTGCATCACGTTGTTTATCTGTCATATTCCTCTGATCAATCAAATGGTCAACTATGGAAAACACTACAAAAGCTTCCACTGCCATTCCTGAACAGTTTGCAACTTCCTGCTGACAGCATTGCCTGCAAGTTGGTTGCTTCTATCAGCCATCCCAGAGCGTTGCTGCGCGCCTTGGCATCATGTGCTAGTAATCTGTCCGCCAGTCATGAAGACGGAAAGGTCATTCTGACATACTTCAGTAACAACTTGCAGATCCTGAAAGAGTCCAGCGAGAATGCTGAACAGCTGCGTTTGGAACTTAGGTCCCTGCCTGTCTTTCCAACCATTGATGGCAAGTTAGGTTCCACATCTCAGCCGATACCCATTCTGTGTGTTGATTCAAGCATTCCAGTGGAAGGGCTCCTCACGTGGAGTCAGAAAAGGCAAGTCCCTGTTGTGGTGCTGCGTTCTGAGTTTATTCCAAATGAATTGATCCAGTACCTTGGCTTCCAAGCATTGGATGTGGCTGACTTTTACCATCAGTACCTGCTTCCATCCACCAATGCTCTACCCCTTCACACTATTGTTTCTCACATGAAGTTTCTCAGAAAAACGTTTTTTAAGCATAGAAAAAGCACTGAAAACATGAGCGAAGATGAAAGAAAGGTTTGCCAACAGTTGAAGTACACTACCTTCATCAATAGGAAAGGAACACTACAACAAGCGAATGTATTCTACGATCCTCGCAATGCGGTGTTTGCGATCATGTGTGACCCCGATAGTTTCCCTCCTGAACCATATTGCCACCTCAAATGGTCAGGTTTCATGGATGCTGCAGGAATAGTTTCAACAGTCAGTGACCGCATGTTTGTTGACTTTGCTCACGCTGTTGAAAAAGAAGGCATTGGCAGCATTGTTGATGGACATATCCCACAGGAACTCATCCATAAGTCAGTGACACTGGTCCGGCATCTTTTTTCAAGAGAAAACATAACTGGAGGTCTCTTGTCACAAATACGGTCCACACGCTTCCTTTTGCCTCTAGACTGGACACACACGTCCGAAGGACAAGACCTGATGAAAATGGCGAAACCTTTTTGTTCTGGGGTTCGTCTGGTGGCGTATGATGAAAGTTGTCTGGAGCACACTTTGCATTTGGTGTGGAGCAGTTGTTGTGTCCTTCACTCTAGTGCAAACCCACAACATTATGGGCTTGAGCCAAAAACGATGAACACCATCATGAACCAGCTCTTCCAGCAAGGGAATATGCCTCCTAAGGAAAGGGTTATAAAGCATGCAAAAAACATTTGCTTGGAACTGGGTGGGAAAACAGGAAAGCAAAACTTTAAGGCTCTTGAAAACAATCACCGTCTGATAATCGTTGTCATGGAAAAAGTATACAGATATTTGGATGATAACTGTACCGATCGTAAATCTATCAAGACCCTGAAAAAAAAGCAGATTATCTGTGACATTGACAAAAGTCAGATGCTTCGACCATCTAATGTGGTTATTGACATACGTGACCATGAGATGATCAGGAATCATATCGAGAAAGCTCCGTACCAATTTGGAAGATATTTCGACTTTTTCAAGAAGATTGGTGCCACGCAGAACGTCACTGCTGATAATTATGCATTGGTACTTGAATGGTTGAAAGATCAATGTGGAAATGAAGAACTACATATTGAAGAGTTAAAAATCGTCAAAACAGCTGTTGAAGGACTATTCAGGTGCTTTCGAGAAGGATCAGAGGAACAAAAGACACTGACTGTCAACACTCTATACCTTCTAGCTGAAAACAAAAGTCTTCAGAGTTCTAATACCATCATTTTCAAAGATGACTTCCTAGGAAAGAGATCTAAAGACCCGCCAAAAGGAAAGCATTTTATGCTTCCGTTTGAAAGCTTAAACATTACGTTTGCATTTCCCAAGAGAGAAATTCAGAGTCTTCCACTGAAGTACAAAATTGTTTTGTTGTCAGAGATCTGCAGAGAAATTCTTCCAGATGAAATAAAGAGAAATGCTGAAGATGTTGATGCTTTACACCCCTTAGCAGCCAAACTAGTAGATCGATTTGTACAGCACGCTATCTTACGGCTTGTTTACTCTGAACGCCAAGCTCAACACCAGCAATTTAATGAAGAAATCGCTAGAGGAGTACTGGAGAAACTGGGCTACGTGTCCGTGAAAGAGGTCGACCATCTACACACCATTGTCACTCTCAACAACCAAATCGTCCAAGATTCTGAATTTGTAATGGCATCGTTTCTTGAAAGGCACACCGAGGGTGATGCCAACAAAGCTGTTGTTTATGTATCGGCTGAGGCTTTCAACAATTGGCGCCACAATGAAGAGGACTGTCTTGAAAGATTGGTTGTGGCAATACAGTGGGTTCTTCACTCCAGTCTGGATTCTTTACTCCTCCATCGCGTTTTACGCGATCCATCTAGAGCCAAGGGACTGCTGGATTTAAAACGCATTCCTGATTGCAGTTTTAGCAGCATTCTGGGTGATTCTGTATTTCACAAGCCAGGCACCTTCATACCACTCAGTCAACATTGCCATCTTCAAAATAGCTTCTACGATTTATACAAAGGAGAGCACGTTGGATTTGAAGTGTGTGACGAAGCGGTCACCGACGACGTTGTACCTGAGGACAACTCTCCAGTGTACATCTATGGCATCATCATTAGAGAATATTTCCCAGATAGCAGTGAGGCTATTGGACGGCTGAACAGATATTACATTGTAGACTTGGGGCAGGAGAGAGGGAGTCACCAGAAAATCAGCGTGTTGAAGCTGTATAAACTTGTTCGTATGCCAAGGACCACTGTTGCTTTGAGCCAGGTTGGGTCTGTTAGTGACAATGAAGTACCACCAGAGTTCAAAGCTGTCTTGAAGGAAATACGTGCTCTTCTCAATGAAGCTTGGACAGATTTGCGCGAGAAGACTGATAGGCGGCGTGTGGTGAAACGACTACTGCTGCAGTGGCATCCTGACAAGAACCTTCAAAACAAAGAGTTCAGTACACGCGTAACGCAAGCTATTTTGCACTACGTCAATCTTTTGGACCAAGGGCTGTCGCTTCCCGAGGATGATGATGACGAGTACAAGGAAGACAGAAACATGTCTTGGTCGGGTTCATATTTCCACTCCTCCTTTTTCGCAAATATGTTCGCACGAGGTCGCAGTCACCGCCAGTTCTATGAGTCCGAGCAGTCTTCCCCCAGATGTGGTCGTGGTACACGATCCCGTGGTGGATACGGCGGTAGTGGCAGCGCTCCCAATCCCCAGCCAGATGAAGGCAAGCGGTGGCTCCGGCAAGCTGTTGCTGACATCACTGTGGCTAAACAGGCCATAGACAGCCGCGAAAGAGGGCTGAACTGGATTTGCTACCTCTGTCACCAGGTGAGAGAAGTTTCGGAAGGCAGTATGTGTGTGTGTGTATATGCGTGCGCTGTTAGATTCCGGTAATGGCTATCGTCTTGAGCAGCTCTTTTGATAAAGCGCTGTGTTAGAACATTATGTAATAATAATAATAATAATAATAATAATAATAATAATAACAATAATAATTCATCATCATCAGACTATAAGTGATTTTATAGCGCCCTTTCCTACATATTTAAATCAAATCGCATAAAATTACACTGTGGTGGTTTTAAATTCATGTTTAATTTAAAATTGAATCTAGACCTATATTTAATTTACTAGATCAAACTAAAACGGAAAAGAACTGGCAACAAAAACAAGAAAACAATTGTGGCATCAACATTACAAAAACAGCACTTCAAACAGACGAACACAATTTTGCAGATGTTACTTGCTTACTGAAGATTTTAAAGTAAATTAATTGTTCTGATATAGTGTACTAGTTCAAAGAGTTGCTCGATGTGAGGATCGAATATAAGCCTATCATTTTGCTAATTTTCTTCTGGATGCTCATTCTCTGTTTATCAAGACAGTTACTGAAATTACTGATTTATTCGAAAACAATCTTTAACTTTCAGCTGTTAAATGTGCAGTCAGACTAAGCGAAGCTGTACTGTTATTATTTCTTAGGCCACAGAGAAGGCGCTGAAAGCAGTGTTGTACTTCCAAGACTGCGACAGCTTCGATAACTTGTCACATGACCTTCCCCATCTGGCGACTCTGGTTTGTGACAAGAACCTCCTGCAATGGGCAAATGAACTAGAAGCGCGCGTGGGGCCGCATGCCCGCATGCAATACCCCGATGTCCTGGTCTACCCCCGCATACCAGATGACGTCTTCACCGAAAGTGACGTCAGTGAGGCCTATGACAAAGCATCCAGGATCGTGACTCAAGTGCAGACCATGATCTAGGTGTGTATTTTATCAACATTTGAAATAACCAGTGGTTGTAAACATTCTACGCAATTCAAATTAGACAAATAGGATTAGAATTATCACATTTTAGGCAATGCTGGACAACAAATATAAATTGTCAATAAATTGCGGCTCCAGCTGATGTTTGTAAATCGATGAAATTGATCAGAGCTGAATCGACATAAGATTTTTTTAAATGAAGGATTACACAGTGAGGAGTGTTGATGAATACATAAATAAATAATAGTGGATAAATGTACACTAAAACAAAGGCTATATGAGGAGTGTTCATGAATACATAATTAAATAATAGTGGGTAAATGTATAGTGCAACAAAAGATATGTGAAGACTGTTCATGAATACATAAATAAATAATAGTGGATAAATGTATACTAAAACAAATGTTTAATGAGGAGTGTTCATGAATAAATAAATAATAGTGGGTAAATGTATACTAAAACAAATGTTTAATGAGGAGTGTTCATGAATAAATAAATAATAGTGGATAAATGTATACTAAAACAAAGGCTATATGAGGAGTGTTGATGAATACATAAATACATAATAGTGGGTAAATGTATACTACAACAACAGTTACATGAGGAAATGGTGGCGTGTGGCATAGTGATCTTTTCTTACAAAGTACTATGGAATGGACAGTGAGATGAATTATGTGATCCAATAAAATCTTTTTTTTTCTTTTATTGTTGTAGATTTGCCTGGCTACTGAAATGTGTATCAACGCCATAAATTAGATTTTCTGTGACTGCTGTCAGTTTTAATGATAGAATATTCCCAACAAGCCTCCTGGTGAACCCTTAGGCTACTACCAGGTCTACAGGAGAACATCACTACATATTGTTTAATCTAAATATATGTATGTATGTAAATATAGGTATGAACAACTTTTTATTCTTTGCATAACTTGTTTGAAAGTCATCCTCGACTTAATAGTATGAATGGACGATGAGTCAAAGATGAATGTGTTCGTGCGCGTGTGTGAAAGCAAATGTGTGCGTCTGTGCTTTACAGTCGGATTTATCAAATTGTATTTGCACTACTTGACTGAATTGTTCACTGTTGTCATTTGTTTTGTATGACCGTTTTCACAGACAGAAAGATATTTGGAATCTTTTAAAATCGCTTCATGTTGTTATTGTCATAAAAACGTGCGTTTGCATTGCAACTTGCTAGGATTCTGTTCGTTGTTTTTTTTTTTCAATAAATATATTTGTTGTATTTAATGATGATGATGATAGGAATTATTAGTTTTTATATACTGGTTTTCAGTCTGTTTTATTTAAATTGAGGTGTTCAGTTCTTCAGTGAATGCGAGTTCTTATGTACAGGCCTTTGAGTTGTTAGTCCAAATTATTTACAATGTGTATTATAAATGTTTAATGAACTAACCCATAATCATTAATATTTATTATAATATGATTTAGTTATTATTTTAGGCTAGAACAGTGTTGAAAGGTGAAATATTTTTATTATCACAGATTGTAGTAGATTTAGTATGCCATTGTCAGGCTTGCTGATTGAACTTTCAGTGTTACCTTAATAATACGGCTGTTGATGTCTGATTGATGACTGATCTGTCATTTTGATTTAACACCTTTTGCCACGACTTATTAGTCATTTGTTACACATTTTCAAGTGTTTCCTCAATTTTTGCTTTACCTGGTTTATATTGTTATGAATAAATGTAAGTTATGTTGTGTAACATTGTTAAACTACACAGAGATTAATGTGAACATTATGTAAGCATATTGCACTTTGAACTTCCTTTATAGAGTATATAAATGTTAATGAGCTTTCATAAGTGTTCATTTATGCATTCATTTATAACGTTTACAATGATTATTGTTTTCCTGTTGGAGTTTATCGTTTTAGTTGATCAGGTTTATTCACTGGCTTTTTAGTTTTAATGTGTTTGTATTAATTTCTTTTTTGCTATATCTTTAATCACTTTTTTCCTGTGAAATATATGCACTTTAAAATGTGGTACGATGAGGTCGATGAGGATGACGACGTTGGTGATAATGATGATTATTAGTATTTGTATTGGTAATAGTAGTAGTAATTGTTGCAACATTACTACTATGATTATGATTTATTCACTGATTAATTAGGCAGTTGTGTATGCCCTAACGTCTAAATGTTGTTCTTGTTGTGATTGTTTGTGTTTTGTTTTTTAAAAAACTTTATAAAGTTCGTGTGTTTGTGGTTTGATTGCCATTGCTACGGCTGTTGGCGTTGTTATGTTGTTGTATTTTAAATATGTCCGTTTTGGGGATGATGTGGGAGATATAACTTGTGTCAAGATCAAGTGATTTACAGATGTTATATGCGTAATAATTACTCTTTGCTAAGAATATAATGAGTTTATTTGTAAAGCGGTTTCAGTCTGAATGTTTTCTTTATTTTTATGTCTTAACACTAGAATAAATAAAATGTACATTATTGATCAGTTTCTTTATTTTTATGTTTTAATACTAGAATAAATAAAATGTACATTATTGATCAGTTTCTTTAATTTTTATGTCTTAATACTAGAATAAATAAAATGTACATTATTGATCAGTTTCTTTATTTTTATGTCTTAATACTAGAATAAATAAAATGTACATTATTGATCAGTTTCTTTATTTTTATGTCTTAATACTAGAATAAATAAAATGTACATTATTGATCAGTTTCTTTATTTTTATGTCTTAATACTAGAATAAATAAAATGTACATTATTGATCAGTTTCTTTATTTGTATGTCTTAATACTAGTGTAAATAAAATGTACATTATTGATCAGTTTCTTTATTTGTATGTCTTTTACTAGAATAAATAAAATGTACATTATTGATCAGTTTATTTATTTGTATGTCTTAATACTAGAATAAATAAAATGTACATTATTGATCAGTTTCTTTATTTTTATGTTTTAATACTAGAATAAATAAAATGTACATTATTGATCAGTTTCTTTAATTTTTATGTCTTAATACTAGAATAAATAAAATGTACATTATTGATCAGTTTCTTTATTTTTATGTCTTAATACTAGAATAAATAAAATGTACATTATTGATCAGTTTCTTTCGGTCCTGATTTGGCTCGGAAGAGTCCGCTGGACCTAAAGCAACAATAAATCAATCAATCAATCAATCAGTTTCTTTATTTTTATGTCTTAATACTAGAATAAATAAAATGTACATTATTGATCAGTTTCTTTATTTGTATGTCTCAATACTAGAATAAATAAAATGTACATTATTGATCAGTTTCTTTATTTGTATGTCTTAATACTAGAATAAATAAAATGTACATTATTGATCAGTTTCTTTATTTGTATGTCTTAATACTAGAATAAATAAAATGTACATTATTGATCAGTTTCTTTATTTGTATGTCTTAATACAGAGGTGCCTACCGTACGCGCTGGCGCATATTTTTACGAATTTTCAACATAAAATACGACAATACGAGCAATTCCTTAAAAATACGCATTTTCGTGGTGTACCCCCCAAATTTTTTTGTTTTTCGGACTAATTTTACATCTGCAATTTCTTTTAATTGCTGACCCTAGAGCGCATGCGCAAAAGTGAAATCTCGTGCGTGAGAGGTAGTGCGAGACTTTGTATCCGCCATTGTGCTAAATATGGTGTCGCGAAAGCGTTTACATGAGAGTGACGATGAGAGCGAGTCTGAAGAAAAGCGGGGTAAGGTTGCAAGTAAGCAAAAAGCGCGACATTTCTTACGCGAATACCGTGAACGTTTTTGAGGAATAATCGAATCTTCGAAAGGAGTTCATTATGCTCACTGCAACAAAGAGTTCTACATTGCTCTGACATTCAGCGACACTTAGATTAGGTATTTACGGACCACAGGCTGTGAAACCCGTAGGCCTCGCCTCAGTTACTTACTATACATATGTAACTGAGCCGAGGCCTACGGACTTCACAGCCTGTGTACGGACGAACATTTTATTTTGGTTCAGGATGTTTTATTTTATTGTTATTATATTGTACAAACCTTTAGAAATTAAAAAAATTTAAAATGTTAAAATCGGTCAATATTAAGGCATTTATTTGACTGTTTAAAGCGGGTAACCATCACATAAAAATAAAACGCATTTTTCCCAAAAGTGGCTCAGGTGTCTAAAATTAATACAAAGTGGATAAAAAGGCATTGTATTTACACAACAAAATGCAGAACACTCTAGTATGCTCAGAAAACAAAAAGTGTTGCCAGTTTCAGCAGAATATACGAAAATAATGATGCATTTATATATATTCATAATTCATATTAATTAATTGTTGGACAATATGAAGATTTTTTTTTTTTTTTGGGGGGGGGGGGGGTGTATGGAGTAAAATACAACTAATACAACACAAAAAATAATATTAATGTGCATTTGTGACAACAACTTGTTGAGTTCTATATTATTTTGTTTCATGAGGATTAAAATGGTAAGCTGGAATTAGTATGAATTGATGTTTTGTGAATGTGGCAGTTTTCATGACAATAATTCTTTGATCAAATGTTGCGAGTTGCGCGAAATCTGACATTACACAAAATACACATTTTTCATGCAGCCAGTACACAAGTAGGCACCTCTGCTTAATACTAGAATAAATAAAATGTACATTATTGATCAGTTTCTTTATGCGTGTGTCTTAATACTAGAATAAATAAAATGTACATTATTGATCAGTTTCTTTATTTGTATGTCTTAATACTAGTATAAATAAAATGTACATTATTGATCAGTTTCTTTATTTGTATGTCTTAATACTAGTATAAATAAAATGTACATTATTGATCAGTTTCTTTATTTGTGTGTCTTAATACTAGAATAAATAAAATGTACATTATTGATCAGTTTCTTTATTTTTATGTCTTAATACTAGTATAAATAAAATGTACATTATTGATCAGTTTCTTTATTTGTATGTCTTAATACTAGAATAAATAAAATGTACATTATTGATCAGTTTCTTTATTTGTGTGTCTTAATACTAGAATAAATAAAATGTACATTATTGATCAGTTTCTTTATTTTTATGTCTTAATACTAGTATAAATAAAATGTACATTATTGATCAGTTTCTTAACCCCACTTGTTATCCCCTACACTTTGATGGTTATGCTCCTGTCATTACCAACTACAGGGTATTTCAAGATGAATAAAACAGTAAAATTATCTATGACCAGCTTTTATAACCATGTTTTATTTGTCTGTTTTGTTGCTGTTTTATATATTTAATTCCTCAAATTAACTTAATTCTGTGATGCATTGATCTGCAATATAACTGTTATGCTGTATTGCATTGCATATGTAAACTGTTTGTCATCTTGCTTGAAAGTATTTTTAGCATACATTTAATATTTGTTTGAAAGAACTGTAGCATACATTGAATTTATTAAAATAATTCTCTTGTTAAAAAAATGGATGGGGACACACCCTTCTCTATACATACTTTTTAATGCACATATAAATTGTGTACATTTATTTTTAAATGATAGATGATTGCTATTAGCATAGTGTTGGGTTGTTGGATTTTTGTTTAATCCCAAATTTCTCTACGTTGCACGAAAGTAGCGTATTCTTATTGTCACTCCCCCAGGTGCACTTTGATATGTAATGTTAATCGCAGAAGTTAACGATTGAAATGAATTATCTTACTGGATAAACAATGGTTGTGATCCAGCTATAACCCCTAGGGGTAAACTTTACCCTGTAAACAATAAATAAATAAATAAATAAATACATACATAAATTGAAATGAATGATCATTTCTGACAGTGAAATGACCAATAGTTTCTGACTGCAGTGGTAGGACATAATGAATATGTGGTTTTGGCGTATGATTATGCCTAATGTTCACATTTGTAACCAAGTTAAAATAAGTATTTAATTCAATTTCAACTCAGTATTGTAATTTAACGTCTTTTCACAACAATGCTTGTTAAGGCAATAAATTAAAATAAGTATGTGCAGAAAAAGTGATTTTGTCCATAAATTAATAATGAAATAAGTATGTGCACAAAAAGTGATTTTGTCCATAAATTAATAATAAAATAAGTATGTGCAGAAAAAGTTATTTTGTCCATAAATGTAATTGTCCTAATATTTTCAAACGTAATATCGATGTCAATGTATAACTGTACTTTTTGAATATTATAATTTCCTTATGCATGTATTAGCAAACTGTTTTTATAATTACTTTCTCTATGATTGCAATACGATTAGCTTTCACGAGATTTCTATTTAAAATATTCTTGTTTTTCTGATTGGCTGAACTAAGTTTACGAAACATCCTGCTGACTTAATCTAAGGTTATAATAATTTGATAATTTGTTTGTATCTTTTCATAATTGTGCAGTATAAATTATTATTTTATTAAATAATTTCTAATATATTCATTCATAATATATTTCATTTTTAATATATATTGTTCCAAGGAAAGCGCCATTCACCCTCTAGCCATTGAAGGTGTAAAATGTAGCAGTTGATATAGCTTACGTTAGCAGTCAGTCGTGTGTATAGCGTGTGATTGTGTTATATTTATTTATGGAGAGTTAACTTTTCAAGTTGAAGTCTGTGCATTGTGTGTTCTTTGGACTTGTTTCACACAGAAACGGTATATTTTCTCGTTTTGATGATATCATTGATTGAATTTAAACTATGAATGTACTTGTTTTATCTTTATATCGCTTTTGTAAATATTATTTCCATATATTTATATTTCAATAACAACACTGGTTTTATGAATAGACTTTCGGAAGTTGTAAAGAAAATAGAATAGATTTGGAAGAAGTATTTCACAAGTCATCATAATTTGAAATAAAAGCTATTTGTTGATTGTTAATTCCTTTTTATAGTAAGAAGTTCCATCATCTTAGAAATTTAGTAAACTTTGCATTGTCTTGAAGGTTTTTTTGGTAAATATCATTGATTATGTTGTCGTCGATGATGATGATGATGATGATAATGATGATGATGATGATGATGATGATGATGATGATGATGATAATGATGATAATATCATAATTGAATAACGAAAGTCGAGGTTATTTATTCTAGATTTGTTTCTCGAACTTTTCACACGTTGTAAGGTTTTTTGTGTGTATATATGTATAATCGGTAATATGAATTTGTGAGTTATCGGAAATGACCCCGGAAATGACGTAGCCGGATGTTTTGGTTTTGTTTGTTGATATAAGGTGTTTGTTAATTCTAATAATATAATTATTGTTTTGATTCCATTGTTTAATTTCATATTTTCTTTTATAAACATATTGAAAGAAAAGGATAAATATATTTATTAGACCTATTGTTTGTGTTACAGGATCGTTTTCTCCGTCTATCAATTTTGAAAATAAAATCCATTTGCACGAACTTGACCACAACACCTGGTCTTGGTGGAGAGAAAGAAGCTACGTGTGTGTGTGTGTGTGTGAGAATGACTTACCTCGTTCTACCAACATACCCACACGTTCTTTTAAAGATGTTTGTACCACAACACCTGGTCTTGGTGGAGAGAAAGAAGCTACGTGTGTGTGTGTGAGAATGACTTACCTCGTTCTACCAACATACCCACACGTTCTTTTAAAGATGTTTGTACCACAACACCTGGTCTTGGTGGAGAGAAAGAAGCTACGTGTGTGTGTGTGTGTGTGTGTGTGTGTGTGTGTGTGTGTGTGTGAGAATGACTTACCTCGTTCTACCAACATACCCACACGCCCTTGTACAGATGTTTGTGGCTGTAGTCATGTTTTTAAAACTCGTTTTATTTTGAAAATATGTACATTGACCATGTTTACTCATTTTTTAAGAAACTTTTTGCCATTTTCAACTTTAATTTGTTTATCATTGGAAACGTGCACTTTATGGCTACATAATATTCATAAACATATTAATAGTGTTTTATATTTTCCTTTACTAAATGTTTTCTTAGCTGGATTTGCTTCGCTGGAATGTAAGGTTGTTTGTTTGTTCATTTTTCTTTGCTTTTATAATTAATGACACAATGCCATTTTTTTTATATGACAGTCTGTGTTAACGAGCCTAATAAACCTAAACTTTAGCTAATCTGTTGTGTGTAAGTTTAAAATATTCATTTCAATTTATGTTCTTCCCCCGTAGGGTACAGTGGATATGTGGAGACTTTCTATGGTATTATTTAGCAATGTAGGCATTTTATATGTATGCGTTTCATTAATATTGTATACTGATGCTTATATTCCATTTTTGTTTTGTAAACAAGGGTTCGATAAATTAGAGTAAAGCCTCAGCGTCATCTGCCTGTAATACTTTTATTGTAAAGTGGCCGGCTGGCAGAATGCCTTCAGTATTACCGTTAGAGTTGTTTCGGATCTTTTATACGGATCAGGAGTGAGTCCTCTTTCAACTAAGTTATGTCCCTGATTTTGTGGTCCTGATTCGGCTCTTTGCAGTCCGCTGGACCCTATAAACAATGAATAACTAACCAACTAATTTACCTAACTAACTATATCATGATGTTTATTGACAAACTGCATTAACAAATACTATGCATGTATCATTGAATTATGTATAATAAGTGTACTGCCTTGAAACAAAATATTTCCCATACAGTGACGGCTGGTGGAGTGCCTTTGGTGTTACCACGTGGGTTATTTCAGCAAATGTTTTATGCAGATCAGGGGTGAGTCATCTTTCAGCGAAGTTGTGGTCTTGATTTTGTGGACCTGATTCGGCTCCTTGCAGTCCGCTGGACCCTGTAAGCAACGAATAACTATCTAACTAACCAGATATAATACTTTTTTCCCATGGAAGTGTGTCTATTTGTGATTAACTTTACTTTAATTGTCTCTCTTTAAATGTTTGTATGAAAAATTTTATAATGACCTGGATTTTGTGTGTGTGTGTATTTTTATCTGTAGCATTTTGGTAATTAATTAATAAACTCTTTTGCAATGTCAACTGTTTTGTTATTTCACACAGTTGTGTAGCTTTGTGGCCTGTTGACCAGTACACTCATTTGGCTATTTACTGCATCTTCGTGATGATGATGATTGATGATGATTGATGATGATGATGATGATGATGATGATGATGATTGATGATGATTGATGATGATGATGATTGATGATGATGATGATTAATGATGATGATGATTGATGATGATGATGATGATACAGGATGCTATCACGCGCTTTTTCTTCAAACGAACTCGAAGCGCGGTGGTCTGAAGAAATCGCTATTACAGGGAGGCCGAAATAGAATTTTGTGTTAAAATGTAGACTGACTTGATCCATTACATTACTGAAGGGAGGGAGGAAACTGGAGTACCTGGAGAAAACCCTTGGTGTCCTGAAAAGCCGTGTACCTCAGTCACGTAAAATCGCCCCATGCGGGGTTCCAACCGCAACCTCCGGCATATGGAACCAGCTGTCTATTAATTGTGCTAGCAGGCCACACCATGATGATGATGATGATGATGATGATGATGATGATGATGATGGACACTTCATGTAAAGTGTTTTATTTGTTACATGTAATTAATTCACTTATTTGCTTCTTCGTGTTAATTTAGTTCATTCCATTAACTAATAGTTTAATCATGCTCAGTGCTGTTAACATCTTTTGTCTATCAATGTCTATGTTTTTAACATTTTCACTTATTACTTTATTCCTTTTAATTAAAACATTAACTAATTAATTGTGTGATTAGATTTGGATTATTTAAAACATATGTATATAATATCTTGCCAGTGTCACATGGCCGTAAGAACTGAAGGAGGGGACTTTATTTCTAAATCAATTAGCGTTGTGTGTTATTATCTCGTGTGTAATAGTAATAATATATTGTGTGCGACTGTGAAATATAATATTATTTTAATTGTTTTATTTAGATCTTGTTATGTTATAGAGACTATGTATTTTAAATGTTATTTACAAAGAAAACATAACAATTGACAAAGGAATATTTTTATGTTTGCTATATTCTTGGCTGTTGGTACTAATCGTAAGTGCTTTGTAGCATATAATATAATTGTTATTATTCAGTGGAGGAAGTGTAGCTGTGAGTGTTGTACAGTGGATCAGTGGTAGAACGTTCGCCTACAAAAACTCTAAGTTAAACTTTTCATGGCAACGTGAGAATTTTTAATAGACGATATCCTGTGATGATTTTATATCGTGGCTCACTTCTTCCTCCTTTCTCTTCATCCCTCTTGTGGCGGCAGTGGAACGATACATAATCCCAAATTTCTGTCAGATTGGCAGTTGACAGATTCGCGCTCCAGTAAATCATATTATGTAGGTTGATTGAGGTGGATTAGTTTCCCGGAGCTTTCGGTAGTGTTTTGCACTTATTGACGTCTTGAGCTTGATTTGACCACTGCCTTGAGCAGCTGTTTGAACTGGTCAATGCGCTATTTTAAAACAATAACTTCACAGTGTAATTGTAATATTCAGCAATGACTGTCCAACAGTTGCAATCACTGGCAGTAAAAGAGGAGAAAATAAAACTATACAATTAAATGTCCTGTCCATCCCTTTACCTTTGCACTATTGCATCTGTTGGGATAATGTTCCATATTACACGTAATTACCTTTCCACTATTGCATCTGTTGGGATAATGTTCCACATTACACGTAATTACCTTTCCACTATTGCATCGGTTGGGATAATGTTCCATTTTACACGTAATTACCTTTCCACAATTGCATCTGTTGGGATAATGTTCCACATTACACGTAATTACCTTTCCACTATTGCATCTGTTGGGATAATGTTCCACATTACACGTAATTACCTTTCCACTATTGCATCGGTTGGGATAATGTTCCATTTTACACGTAATTACCTTTCCACTATTGCATCTGTTGGCATAATGTTCCATATTACACGTAATTTCTGCAACCACGTTTCTTAATGCTAGACTATTTACTTCTGTTTTTCTTGCCTGTGCCTTCTAGCCTCTAATTTTCCTGTACTAACACTAATCATCCCCTTTCTACTACTTGATGCAGTTTACACAACCTTTCGTATCGCTGGTAATTTCAAATATAACATACGGTGTTTGCATATTTCGTTATGTCGTCGATGTAATCGCATTAGCAGTGTGTACATGCTAATTTGGTACTTCACCATCTTGCTGTGGTGAAGGTGGCTATGCTATTTGTGACTAAAATAGCTGAAGTTGGTTTGTTTTATGTCTTTTTCCTTGTAACGGTGGCGTGGGCGCTTGGTGGCCAATCATATGTAATACATTTAATCTGTTTAATTTCTTAGTTATTAATAGCCCCCTACGTTATTATTTATGTATCATAATCAGAATGATTTTACAAAGTAATTAGCCTTTCGGCAAACACAGGACTTGTTCTGTGTGTAGTAAATTGAGTCCGATTATTTTATTATGTAATATTGCTTCACTTCTTATGCATCTTCTGTATTAAACAGGACAATTAATATGTCATTACTAATTTTTAATATTCTCATTGCATTTAGTTCTATAACAAATGTGATACATACTGTCTAACTTCGTATGAGTAGGTTTACTTAAATTACAAGTTTGTTTAATTTACAAGAGTTTGTTATCGTGTCGGTTTTCATAAATATGTAGTTAATTATAACTGCAAGTCGCATAATCAAAGTATTGTAGGTGATGCTTTATGGGCTAGAAATGTCTTTGTAAATCTCAAAATCAATAATCAAAGAGACTAGCTTAGAATAATTGTGGATGGCTGCGGGTTGGTGGTCAAACTTGAGAGTTATTCTGTAATCGATTATGGTATGATGCAATGCAACTTCTACACTTACTACTGCTACTACTACTGTCAGGTTTTACACTTTGTATGCTGATCAGTGTTAACTATTTTTTCTACACTTACTACTGCTACTACTACTGTCAGGCTTTACACTTTGTATGCTGATCAGTGTTAACTATTTTTTCTACACTTACTACTGCTACTACTACTGTCAGGTTTTACACTTTGTATGCTGATGAGTTAACTATTTTTTCTACACTTACTACTGCTACTACTACTGTCAGGCTTTACACTTTGTATGCTGATCAGTGTTAACTATTTTTTCTACACTTACTACTGCTACTACTACTGTCAGGTTTAACACTTTGTATGCCGATGAGTTAACTATTTTTTCTACACTTACTACTGCTACTACTACTGTCAGGTTTAACACTTTGTATGCTGATGTCTACACTTACTACTGCTACTACTACTGTCAGGCTTTACACTTTGTATGCTGATGTCTACACTTACTACTGCTACTACTACTGTCAGGTTTAACACTTTGTATGCTGATGTCTACACTTACTACTGCTACTACTACTGTCAGGTTTTACACTTTGTATGCTGATGTCTACACTTACTACTGCTACTACTACTGTCAGGTTTAACACTTTGTATGCTGATGAGTTAACTATTTTGTCTACACTTACTACTGCTACTACTACTGTCAGACTTTACACTTTGTATGCTGATGAGTGTTAACTATTTTGTCTACACTTACTACTGCTACTACTACTGTCAGGAGTGTTAAGTATTTTTTCTACACTTACTACTGCTACTACTACTGTCAGGAGTGTTAACTATTTTTTCTACACTTACTACTGCTACTACTACTGTCAGGTTTAACACTTTGTATGCTGATGAGTTAATTATTTTTTCTACACTTACTACTGCTACTACTACTGTCAGGCTTTACACTTTGTATGCTGATCAGTGTTAACTATTTTTTCTACACTTACTACTGCTACTACTACTGTCAGGTTTTACACTTTGTATGCTGATCAGTGTTAACTATTTTTTCTACACTTACTACTGCTACTACTACTGTCAGGCTTTACACTTTGTATGCAGATGAATGTTAACTATTTTTTCTACACTTAGTCCTGCTTAGTCTTTGCACGCTTGCTGAGTAAATAAAATCAGATCATAAACTGCCATCGACGTGTCAACTATTCTTTATGCGTGAATGAATTACATTTCATGATTATTGCTTTAGGTACAGCGGACTCTTCCGAGCCAAATCAGGACCAGAAAGACGTTATTATAAAATATTATAAAATGGTTCAAGTCTTAAAAAACAAGCCTGTTACTCTTAAATACTCAAACAAACTATCACATGACACCTCTTAAAAAGTCTTCTTTAAAACTAATGCATTAAAAATACGTTCTCTTTCTTCAATCAAATCACTAAATTCCGTCTTACCAATAAAATCCACCCCTTGGGGTCATGAGCAATCTTGCCACTGTAGATTGTTCTAACCTATAAAGGGAAAAGTGAAAGCCCCAGTTGAAAACCTGTCTTGCCTTTATAGGCATGACAGTTTCACTGCGGCAACAGTACCCCCGTTGGAGTGCCGGGGGTTTCAGTATAAATAGTATCCCCACTTTCTGGAAATTTAGTGCTTTAAATTCCCACTGTCGCTGTCTTCCTCATTTGCTCTTTCCCATTCCTGCTCTGTCCTATCACTCTGCTATACTATCTTCTTCTTCGCTAGATCAATGACCTACCTTTTTTCTTGAAAACTTCCTGGACAAGACTCCTTGTTTGTGTATGAGGTCTGTTGGATCAGCTTGGGAGTGTTGGACGCTTTCTGCTGGGTGGTCACTAGGGCTTCCTATGATGTCATTATTTAGCACTATAGGCACTTTGTATGTGTTTTGTTGATAATTTATAATGATGTTTGTATTCTATTTTATTTTTGTAACCGGGGGTTCGAGTAGTTGGGGTAAAGCCTCAGCCGTCCCCTGCGTGGGATGTCTTTATTGTAAAGTGACTGGCCGGTGGAGGGCATTCAATTTTCCCACTGGGGTTGTTTCAGCAGATCTTTTATGCGGATCGGGGGTTGTCCGGTCCTGATTTGGCTCGGAAGAGTCCGCTGGACCTAAAGCAACAATCAATCAATCAATCAATCAATAAAATCCAACCAACACAAAACGAGACGACATGATTTATATGCGATAAAACAAACCAACATCATGTAAAAATTGAAACAGGTGTTGACCATTGCATACTTTAAAAATCTCTTTGAAAGGTATTGAACCAAAATATGATTCTCTTTTATCAAGCAGGTCAGCACATTCAGACATGAAATGGCAAACGGAAAAGGATTTATCACATGCAAAGCACCATGGTCACATGGTGGTTCTTCTCCTTTTAACAGGAAACTGTGGGTTACATAAGTATGCCCAATATGAAGGCGAGACAAAACTGTTTCTTCTTTGCGAGTGGACGCAAAGTTAGGCAAAGAAGCTGACAAATCGGGAAGAATTTGAAATAATTTGTTGTTGATATGGTTAGACCAGTCAGTCTGCCACAGCCGTTTACAATAAGATCCAGTCATACAACCCCGATCAGAGTAAGGAACAAATTGGAAAATCTCTGAAGGGAAATCGAGATGCAGAGCTTCTTTAGCCGCTTTGTCCACTGCAATGTTGCCGCGGATGCCCATATGACCAGCTACCCACATAAAAACTATTTTTTTACCCTCAGAAGCAAGTTGTGTGTGGAGGTCATGGATCTCTGCCAGAAAAGGGTGTGATATCTTTCTCGTGGAAAGAGCCTGAAGTGCTGACAGTGAATCAGACATGATTAAAAACGAGGTTCTTAACATGAATCCATTTAACAGTGATGGTCAACAACATAGCCTTTAACATTAATGGTCAACAACATAGCCTTTAACATTAATGGTCAACAACAAAGCTTTTAACAGTGATGGTCAACAACATAGCCTTTAACATTGATGGTCAACAACATAGCCTTTAAAATTAATTATCAACAACATAGCTTCAAACCAACAATGTAACAGACAACAGGGATCCCTTTAACATTGATGGTCAACAAAGACCATCCTGCAAGACACAGTGCAAGGAGGTAGAAGAAGATGGAGACCGAAAAAGAGGTGGGAGGACAACATTCGAGAATGGACTGCCTTGACACTGAGCGAAGCCATGATGGTTGCTGATGATAGGGAAAGATGGAGTAGCCTGGTTAAACGACCATCTGTGGTGCCACAACGACTTCCGAGTTACGGATAAGGATAGGATATGATAGGTCAACAACATAGCCTCACACCAACAATGTAAAAAACAACAGGGATCCCTTTACCATTGATGGTCAACAACGTAGCCTCAAATTAACAATGTAAAACACAATGTGAAAAGTATTTTAAAAATCTTTCGAAAGTATTTTTTTAATCAATAAATTCTGTAGTGTGAGTGTGTGTGTGCGTGCGTGTGTGCGTGAGTGTGGGTGTGTGTGTGTGGGTGTGTGTGTGTGTGTGTGTGTGTGTGTACGTGTTCATATTACCTAGTAAAATGTTTTGTTTTGTTTACCATTGTAGCCATTTTAGTTCTTAGAAGTGTCTTATGTAAATGTAAAGTGCTCTGAGCTTTCATTACAAAAGGGCGCTATATAAATGTTTATTATTATTATTATTATTATTATTATTATTATTATTATTATTATTATTATTATTATTATTATTATCTATATAACCCATGAATTTCTCTTCGTATTGTAACATTGTTTTAATAACTATTGATTCACTGCACCCTTGAATTCTGATCCATTGTCACATTGAATTAATGTGGAAAATCTATGAGGGCCTCTAGAATAAATTGCACCTAATGCAAGAGAAACCTCTAATGCACTTTTGGTTGTTAGAGGTTCGGCATCCTTGTACCTCCAAGCAAATTCAATAACATTTAGGGCATACCTGAATTTATTGTTTCTTATTGTTTCATGAGGTAGATACAGCAAGTCCATTTTATGATTGTCATTGGGCTTGTGTTTTCAAATTGGGGTCTAATTATTTTCTTCGGAGGAGGAAGGTATATTTGCCATATAGCTTGTTTAGCTAACCATTGGTTAACAGTCTTTTCTGGCATTCCTGTCTTTTCTGTAAGTTTATCAACATCCGTTTTTCCTTTCCAAAAACCTGATTCAGAATAATATACATCAGACAAACGCGAAGCAGTCATTATTTTTATTTAGTAGATTTTTTAAACAAGGTAATACAATACTACTGTTCCAAATACAATTAAGACTAGTTCTTTAATCTCTGTCATTGTGGGTGCAATATTAGATGTGTAGTAATCAGATAACACTGGTTGTTTTAATGAGGGTAATGTTGTGCCAGTAAAGAAATAATCTTGATGCAAAGCTTCGTCAACATCTTCAAATGTTTTATCAGCATGTCCTTCTTTCATTCTTTTAGTAATGAAATCAAGCTGCAATAGTCTGTTTTTCTCGTATTTGGTCTGATTTTGTGATAATTTTTTCATTGCTAAGTTATAATATTTAGATTCTTCTTTATTGTCTAGTTTTGAAAACAAATAATTTGATCCTGAGAAGGCTAATGCATTGACAGCAGCAGTGCCAAGAACCATAGCAGTGCCAACCATATTTTATCTAGTTTTTATAATTTTTTTCTTTTATTAAAAATGAATTACAAGTTGCTCACCACAGAAACAATATTACAGCCACGGGCGTTGATGGTTATGCAGAGAAAAGAGGTTGACGAGTTTGATTGCTTCAGGAAAATCAAAATTTTATTTAGATGTTGACTTAACACCAGAACAGACACTAAGACTAAAACCTGAAGTAATCATTATTTTACATAATATATAGGACAAAGTGCTCGAAGCTCATATGGTCAAAAAGTTTAGTGAGGTCTATTATAAAGTTATATACAAAAACTGTATCAGTGTTCCTTGTTTTAGATTCTGAAGAAGATTTATTTCACAATTTGAATCAGAATCCTGTTATTAATAACTGCCTTAGCGAAGTGACAAGAACTCTGTATTATAAGTTTGGAGGTTTGTTGGCACCATTTTCAGCTGGGCTGATTACTTTTCAACGTGTAAATTTCTCTGTTATTAAAAATGGACTATTCCAATCCGGAGATGAATCAGAATACAGACACAGAAGACTATGCTACAGGAGATGGACACAGTGGAAAAAGTGACTAAAGAAAAAAATCCTTGGCAAATTGCAGCTAGACAAAAATTATCAGAATATAATAAATTACACAGATGGAACAAGCAAACAAAAGCAAATATATTAAACAAAGAACAGTCAAAAGAAGAACAAATAACGCAACAATCATTAGCAACAAAACCTGAAGAATCAGTAGAGCCAAACCAACTTTCTTCAAGCAAACAAGTTTATTATTGTGTTGCTGCTGCTGGTCTGGGGGCTTCTGGTTACTTGATGTATGAATATTACAAAGGTAGCAAGCCAAAACAGAAGCCTCCAAAAACACATATAGAAAAAAAAAACACATTGAATCACCTCCATTATCGAAAACAAACCCATAATTAGATATATTTTTAATGCAGTAATAATTTTTCAAAATTAATTTTTAATATATAAAAATTAGCGTGTCGTATGAACAGACAATGGTGAATCTCGCCTACCACAGTGGTATTCTAGTTGTACTGAATACAACATACTCAATGAAATAATCTTTTTTTGTTATATTTCAAATACTACATATAAAATTCTATTAAAAAGGTTATCTCTTTTCGTACCTCTCCCAACAATCCTTCTGTGTTAGTTCAGTATCGAAGTATTCACTGATTTCAACATTCAGTTTCTCAGAAATTAAGTTTTGTCTGCACTGTGAAGTGAGTTCTCAAAAAATTACAACAGCCAACAAGTATGTCAGCCAAAAGGTTTGGAGAGTGATCCCCGTTTTTGGAGGAAGTGTGCGCCGATTTGAGGAGTGTGACCCGTGATTGAGAGCGTGCGCCGTTTTGGAGTGTGACCCGTGATTCCAAGTTGTTGTTTGTAGATTATAGTCACACGACACTTTCGCATATAGGTGACTACTGGACCGATTTATACTGACACCAGCGGGCCAGTTGTTGGTAAAGGGGAAAATAATATGATCACACGTTGACCAATCCGGGATTCGAACCAGCGACCTTTCGGTTACTAGCAAGACGCTCTTACCAACTGAGCTACCCGGCCCCACACAATTCCAGGTAAAGGTATAGGTAAAGGTAGTCCCATAGCCTTGTGGCCGTAGGGGAGCGTGATGTTGGAGATCACACTTAACTTGGGCCAGCGTAATGAGGGTGATGCCCATCTCTCTCCCTCGCTGCTTTACCTTCCCCACCCTTAAGAGAGTAGGTACTCAGTCACAGTTGAGTCAACTGGGGGCGTTGTTATTTGTTGCTTCACGTTTTGCGGTCACCCATCCAAGTACTAACAGCCCTGGACGGTGCTTAACTTGCGACACAGTAGCGAGTGCTCCAACCACTGCGCTATCCGACACCCCTTCAAGGCTTGACATAATAAACCACTTTCTGGATGTGTGGGGGTCAGGTGATGGGGTGATGGTGTTGTGGTGGGTGTGTGTGTAAAGGTGGGTGGAGGTGGTGGTGGTGGTGGTGGTGAGGGGTAGCTTAATAATTGTAGATTATAGTTACATCACACCTTTACATTACATTACATTATTATTGCTTTAGGTCCAGCGGACTCTTCCGAGCCAAATCAGGACCGGACAACCCCCGATCCGCATAAAAGATCTGCTGAAACAACCCTAGTGGTAAAACCGAAAGCTCTCCACCAGCCAGTCACTTTACAATAAAGACATCCCACGCAGGGGATGGCTGAGGCTTCACCCCAACTTATCGAACCCCCGTTTACAAAAACAAAATAGAATACAAACATCATTATAAATTATCAACAAAACACATACAAATAAAATGCCTACATTGCTAAATAATAACATCATAGGAAGCCCTAGTGACCACCTGGCAGAAAGCGTCCAGTATTCCCAAGCTGATCCAACAGACCCAATACACAAATAAGGAGTCTTGTCCCGAAAGAGTTTTCAAGAAAAAAGGTAGGAGACTGGGCTAGCGAAGAAGACGATAGTATAGCAGATTGATAGTTCAGGAATGAGAAAGAGCAAATGAGAAAGACAGCGACAGTAGGAATTTAAAGCACTAAATTTCCAGAAAGTGGGGATACTATTTATACTGAAACCCCCGGCACCCCAACGAGAGGTGCCAACTGTGCTCCCCCCTTCCCCTTGAGAGGTGGTGCAGACTAAAGTGGCAATACAATACCAATACTGGACTCTTGCCAAGCTATGTGTTTAAAAGCGGCACTGTGTTTACATAGATCACTTAAGTATTGAACTGCTTTTTATTTAAGGAAATATTGCATGGGTGAGTAATTAATTGGTAAAAATAAATGTATTATGAGAAAGAGAGCTTGATTGAAAACATCCACCTTAACCTAACCTATATTTTAAAAGACATAGGGTAAGGGAGAGAGGAAAAGTGGGAGTAAGGTATTGAAAAAGGGCTAATTATAGGGAGAAAGTGGGTAATTATAGATCTATGTCGTTAAGTGTTCATGATCTCCCTCTCTCACACAAATGATAAGTTTTAGGAGTTTCCCAGAAAAAAGGTAGGAAACTGGTCTAGCAAATAAGATAGTAGATTGATAGAACAAATTAGGTACGAGAAAGGACAAATGATATTGACAGAAACAGTGGTAATTTAAAGCATTAAATGTCCACAAAGTGGGGACACTATTTATACAAAAACCCCGGGCACCCCCACGGGGGTAACAATCTCAGTTACAACACGTGTTACATTACATTACATGATTATTGCTTTAGGTCCAGCGGACTCTTCCGAGCCAAATCAGGACCAGTATAGCCGAATCAGGACCACAAAATCAAGACCACAACTTTGCCGAAAGAGGACTCGCTCCCGATCCGCATAAAAGATCTGCCGAAACAACCCTAGTGGTAACACTGAAGGCACTCCACCAGCCGGTCACTTTACAATAAAGACATCCCACGCAGGGGACGCTGAGGCTATACTCTAATTTATCAAACCCCCGTTTACAAAAACAAAATAGAATATAAACATCATTATAAAATAACAACAAAACACATACATACAAAATGCCTACATTGCCAAATAATAACGTCATAGGAAGCCCCAGTGACAATTTGGCACAAAAGCATCCAATATTCCCAAGCTGATCCACAGACCTCACACACAAACGAGGAGTTTTGTCCCAGAAAAGTTTTCAAGAAAAAGGGTAGGTGACTGGTCTAGCGAAGAAGAAGATAGTATAGTAGATTGATAGAACAGAGTAGGACTGAAAAAGAACAAAGGAGAAAGACAGCGACAGTGGGAATTTAAAGCACTAAATTTCCTGAAAGTAGGGATACTATTTATACTAAAACTCACGGGGAGGGGGGAGGGGGGGGAACACATGTTTGTCATTGGTGAATTGTGTATTTTATATTACATTCAATGTTATTTAGTGTGTGGAAGTACAGAGGTATACATAGCGTCGAAAAAAGTTACTGATAGTGTTCATTCAGTATGTGGGCTTGTGCACGTGTGTGTGTAGGTATGTGTGTATTTGTTCGTGAACTTTGTATGTGTATGTACTTTTGTGTACGTATGTGTGTTAGTGTACGTGTGGTCGTGCACACGTGTGGTTACTACGTGTGTGTGGACTTTGGTGTGTGTGTGTGTGTGTGTTAATTTCTTTGTATGTGTACGTGTGTGTGTGTGTGTACGTGCATGTCTGTACGTGTGTGTGTACATGTGTGCATTCTGGGAATTCCGATAAGCACTCATACGAATCATACAACAGCATTAGATTCTCATTCTTCCTGAGACACATATATCACTAATAACACATCCATCGCCGTTTTATGTGGTAAAAATGATGTTCAATCAAATAATACACGTTTTATGGATACTGGCTGCTTGTCCGTTGATACCTTGCACAGACGTTGTTCTCCACCAGTCCAATCATATTCCAGGTGTTTAAAAAAGTCATACACTGTAACGGAAGTCAACGGCACTGCAGCCCATCACCACCACCAGTGGTAGGGAAATGATCACGGAGCACAGGGATTGCGGACGGAGGTCGGCGGTTTGGGCTTGGCCCTGCAAAAGACAACTACCCAGTCATACTGTGTGAGAAGTGGAGGGGAGGGAGGGGGAGGGCTGAAGGGTGGTGGGGGAGGTGAGAAGGGGGAAAAGGGGAGAGGAGGAATAGGGGTAGGCAAAAGGCGCCATCAATCACCATGTACCGCTATAGAAATCGTTCTAGTATTATTATTATTATTATTATTATTACTATTATTATTATTATTATTATTATTATTTACAAGAAAACCAAGAATAAGAAGATGTATTTATCAAAGTGACCTTGACATTCAAAGCACCTAATGCGAGAGGTACATGACAGTTCAACGTCACATAAAAATTACGACAACTAGAAGGGCAAAGCCCAAATGACTCACATGCTCCCTATGGAACTTACAAATATTTAACACGGGTCAAATTTAGAGCCATTATACTGTACCATAATAAATGTTTGGGTGTTTTATTAAGGCCTAAAATGACCTTGGCCTTCAATGCAAAAACGTCAAATATGAAAGATCAATCTAATATTTCAAAATACAAGTTTAGACTTTATATCTCTCATAGTTTAGGGTAAATTATCACTTCAAAGTACCCATACGAACCGACTTTGGACAGTTCCAGTGACCTTGACCCTAGTACGAGCTTGACCAAATTTGCATGATGTTTCTCGTTCCCCAGAACAGAGAGAAAATGACAGAGGTCTGAGACTCCTGGAGCTTGCCAGTTACAACAATCTGATACTTAGTCTCCACAAAACAACCAGAGGATGGACCTGGCACAGTCCCAGCGGGGAGCATCACAACCAGACTGACTACATCATGGTCAAGAAACGCTTCAGATCAAGCGTCAACATTGGCAGGACACGCACTTTTCCAGCAGCACACATGTACATCGAAAGTGACCACGATCTCGTGATGACGTCTTTCCGTCTCCACTTTAAGAAAGTAAACACAGCAAAGTGCACCAGACTAAAATTCGACCGGGACAAACTGTAAAATCCGGAGGTGGCAGAAATATTCCAAGCCACAACTGAAGGGAAATTTGCACCACTGTTCATTTTGGGAGCTGGTGAAGTAAATGACAACAACATGATCACCACCTTCAACACCTCACAGGGAGCTGATGCCTACCGAAAAATCAACAATGACATCCGAAAAGGCATGCGCACAGCAAAGGAGAACTGGATAGAAGATCAGTGCCAGGAACAGAGAACAGTCTGAACAAGAACATCAGCAAGAAGGCCTACCAGACTGAAGCGGCTGACAAGTGTTAAACAGCCCAAGGTCTCCAGGATCCAAAGCAAGTCTGCCTTACAGAAGAACAAGAAGTCTTGGATAGATGGACAGAGCACTGCTCTGACCTTTACCACCGCATACAAAACGGAGACACATCAGTTCTAGCATGTCCCGAGTACAGAGAAGAAGAAGAAATCCTTCCAATTCTCTGAGAAGAAGTTGAGGCAGCAGAGCAATCGCTAAGGAAGGGTAAGGCAGCGGGAGTGGACATCATACCCACAGAATTACTTCAAGCAGGAGGAGACGCGATGATTGGCGCCATCACAATTATCTGTAACAAGAACTGGCAGAGTGGGGAGAGACCTACCACATGGACCCACTTGCTTGTCATCACACTTTCATTCTTGTCATCACTATGTTAATTTTTAAGGGACAGATTGGAAGATTAGACTTATTAATTAGTTTAAAATCTGTATCCCTAATTAAAATAAGTTTCAAAAAAAATTTTATTTCCAAAATGGGGAACTTTCAGGAGTGTGAAAATTACCGCACCACCAGCCTCATAAGCCATCCCAGCAAAATCCTCTTGAAAATAATAGTCAGGTTGAAACCTCAAGCTGAACAAATCATAGCTGAAGAACAAACAGGATTCAGGGCAGGGCAAAGTACCTATGAACAGATTTTCAACCTCAGAATAATCTGCGAGAAATATCTACAGCACCAACAACATCTATCTCAGTTGTTTGTAGACTTCAGGAAAACGTTTGACCGAGCATGCAGCTCTGTGAGCAACCTTGAGAGTGTACCACATCAGCCCTAACATTATTGAAGTCATCAAAAGCCTGTATGACAATGCTACCAGTGCAGTCCTCCACATCAGTGCCATCGGAACTGGTTCAGAACAATAATCGGCGGGCGTCAAGGATGCCTACTCTCTCCAACAGACTTCAACATCTTCCTGGAGCGCATCATGTCAGATGCCCTTGCAGATCATGAAGGCACAGTCAGCATAGGATGTAGAGCAACCTCCAAACTCTGTTTTGCAGATGGCATTGATGGATTGGCTGGAGAAAAACAAGAACCTGAACAGTTGGTACAGAGGCTTAACACCACCTCCAGAGACTTTGGAATGGAAATAAGTGCAGAGAATACCAAAATGATGACCAACAACACCAATGGCTATCAAAACAGACATCGAAGTACAAGGTCAAACCTCAACATTTCAAATATTTAGGAGGCTTTCTATTAGACAATGCGTCCCGATAGGAAGTAATCTCCATAATCGCATAAACAATTGCTGCCATTACAAGGTTGAAGCCCATTTGGAAAGACAAGAACCTCAGTGTACATTCCAAGGTAAGGCTGCTGCGCTCCCTTGTCATCTCCATCTTCCTATATGCTTGCGAAACATGGACACTCATAGCAGACCTACAATAAAGAATACAAAGCATGGAGATGAGGTGTTACAGAAGACTTCGACGAAGTTTGACAGACCATCGCTCAAGCCATTGGACAACACGATGACATGTTCACAATGGTGAATAAACAGAAACTCCGATGGTCTGGCCACATCACCAGAGCATCAGGCCTTGCAAAGACCATCCTGCAAGGCACAGTGCAAGGAGGCAGAAGAAGAGGGAGACCGAAAAAGAGGTGGGAGGACAACATTTGAGAATGGACTGGCTTGACACTAAACAAAGCAATGAGGATTGCTGAGGACAGAGAAAGATGGAGTACGCTGGTTAAACAATCATCTGTGGTGCCCCAACAACTTTCAAGTTACGGGATAGGATAGGTTTCTCATTAATACCTATCATTCATCAAAGAATCATGAGTTCATTATTAATAACTTAGGGGGACAATAAGTAAAATTTGTGAAAATTCATCATTTTTTGTTGACCCTGTGACCTTGACCTTGAGATGAAGTCATTCATTCACTGATCATTTTCAAGGTCTCTTGAATATACACCATCTTACCAAGTTTGGTTGTGATAGGTTCCGAGATATTAAGCTGCTTGCGAGTTCTACACAGAGGGACGGCGGATGGATGGAAATGCGCGCTAACATACATACATACACACACACACACACACACACACACACACAAACACACACCAGTTTTTAAAATAATTTTTAGACTATTAAGGACTCATATCGCCCAGATTTGCTAAAAAATTCTGAAAAATTGATTGATTGATTGATTTATTGTTGCTTTAGGTCCAGCGGACTCCTCCGAGCCAAATCAGGACCGGACAACCCCCGATCCGCAGAAAAGATCTGCTGAAACAACCCTAGTGGGAAAATTGAACGCCCTCCACCGGCCAGTCACTTTACAATAAAGACATCCCACGCGGGGGACGGCTGAGTGTTTACCTCAACTACGCGAACCCCCGGTTACAAAAACAAAATAGAATACAACCATCATTACAAATCATCAACGAAACATATACATATAAAATGCCTATATTGCTAAATACTAACATCATAGGAAGCCCTAGTGACCACCCAGCAGAAAGCGTCCAACACTCCCAAGCTGATCCAACAGACCTCATACACAAACAAGGAGTCTTGTCCAGGAAGAGTTTTCAAGAAAAAAAGGTAGGTCAGTGATCTAGCGAAGAAGAAGATAGTATAGCAGAGTGATAGGACAGAGCAGGAATGGGAAAGAGTATATGAGGAAGATAGCAACAGTGGGAATTTAAAGCATTAAATTTCCATAAAGTGGGGATACTATTTATACTGAAACCCCCGGCACTCCAACGGGGGTACTGTTGCCGCAGTGAATCTGTCATGCCTACAAAGGCAAGACAGGTTTTCAACTGGGGCTTTCACTGTTCCCTTTATAGGTTAGAACAATCTACAGTGGCAAGATTGCTCATGACCCCAAGGGGTAATTCTGAAAAAAAAAAAAAAAAAAAAAAAATTGGGGTGAATAAATACACCCACATTGCTGACCTCACGTGCGTAAAAAAAAACTATGCATACTCCGACCTTCACATTTTTATAGTAAAACACAACATTGTATCATGGCGTATGTGGGTGGAAAAAGGAGTTACATTAAAGTGCATTGGATTACGGCAGGTTACAGCAACACAAATGTGGACTATATACACAAAACATCTGAAATGTTATTTGGAAACAAAGTTTTGAAATTACCAAGCACAGGGATGTCCAATGTGAGGTGTTAAAACACAGTCCAATAATATAAAGTGTGAAGACCAAGTGAGACATTTAGCATGGCACATAGAAACATTTTTATAAAGTCAGTTTCTGATTAAACAATCATACGGATTGCATGAATGTTGACGTCATGTTGTTGTTATGCTTCTGTTATGCTGTTAAAACCGTTGTCATTTAGTTCTACACTTCCTTATTGTCATTTAGCATGGCACATAGAAACATTTTTATAAAGTCAGTTTCTGATTAAACAATCATACGGATTGCATGAATGTTGACGTCATGCTGTTGTTATGCTTCTGTTATGCTGTTAAAACCGTTGTCATTTAGTTCTACAATTCCTTATTGTCATGTTGCTATCACACTGTTATGCTGCTATCACACTGTTATGCTGCTGTCATGCAGTTATGTGACGTCAGATGTTATGTGACGTCAGATGTTAAAAGTAGTTTCAACCACTAATTGTAGTGCACATGTTTTGTATGTTCTAAACAACATGTACCACTGTACGTGTAATATTCACTGTTACATTTACTACAGGTATCGCTGTATGTGTAACATTCACCGTTTTATATAACACAGGTATCCCTGTATATGTAACATTCACTGTTTTATATTCTATATGTATGTACAACATTCACTGTTACAGGAACAAACAGGTACCTCTGTGTGTCAGAAGAAAGATGTAAAATGGCAGTTATTCACAATCATAAATACATTGACATGCACAATATTGTCAAAGTTTGTACACGCGTCCACATAAAACAACATGCAGGACAGCTTGGCAATCATCCCATTGCTGATATATGAATGACCATGCACCATACACAGGTGATGTCAACATGCTAGAAATGTACCTTGTAGCACAGACACTGTTACCACAAGCCAGCTTGACACCACACTGACAGTTAGGACTACTATATTAGTATTATCAATAGTCTAACCATAATAATAATATTAATTAATATTATTATTATAATTATTGTTGTTGTTGTCGTTGTTGTTGTTGTTACTTATTAACACAGTGCTGACGAGTTACTTGATACAATCACGTCACATGCAGGCACTAAATGCATAAATAAATAAATAAAGCAGAAAATGAATGATGGAGTGTGTCAGTCAAGCTGGCAGAGTGTAACAGGTTGTGGTCAGTAAAAGAACGTGGAACGTTCACGACGGAGTGGCATGCTGGACCGAGGCCTGGGGATTACAAAGCAAACAAAATGTAAACAAATGTCCACTTTTCAATAATGCCCACTTTTCAATAATGCCCACCTTTAAGTAATGCCCACCTTTCAATAAAGCCCCCTTTCCAATAAGGTTAAGCTCATATGACTCACATGTCCCGTGTGAAACAAGTTAGCAATATTCTACGTGAAAATGAGTACCGAGAAAAAAAATCTAACAAAAGACTGGCATTAAAATGCAAAGTAGATCTTTGATTTTGCAATGATCTTGGCCTTGAGATGATCTTGGCCTTGAGATGACATTGACTTCCAGCTCCAAATAGGTATTCATACATGTACAATCAAATAAACTACAGCGAAGGTTGTATTATGCAACAACAAAAAACAGTGACCTTATGATGACTTTGACCTTCAGTGACATTAAACGTGGGATGATTTTTGGATGTTCTTGGCCTTCATGTAACTCTGATACTCCTGTATGATAAAAAACACAATGTTGAAACATATCAAGATATTCCACTGTACGATGACACATTTTGTATGCCTGTGTATTGACTATGATGACCTTGATCTTCAAGATAATGCAAAAGCGTAACAAATATGAGAGACCAATATATATTATCTCTACATACAACAAGTTTGCAATTTGGTCTCTAATAGTTTAAAATCAAGATCACTTCAAAGTACCCAAATGAACTGACTTTGGACAGCTCCGATGACTCCGAGGTTTACCAAACTTGCATGGTATGTATATCTCATTTATATCTATCACAACTCAAACAACCATAAGTTCACAATCAAAAACTTCAGGGAAAAAATGAAAAATTGTTTTTTTGTGGCTAACGTTTGTTTATCCTGTGACATTGACCTTAAAGTACGTCCAACGTGCATTCGCTTACTCTGCACCCAAGCAGTGGAATTCCCTTCCCTCCCATATCCGCAACATACAATCAACACAGGCATTCAAAAAGGACCTCAAAACCCACCTCTTCAAACTGCATTATTCAGACTGATTTGTATCCCACTGCCATTCTCTCCTCTTTTGTTTCTGTCTGATCCGTAAGTGTGTACACGGCTGTAAATATTTATACTGTTTTCCTTTCCTGGGTCTAACCCGGCATATAAATAGCTGTGAATAGGTGTATCGAAGCAAAAGCGGTGTTTGATTGAGTGCATGTATTTTTATGTAATGACTAAGTAAAGCACGGTGAGTCTGGTCATAGGCTGGTGTACCGCGCTATATAAAAATCCGTTATTATTATTATTATTAAGTAAAGTCATTCATTAACTGATTATTTTTTAGGTCTCACTGATATTCACCATCCTATCAAGTTTGGTTGTGATAGATGAAATAGGTTGTGACAAATTACGCCACCTACAGGTTTAGCACGGACGGGCAATGGACAGACGGACAGACAAACGGGCGATGGACGGAAAAAATGTCATATCATTTTGGGACAATTTCGGCCTCATCGCACGTAGATTTGAAGAAAAAAAAAGGAAACAATAATTTGCGATTAGGGGAAGGCGTGTGGGAGAGAAAGAGGTGAGGAGAGGTGGGAGGGGGAGAGCACATTCCTCATTGACTGAAATGTTCATTGACTGAAATGTTCATTGACTAAAATGTTCATTGACTAATCATTTTTTGAGATCTCATGGACATACACTGTCCTACCAAGTTTTGCACAAACGGACAAAATGCTGTTTCTTTAATATCATATTTGGATCATTTAGGACTCATCTCGCACAGATATTTAAAAAAAATCTGGAAATAATATTTTGCAGTGTAAATTCATAAACACGCTACACTGCTACACAGGCATGTAGGTCAAATAAATATAAATATTAACCCAGCAAACCAGCCCGATCGGGGCCCCACTGGGGCCGCATAGGGCATCCTGACTTTTGTTGGGTTTTAGTAGGGACCCACATAGCCCTACAAAACCCCGATGCGTAGCGGAGTCGAGAAATGTGGATGCGTAACGATTCGCTCTCCCGTGTGCCGCCTGATTCTGCCCCACCACAAAGCCACGCTGCGCACACACTAACATAGGCCTACTCTCGCTTCTAATTGGTTAAACTGTCTGGAATGTTTCGTCTGCTTCACATATGCTGCGGCGTATGTATGTGAAAAATATTTAAACAAAATCAATTCAGCAAGATATAATTATTTAATTGTGCTTATAATACTTAATTTTTATCATACAATATGTAAAATATTGTTACAGTGTTTCTTTTAACTATTGTATTTATTTATACATTATAAGTCAAGGGTAAATTTCCGTGCCCATTACTGCTGGTCTTTTCCGGTTGTACTTAGGCGCCAATTTTCTACAGTTTTCTTCTAAGTTCTACAGTTGCATGTGCTCGGATATTGTGTTTGCCTGCGAAAACCTATTTCTATTTTCACTGTGGTTGTTTTTTGGGTGCTTTGCCTTTCGTTTATGTATTTACACACTATTTCGATAGCGACGAAGATCACGTTAATATAGGCTATATCATTATCGAAATGGTGTGTAAATACTTAAGTGGGGACACACCAAGGACTTCCGAAAACAAAAACGCCTGTGCCGACAGTCCCTATTAACACCAGTCATCTCAATTCTTTCTTCATGCAATCACATATCATAAACAATATGTGGGATATGATTTTAGGGTAAATCAGCATTGGCCAGGGATGGGGCATTATCAGGGTTGTTTCTGGTTTAAGTTGGGTTACAATAGGGTTGGTGTTGGGTATCCTGACGTATGCCCGATCTTTGCCGGAATCGGGTTATCGTTTGGCAAAGGTTGGGTTACAGTCGGGTAAGTTTTGGGTACCCCAACGATAGCCCAATCTTTATCGAAAGTCGGGCTACTGTGTGGCGAACGTGGGGTTACGATCGGGTAAGTTTCGGGTAGCCCGACGATCGCCCGATCTTTACCCGAATCGGGCCAGAGTCGGTTCCAATTTCCATTTGCCCGATCGGGCCCCGATCGGTAGCCCGATCCGGGCCCCATCGGGCCCCGAAATTGTGGTTAGCTGGGAAACATTTCCCCAAAGTGTCTCTCAAACAAACCTAACAACAAATCACAAATCTGACATCTCTCAAACATAACTAATCACAAATCTGACATCTCTCAAGCAATCACAAATCAGACAAACTTCAGCACAACAAAAACCAGGCAAGTGCCAACATATAACACAGTAGCATTAGATCCATCAAAATGAAATTAGCCAGTTATGAAAGTTCAGTATAAATGAGCAATTGTATGAACAGTACAGCACAACTTAACAACAGTATGAACAGCTCAGCACAATTTAACACCATTATGAACAGTCTGAACAGTTCAGTCCGACTTAACAACAGTATTAGCAGTTCAGTACAACTGAGCAATGGTATGAACGGTTCAGCACAACAGTTCTTTATAACTTAACAACAGTATGAACAGTTCAGCACAACTTAACAACGTTATGAACAGTTTAGCCAAACTTAGCAACGGTATGAAAAGTTCAATACAACTAAATATCAACGGTATAAACAGCTCAGTCCATTAGCATCAACTTAGCAACAGTCAAGTCATAGTTACTGACTTAGTACAGCTGTTGATAAAGCAGTCATCAATGAAATCACACTATAAGTTGTCATGAACTGCACAGTCATCATTATCTGACAAACAAAGTTATTTAACTGTCAACAACAGTCATCATTATCTGACAAACATAGTCATTTAACAGTCAACAACAGTCATCATTATCTGACATAGTCATTTAACTGTCAACAACAGTCATCATTATCTGACAAACATAGTCATTTAACTGTCAACAACAGTCATCATTATCTGACAAACATAGTCATTTAACTGTCAACAACAGTCATCATTATCTGACATAGTCATTTAACTGTCAACAACAGTCATCATTATCTGACAAACATAGTCATTTAACTGTCAACAACAGTCATCATTATTTGACAAACATAATCATTTAACTGTCAACAACAGTCATCATTATCTGACAAACATAGTCATTTAACTGTCAACAACAGTCATCATTATCTGACAAACATAGTCATTTAACTGTCAATAACAGTCATCCTTATCTGACATAGTCATTTAACTGTCAACAACAGTCATCATTATCTGACAAACATAGCCATTTAACTGTCAACAACAGTCATCATTATCTGACAAACATAGTCATTTAACTGTCAACAACAGTCATCCTTATCTGACAAACATAGTCATTTAACTGTCAACAACAGTCATCCTTATCTGACATAGTCATTTAACTGTCAACAACAGTCATCATTATCTGACAAACATAATCATTTAACTGTCAACAACAGTCATCATTATCTGACAAACATAGTCATTTAACTGTCAACAACAGTCATCATTATCTGACAAACATAGTCATTTAACTGTCAACAACAGTCATCATTATTTGACAAACATAATCATTTAACTGTCAACAACAGTCATCATTATCTGACAAACATAGTCATTTAACTGTCAACAACAGTCATCATTATCTGACAAACATAGTCATTTAACTATCAACAACAGTCATCATTATCTGACAAACATAGTCATTTAACTGTCAATAACAGTCATCCTTATCTGACATAGTCATTTAACTGTCAACAACAGTCATCATTATCTGACAAACATAGTCATTTAACTGTCAATAACAGTCATCCTTATCTGACATAGTCATTTAACTGTCAACAACAGTCATCATTATCTGACAAACATAGTCATTTAACTGTCAACAACAGTCATCATTATCTGACCAAAATAGTCATTTAACTGTCAACAACAGTCATCATTATCTGACAAACATAGTCATTTAACTGTCAACAACAGTCATCATTATCTGACAAACATAGTCATTTAACTGTCAACAACAGTCATCATTATCTGACAAACATAGTCATTTAACTGTCAACAACAGTCATCATTATCTGACAAACATAGTCATTTAACTGTCAACAACAGTCATCATTATCTGACAAACATAGTCATTTAACTGTCAACAACAGTCATCATTATCTGACCAAAATAGTCATTTAACTGTCAACAACAGTCATCATTATCTGACAAACATAATCATTTAACTGTCAACAATAGTCATCATTATCTGACAAACATAGTCATTTAACTGTCAACAACAGTCATCATTATCTGACATAGTCATTTAACTGTCAACAACAGTCATCATTATCTGACAAACATAATCATTTAACTGTCAACAACAGTCATCATTATCTGACAAACATAGTCATTTAACTGTCAACAACAGTCATCATTATCTGACATAGTCATTTAACTGTCAACAACAGTCATCATTATCTGACAAACATAGTCATTTAACTGGCAACAACAGTCATCATTATCTGACAAACATAGTTATTTAACTGTCAACAACAGTCATCATTATCTGACAAACATAGTTATTTAACTGTCAACAACAGTCATCATTATCTGACAAACATAGTTATTTAACTGTCAACAACAGTCATCATTATCTGACATAGTCATTTAACAGTCAACAACAGTCATCATTATCTGACAAACATAGTCATTTAAGTTTTAACTGTCAACAACAGTCATCATTGTCTGACAAACATAGTCATTTAACTGGCAACAACAGTCATCATTATCTGACAAACATAGTTATTTAACTGTCAACAACAGTCATCATTATCTGACAAACATAGTCATTTAACTGTCAACAACAGTCATCATTATCTGACCAGAATAGTCATTTAACTGTCAACAAAAGTCACCGCACCAACAGTTCTCATCATGGTCTGACTCATCAATGACATCACATTAACAGTTGTCATCATGGTCTGATTTGCTCATCGCTGACATCACACTAACAGATGTCGGCATGGTCTGACTGACATACTCATCACTGATACCACACTAACAGATGTCATCATGGTCTGACTAACATACTTATAAGTGATACCACACTAACAGATGTCATCATGGTCTGACTGACTTACTCATCACCGATACCACACTAACAGATGTCATCATAGTCTGACTGACCCATCACTGCCATCACATGAACAGTTGTCAGCCACAAAGCATATATGTGTGTGTGTGTGTGTTTATGTGTGTGTAATGTGTGTGTATAGTGTGTATTTTTGTATGTACAGATATGTGTGTGTACCTGAATGGTGGGGGACAAGATTGTCTGGCAGGAGTGGGGGTCTGCGCAACTCTCCACTGTGACTCCAGCTTGCTGTATATCCCTCCTGCATACTGCAACATGTCAATTGACAGAGGTTAATACCTTCTGACATACAACATGTCACGTGACATGGGTAATGTATTCTGACATGCAACTTGTCATGTGACACAGGTAATGTCTTCTGATGTATAAAATGTCATTTGACACATGCCACATAATTAGATACATCAGCATACATCATGTCAGGTTAACACAGACATCTGCATATTTCTCTCTGTGCAGCTCTCCAAACATAGCTACTTTCAAATCCAACTTGAAAACACATCTCTTCCTTAAATGTTTCTGATCTTGCCTACTATCATCATCGTCGTTATTCCTCCATTTCTTTAAAAATTATTTTTTAATTTTATTGTTATTTGGTGGGGGGGGGGGGGGGAGGTTTGATTCAGACCATCACCACCACCCACCCCATCACCCCTTCTTAGCTCTCCCATCCTCCCTCCTTCCCTCCCTCGTCTTTTATTCGTTAGCAAGTGCCTGATTTTATTTTGTATGAAACCGGAAGTTTAGAATGAATACGTGAATACTGCACTTTGAACTGATATTGTTCCTTAGGAAAAAGCGCTATATAAATATCCTTATTATTATAATTATTATTATTATTATTTCATATCAGAGTAATACAGACATCGATATCTAAATACATAATATTACAGACATCTGCATACATCATAAGTCTGGTTAATATACATTATGTGATGTGGGGCGACCATTATCAAGACAGAGGGGTTGTGTTCAACGCTAAACAGCAATGCCAGCAGCAAGCAAGACAAACATCAGACAGATATAGACAACCAGTGGGTACAAACATCAAAGACAGACAACCAATGGGGACAAGAACTGCAGATACAAAATACAGAAAGCAAAAACACTATAACAACAAAAACAAGGACAGGCATCAAGTACAAAGAAGAAGAAGAAGAAGAAGAAGAAGAAGAAAGAGGAGGAGGAGAAGAAGAGAAGAAGAAGAAGTAAGAGAAAAAATATGAAGAACAATTACAAGAAGATTTACATTTTTTTAATAGACAAAGATTGGGAGAAAACAGACACACACAGACCATAGGGACAAAGAGTCTACCAACCTCTTTTTTGGGTCTTTCTACTTTCTCCGCCGTCAACCGAAGTTTGGTCAAGTACAACCGTATCTCTTTCACTCTTCGCTGGTCTGAAATAGGTTAATGACTTTGCACAGTAAGACTGAAAATAGGTTAATGACTTTGCACAGTAAGACTGAAATAGGTTAACGACTTTGTACAGTAAGACTGAAATAGGTTAACGACTTTGCACTGTAAGACCGAAATAGGTTAATGACTCTGCACCGTAAGACTGAAATAGGTTAATGACTTTGCACAGCAAGACCGAAATAGGTTAATGACTTTGCACTGTAAGACTGAAATAGGTTAATGACCTTGCACTGTAAGACTGAAATAGGTTAATGACTTTGTACAGTAAAACTGAAATAGGTTAATGACTTTGCACAGCAAGACCAAAATAGGTTAATGACTTTGCACTGCAAGACTGAAATAGGTTAGTGACTTTGCACTGCAAGACTGACATAGGTTAATGACTTTGCACTGCAAAACTGAAATAGGTTAATGACTTTGCACAGTAAGACTGAAACAGGTCAACAACTTTGCACAGTAATGCTGAAATAGGTTAATGACTTTGCACTGCAATACTGAAATAGGTTAATGACTTTGCACTGCAATATTGAAATAGGTTAATGACTTTGCACAGTAAGACTGACATAGGTTAATGACTTTGCACTGCAAGACTGACATAGGTTAATGACTTAGCACTGCCGGACTGAAATAGGTTAATGACTTTGCACCGCAAGACTGAAATAGGTTAAGGACTTTGCACTATCTGAAACAGGTTAATGATATTTCACAGTAAGACTGAAACAGGCTAATGACTTTACACAGTATGGCGAAAACAGGTTAATGACATTACACAGTAATTCTGAAACAGGTTACTAAAATTGCAATGTCTGAAATAAGTTAATGACTCGAAACAAGTTATTGATTTTTACGCAATCAGTGTGAGACAGGCAAATGACTTTTACACAATCAGGCTGAAATATTAATGACTTTACACAGTCAGCCTGAAATATTAATGACTTTACACAATCAGGCTGAAATATTAATGACTTTACACAATCAGGCTGAAATATTAATGACTTTTCCACAATCAGGCTGAAATATTAATGACTTTTACACAATCAGGCTGAAATATTAATGACTTTACACAATCAGGCTGAAATATTAATGACTTGTACACAATCAGGCTGAAAAATTAATGACTTTTACACAATCAGGCTGAAATATTAATGACTTTTACACAATCAGGCTGAAAAATTAATGACTTTACACAGGCTGAAGCAGGATAAAGACTTCCCACATGTAGATGGCTTTAGTGACCTTGACCATGGATCTGGTGCCAAACTTATGGCTGATAAAATGTGAATGTGCAAAACTAATGTTAGTAATTGTACAAAGTTCCTTTGAAATATGCCAAGCGGCTCTTGAGAAATGGCACACAACAGAACCTACCAACAGCTGGACACTGCCTTGTGCGATTGATTCCCCAGTATCACCAATATAACAACTGTTCTACAGTGTGTTTTAGCCCTGAATGGCTGTTCTGTGCTATTGATAGACATGACTCACCTTCCTGTCTCTGCGCATCTTGGTTGTAGCGCATGGATCTCTGAGTATCCCACATGGACTTCTTTGTCTGTCTGCACACACATTATAAAAAGTAATGCAGTACAAGGTCAAAGACCATATGACTCATATGCTCCTTATGGAACTAGTTTGCAATATTCTACATGAAAATGAGTGTGGCCAAAAAAATGAAACTGTATTAATATGCCAAAAAAAAAAAGACTTTGATCTTGCAATATTCTTGACTTTGATATTACCTTAATCTCCAACTCTAAATGAACACTCATGCACAATCACATAAAATAAAACTACAGCAAAGGTTGTAAGGGACCCCATCAAAAATGACCTTGGGATGATGGCCTTGACTTTCGCATGACCTCTGATGCTCATGTATGATCGAATACCACAATGCTGATGCATACAATGGGTCAAATATAGAGCCATCGTACTATAGGACAGAGAAAGAGGAAGTGGGTCTTGAACGCCTTACCACCTTTATCCCCCACTGTTGGCATAAAATATGGGCTTTTTAATTAACTTAATCCACTCCCACTCTCTCCCTGACCCTATTTCTTTTAAAATATGTTTCCCTTGCCATCCACTGGTTTGCTGGTGTCAGAATAATGTGACCAGATTATTGTCACACCACACCGCAGCATACTGGTCACATTATTCTGACACCAGCAAACCAGTTGATGGCAAGGGGGAAAATATGGTCAATCCAGGATTTGAACCATGAACCTTTACTAGTAAGCCGCTCTACCAACTGTGCTACCTGTCCCCAGTAGCTTGAGGTGTCTATTACAACTTCCTGCATAAATAAGCAGGCTAAGCTGGCGAGACAATACGAACGACTAGACTGCCAAGCTAAGTTTAAAAACATCTCTGTGTTTACATAGGCCATAATATAACATTTAAATACTGAAATGCTTTTATTTAAGAAAAGATTTTTGGGTGAGGTGATGAGACTTGTTGGGTGAGGGCTAAATTCAAAACAGGATTTAAGACGCATTAAAGTAGCATATATTTTAAAATCAATTGGTTAAGGGAGAGAGTGGGAGTGGGAGTGGATTAAGTTTATTTAAAAGCCCATATTTTATGAGGAAAGTGGGGGATAAGATGGTAAGGTGTGCAAGTCCCGCTTCCTCTTTGTCCACAATGACTCATTTTTAAAATGTTTTTGTAAGGCCTAAAATTTCCATGCCTTCAACATCACATCAAGAACATACACCATATGAAAGATCAATCTATTATCACTATATACAATAAGTTAGGATTTCTTGTGAAAAATTCTTTTTTTTCTTTGTTACTTTTGTGACCTTGACATTGAAATGACGTCATTCATTCACTGTTCATTTTCTAGGTCTCCTGGCTATACCTCATCTCACCATCTATGGTTGTGATAGATGAATTAGGTTGTTAAGCTGCATGCCAGTTTTGCATGGACAGATCGACTGATGAACTGACAGACAGCTGGACGTACAAAAATAGCAAACTTATGAGTAGTAGTTTAAGGACAGAACATGTCCTGAAGCCTTTCTTAAAGTCCTATCATGGTCATGTGTAGTTGGGTCTGATTTGCAAGCAATTTTCCTATGATTTTTTGATTTTTTTATTCATCATAACCATAAAATACTAATTTTAAGTTTAGAATCTCGTCCACATTTTTAATAAAATAGTTAATATTAGGTGCTTTTTAAAGTGAATTGAAATAGGGAGGTAATAAGTATCAACCCGGTTAAAAAAAATAAAACTTCCTAAGGTTAGTCTTACAATGTTGAATAACAATCTTACCTTCTGTATTACCTATTCTGTCACACAAACATAAATATCAATGTTAAACTCATTAGGACTCTTCTAGCACAGCCTTTTTGATGATTTGTTGAAAAAGTTAGCATATTGTATCCTTTCTTCTTCTTCTTCTTCTTCAACTTATTATTATTTTATTATTATTATTATTATTATTATTATTATTATTATTATTATTATTATTATTATGATTATTATTATCATTATTATTAATTCTGAAAGTCAACCACACACTTTTAAACATGCATGCGCACCCAAATGCAAAAGAAAAGAAACAATTGTACTAAAAACTGTTACAATGACATCAAACTTTTCTGGCACATGACATGGATGGACAAAGGCTGTGTCATGAACCACCTGTTATCACAAGACTTGAGAAACTCTACCAACAAAATGACAGGTACTGTCACAAGTCATTAGAAACTCAACCAACAAGCTAACACATGTTGTCACAAGTCATTAGAAACTCTACCAACAAAATGACAGGTACTGTCACAAGTCATTAGAAACTCTACCAACAAGATAACACATGTTGTCACAAGTCATTAGAAACTCTACAAACAAGATAACACATGTTGTCACAAGTCATTAGAAACTCTTCCAACAAGATAACACATGTTGTCACAAGTCATTAGAAACTCTACCAACATTACATTACATTACATTACATTACATTACATTACATTACATGATTATTGCTTTAGGTCCAGCGGACTCTTCCGAGCCAAATCAGGACCAGACTTTACCAACAAGATAACACATGTTGTCACAAGTCATTAGAAACTCTACCAACAAGATAACAATAATGATATTACTCAAAGACTGGAGCATGGACCAAAATGGCTTGCTGCTTGATCGTGACCCGGGATTTCTTGGTTCCTCGCCCTTTCTTGCCTGCAGTTAAAACCAAAAGTACCAGACATGAAAGGACAAGAAATAACACCAGTCACGAAAGGACAACAATTAACACCAGTTATTAAAGGACAACAAATAACACCAGTCATAAAAGAACAACACATTACACCAGTCATGAAAGGACAACAAATAACACCAGTTATTAAAGGACAACAAATAACACCAGTCATAAAAGAACAACACATTACACCAGTCATGAAAGGACAACAAATAACACCAGTTATTAAAGGACAACAAATAACACCAGTCATAAAAGAACAACACATTACACCAGGCATGAAAGGACAACAAATAACACCAGTTATTAAAGGACAACAAATAACACCAGTCATAAAAGAACAACACATTACACCAGTCATGAAAGAACAACACATTACACCAGTCATGAAAGGACAACAAATAACACCAGTTATTTTAAGGACAACAAATAACACCAGTCATAAAAGAACAACACATTACACCAGGCATGAAAGGACAACAAATAACACCAGTTATTAAAGGACAACAAATAACACCAGTCATAAAAGAACAACACATTACACCAGGCATGAAAGGACAACAAATAACACCAGTTATTAAAGGACAACAAATAACACCAGTCATAAAAGAACAACACATTACACCAGGCTTGAAAGGACAACAAATAACACCAGTTATTAAAGGACAACAAATAACACCAGTCATAAAAGAACAACACATTACACCAGGCATGAAAGGACAACAAATAACAAGACATAAAAGGACAAAATATGAATGAATATTGAAGATTAACGTCTACCCCCACCATTGAAGATTAACGTCTACACCCACCATTGAAGATTAACGTCTACACCCACCATTGAAGATTAACGTCTACAACCACCATTGAAGATTAATGTCTACACCCACCATTGAAGATTAACGTCTACACCCACCATTGAAGATTAACGTCTACACCCACCATTGAAGATTAACATCTACATCCACCATTGAAGATTAACATCTATATCCAACATTGGCGATACGGCAGACGGGGAAGGCCATCCCAAGGAGGAGGGGGAAAGGGGTTACATTTGCCCATCAAGGGATTCTAACCTTCATTCATCGGTGTACCAGGCTAGGCAAACGCTCTACCGCTGAGTTACCGCGGTGGGACAAGAACATACTACACATAACAAATGCCAGTCATAAAAGGACAAAAAAATACTATGCATAACAGATAATGCCAGTCATGAAAGGACAAGAAAATACTACACATAACAGATAATGCCAGTCATGAAAGGACAAGAAAATACTACACATAACAGATAATGCCAGTCATGAAAGGACAAGAAAATAGTACACATAACAGATAATGCCAGTCATGAACGGACATGAAATTACTACGCATAACAGATAATGCCAGTCATGAACGGACAAGAAAATACTACACATAACAGATAATGCCAGTCATGAACGGACAAGAAAATACTACACATAACAGATAATGCCAGTCATGAAAGGACATGAAATTACTACACATAACAGATAATGCCAGTCATGAAAGGACATGAAATTACTACACATAACAAATAATCCTATCCTATCCTATCCCATAACTCGAAAGCTGTTGAGGCACCACAGGTGATCGTTTATCAGCTTACTCCATCTTTCTCTGTCCTTAGCAAACCCTCATGGCTTTGCTCATTGTCAAGCCAGTCTATTCTCGAATGTTGTCCTCCCACCTCTTTTTCTGTCTCCCTCTTTTTCTGCCTCCTTGCACCATGCCTTGCAAGATGATCTTTGCAAGGCCTGATGCTCTGGTGACGTGGCCATACCTTCGGAGTTTCCGTTTCTTCACCACTGTGAGCAGCTCATCGTGTTGTCCAATGGCTTGTGTGATGGTCTGTCGGACTTTGTCGTCGGTGATGTGCTAGGTATAAGAAATGCCCAGAAGTCTGTAGCACCTCATCTACATGCTTTTAATTCTTCGTTGTAGGTCTGCTTTGAGGGTCCATGTTTCTCAAGCGTATGGGCAGATGAACGTGAAAAGGGAGCGCAGCAGTCTTACCTTGGAATATAGACTGATGGTCCTGTCTTGCCAAATGGGCTTCAACCTTGTAATGGCAGCAGTTGTTTGTCCAATCCAGGAGAGGACTTCCTGTCGGGACCCATTGTTTGATACAATGGCTCCTAAATATTTGAAGCTATGCACTGTGTTGAGGGATTGGCCTTGGACTTTGATGTCCATGATGATGAAAATGGTGTTTGTAATCATCAACAAATAATGCCATTCATGAAAGGACAAGAAAATACTATGCATAACAAATAACGCCAGTCATGAAAAAAAAGACAAGAAACAAACAACTATCAAAGAGGTTTAAGAAAGAAAAATATGCATGAAACGTTCAGGAAATCAATAAAGACGTTTAGTCTTATTTTATTTCATTTTGTGTGGTCCTGATTCAGCTCTTGGCAGTCCGCTGGACCATATAAACACTGAATATCTATCTATCTATCAATAAAGAAAATTAACCAAATATTTCAATAAAGAATATAAAACATAAAATTATAATAACCAATATACTACATAATAGCAAACATGACACTATATGACAACCATAGTGAACATTACACTATATGATAACTATGGTAAACATGATGGTATTTGGCAACTATAGTAAACAGTGCACACACATGCATTACAGAAAACACAATTTACACATGTACAAAAACAATTACACACAAAAGAAAACCACATGTAGTTCAACAACGCATAAATTTTTAGAACAGAATGGTGAACTCAATAATAAGCTCTTTGGTGAAATGTATAAACAGATGTGATGAACAATGGTAACAGCATGATGACAGAATGGTGAACTGTAGGAACTCAATGTGATGTAGGTGAACTGTAGGAACTCAATGTGATGTAGGTGAACTGTAGGAACTCAATATGATGTTGGTGAACTGTAGGAACTCAATATGATGGTGAACTGTAGGAACTCAATGTGATGTAGGTGAACTGTAGGAACTCAATATGATGTTGGTGAACTGTAGGAACTCAATATGATGGTGAACTGTAGGAACTCAATGTGATGTAGGTGAACTGTAGGAACTCAATGTGATGTAGGTGAACTGTAGGAACTCAATATGATGTTGGTGAACTGTAGGAACTCAATATGATGGTGAACTGTAGGAACTCAATGTGATGTTGGTGAACTGTAGGAACTCAATATGAAGGCGAACTGTAGGAACTCAATATGATGTTGGTGAACTGTAGGAACTCAATGTGATGTTGGTGAACTGTAGGAACTCAATATGATGAACAATGGTAAACTGTGTGAACTCAATATGATGTTGGAGAACTGTATGAACTCAATATGATGTTGTGAACTGTATGAAATCAATATGATGTTGATGAACTGTAGGAACTCAATATGATGTAGGTGAACTGTAGGAACTCAATATGATGTTGGTGAACTGCATGATGAACTGTTGGAACTCAATGAGATGAACAATGGTGACAGCAATGTGAAGGCTAGATAGAAATATACATATATTTATGCCTAAGAACAATGAAACAGCATAGTGATAGCGAGGTACAGGGTCCATAAAATGAAATAAAAATTGTTTACAAATCAACAAGGGTATATTTAACTTGTGTACAAATCAATAAGGGTATTTAACTTGTGTACAAATCAATAAGGGTATTTAGTTAGCTAGCTAGTTATTCATTGCTTACATAGTCCAGCGGACTGCAAACAGCTGAATCAAGCCCACAATAAAGGTATTTAACTTTTGTACAAATCAATAGGGGTATTTAAATTGTGTACAAATCAATAAAGGTATTTAACTTGTGTTCAAACCAATAGGGGAATTTAAACTTGTGTACAAATCAAAATAGATATTAAACCTGTGTACAAATCAATAATGGTATTTAACTTTTATACAAATCAATAGGGGAATGTAACTTGTGTACAAATCAATAAGGGCATTTAACTTGTGTATGAATCAATAGGGGCATTTAACTTGTGTACAAATCAAAAAGGGTATTTAATTTGTGTACAAATCAAAAGGGGTATTTAACTTGTGAACAAATAAAAAGGGGTATTTAACTTGTGTACAAATCAATAAGGGTATTTAACTTGTGTACAAATCAAAAAGAGTATTTTACTTGTGTACAAATCAATAAGGGTAATTAACTTGTGTCCAAATCAATGGAAGTATTTAACTTGTGTACAAATCAATAGGGGTATTTAACTTGTGTACAAATCAATAGGGGTATTTAACTTGTAATTGTGTAAAAATCAATACGGCCGTGCTTTTATCTGGGACCGCCGGCCGTACCAAAAATGATGATACGCGTGCTGCGCCCGGTATGAAAGTTTGGCTCTCTGGCTATTTTTGTGTTCGTTGCTAATCTTTATTTCAAGTATAATGCGTGAAACGCTAATGAATAATATACAAATTATATATCAGCGTAAAGGTGGAAATACGACCTTTCCACTAATATAATAATTTCGGAACCTATCTGCTACGAAATAAAAATAATATGTAATTTAAGAGCGAGTTGGTTGCTACTCTTAAGGGTGTCATGACTCTAAACTCAGAATAACTCTTTAATTTAATAAATTTATAAATGATAATAATAACGACAAAGAAAGAACATCTCCTCTTTCCAACAATATATAATATGGCTTGGTTACTATTATCTTATCTTAACTATTATCTTATCTTATCTTATTATGGGTTCCGACTATGATGGACTAAATTAGAAAACACCTAACACATCAGCAACAATTACATCTAGACCCTTCTTACAACTTTTCCCTTGTTTCTATTCCGATCTGTATGTCCCTATAAAACTAAAATTTAATTTAAGATCTACTGGTGGAGAATAAACTAAAGCATCGGAAACTATCACACTTCAGGTGTTACAGTGTAGAATCTTTGTTATAGCATCAATCAAAATTATGTTCTTATCATGTGTTAAAAGGTGGGAATTTGCGTTACACACTACAAAGCCCGGTCGATATCCTTTGAGACTTAGCCTATAACAGCTCGGTGTCTTTATCAAGGTGATATGCATCGCGCTATTCTAAACATCGCGCGCTCCTTCAAAGCTGCTACATAAATCAAAAATAAAGTTTATATATCCTGATAGAGAATTTAATGCTACGTCTAACGGTCATGTGCTTTAAGGGATCTGAAAAGTATATCTCAAGTTATTGCACACAGTTAGTTTAAACCTAATAGAGACATAGTAAGGCCTACCTATTGTATGGTCAAAAATTCTTATAAGGGTATTTAACTTGTGTACAAATCAAATTAGGGAATTGTAACATATAAGGCTCATGCTTCAGGCAAATAGCTTGGTGAGAGTTACCTCTTGCTGGTGGTCCCCAAACCTTGCGACATTTCCATCCTGCTTGCAATATAATATTGATACTGTTGTAATATTTTCTTATAAATGCTGGTACTTCAACTCATGGGAAATCATTCAATGACAGTCCGGTTGTTGGCCAGTCTTCAGTCAGTATCTCCAAATTTAACCTTTTTGTTCAAAACACATTTTTTAACTTAATGACGAATTTTATTATTTTTACTATGAAGATACTTTAACCACCATTTGCCTTTTTTCTCTTGACCTTTGGTCTTTCTCAAAGTCATAGGTAGCTGATGTCATATGTATAAAAAAAAAAAAGTCTTGCATTTTATCTCAAATTTGGCTAAACCGATTTTTTTTTAACTGCAGGTAGTTGGAACTGTGGCCAATTATTCCATATTTTCATTTTGCCTCTTGAGGATAACGCCTACATCATGATTATAAATTAACTAAAAAGACTGTTCCTACTACTTTATACCAACACTAACACAACTACTGACTCAAGGAACGATCTACCAAAGAATGATATCACAATTGTTACCACTAATGCATTTAAGATGGTGTAGAGAAGTTTGTAACATATGTACTTCACTGACTTGGGTGGAGATTCCCTAACTACCACCTCCATCCGCTAGACAAAATTCATCACACCACTGAAGCCTGAAAGCCAGTGTGACAAGTAATACGTGTGCTCTTAAATTGATGTCTATTTTGAAGGTACAAGGCTGATAGCCTACGATGCCATCACTACTATACTATACTATTAATAGTAAAATATGAAAAAAGTACATAATAATAATAATACACCTGCTAGTCCATAACAATAATGACAATATACATAAAAGCACATAATAAAGAGAAGTATAATACTGCAAGGCAAAGAAGAGAAAATAATAATGCTCACCTGATGCCTGTTGTGATTCATCATCACCGATTTCATCATCACTGCCAGCAGCAAACTCCTCGTCGTCATTGGAAACCTCTCTTTCCACAGTCAGTGGCTGAAAACTGGGTGGGGGTCGACCCGACTACCACAGGCACAATACACATGACATAATTAAAACTATAAAACTACAATGGAAAAGCCCATATGACTTACATGCTCCTCATGAACTAGAAAATGAGTGCCCAGAAAAAAACAAAATGAAATGGCGGCATTAAAATGCAAAGTAATACCGAATTTATCTTTATATGCTCTTGACTTAGAGATGACACTGACCTCCAGCTCCCAAACTCATAAACTATCAAATAAAATACAGCAAACATTGTATTATGCCAAAAAGAAATGGTGATCTTGACCTCCAGTGACCTTGACCTTGGGATGACTTTGACCCCCATGTCTCATGCACATCTGATCAAATAACCCAATGCTGTTGCATACTATGGGTTAAATAAACAGCCAATACACTGTACAATGACCTATTTTTGTGTGTGTTTGCAAGGCTGAAAATGACCTTGACCTTCTTATCAACGCAAAAACTGAACATATAAAAGATCAATCTCTAAGTACAACAAATTTGGACTTTATATCTCTCATAGTTTAGGGTCAAGGTCACTTCAAAATACATATACAAAGCAACTTTGGATAGCTCCCATGGCCTTGACCTTGGAGTGAGGTTGACCAAATCTGCAAAGTATGTGTGTCTCATTGATGTCAATCATACTTCAAAGAATCATAAGTTCAATATTAATAACATAGAAAAAAGTGAAATTTTGTGAAAATTTGTCATGACTAACATTTTATGGACCTGTGACCTTGACCTGGAAGTAAAGTCATTCATTCACTGATTATTTTCGAGGTCTGATGGGTATACATCATCTTTCCAAGTTTGGCTGTGATAGTTGAAATAGGCTCCGAGTACTTCGCCACTTTAAAGTCTTTGCAAAGACGGGGATGGTTGACAGATAGACAGATGGACGGACGGACATTTTTTTCTATATCATTTTTCAACTATTTAGAACAGATGGTGGATAGCTGACGGATAGACGGACGGGCGGACATTTTTGTCTATATCATTTTTCAACTATTTAGAACAGATGGTGGAAGTCTGACGTATAGACGGACGGGCGGACATTTTTTTCTATATCATTTGTGAACTATTTAGAACAGATGGTGGAAGGCTGATGTATAGATGGACGGACGGGCATTTTTTTCTATATCATTTGTGAACTATTTAGAACAGATGGTGGAAGGCTGACGTATAGATGGATGGACGGGCATTTTATTCTATATCATTTGTGAACTATTTAGAACAGATGGTGGAAGGCTGACGTATAGATGGACGGATGGGCATTTTTTTCTATACCATTTTTCAACTATTTAGAACAGATGGTGGACGGCTGACGGATAGACGGACGGACATTTTTTTCTTTATTATTTTTTAACTATTTAGAACTTATCTCACACAGATTTGCGAAAACCTGGATTTTTTGTGTGAGGGGGAGGGGGAGTGTTGGGTGGGGGAAATGGGATTGTTACACAGCCACCTGACACAAAAACATAATACCATTTTATTCATGCCCATTGAATAACCATTGATAACTAAAAGATGTGATCACTCACAGCAAAATGATTGATAAATAATATTAATACAATAATATACAAAGGACAAAATCTTCACCATCACCATCATTACCACCACCGTTACAATTATCACCAACATTATCATTACCACCACCATCATCACCATCATCATCATCATCACCATCATAATCATCATCATATGATCGTCATCATCATCATCATGAAATAGCCAAACATAGTGAATGCATAATGTTAGAAGAAGACTTAATTATTATGTATCTTCTACAGGTTTATCTCCCTTGCCTGAAGGCTCACTGGGATTATTTCTATGACAACAGTGCCAACCCAGAACAAAGGACAGTATGGTACATGAAGAAACATACACAATCACACAATGCACAGTAAACCCAGAACAAAGGACAGTATGGTACATGAAGAAACAGACACAATCATACAATGCACAGTAAACCCAGAACAAAGGACAGTACAGTACATGAAGAAACAGACACAATCACACAATGCACAGTAAACCCAGAACAAAGGACAGTACAGTACATGAAGAAACAGACACAATCACACAATGCACAGTAAACCCAGAACAAAGGACAGTACAGTACATGAAGAAACAGACACAATCACACAATGCACAGTAAACCCAGAACAAAGAACAGTACAGTACATGAAGAAACAGACACAATCACACAATGCACAGTAAACCCAGAACAAAGGACAGTACAGTACATGAAGAAACAGACACAATCACACAATGCACAGTAAACACTGGAGAAAAGACAGTACAGTACATGAAGAAACAGACACAATCACACAATGCACAGTAAACCCAGAAGAAAGAACAGTACAGTACATGAAGAAACAGACACAATCACACAATGCACAGTAAACCCAGAACAAAGGACAGTACAGTACATGAAGAAACAGACACAATCACACAATGCACAGTAAACCCAGAACAAAGGACAGTACAGTACATGAAGAAACAGACACAATCACACAATGCACAGTAAACCCAGAACAAAGGACAGTACAGTACATGAAGAAACATACACAATCACACAATGCACAGTAAACCCAGAACAAAGGACAGTACAGTACATGAAGAAACAGACACAATCACACAATGCACAGTAAACCCAGAAGAAAGGACAGTACAGTACATGAAGAAACAGACACAATCACACAATGCACAGTAAACACTGGAGAAGACAAATGTGAACAAACTGTGTACATACATCATCGCGACCATCACCTCCAGCACCACTGAGAGATGGGACATTGGCCACAAAACCACCACAAAGACTGGCAAAAACCTCATTGCCAAACACATCTGCTTCCAGTTCACTGAAATACATCATCACCATCATCACCGTCATCGTCGCCATTGTTGTTGTCATTGTTTTCATTGTCATTATCAATATCATCATGATCAGTTGTAGCTACCCACTGTCGTTTATCACTAATCCTGTGAGCAACATCATCAACCATCAACAACACAACAATCACCATCAGCAACATTATCATCACCACCATCAACAACCAAACAACAAACACCATCAAAATCAGCAACATTACATTACATTACATGATTATTGCTTTAGGTCCAGTGGACTCTTCTGAGCCAAATCAGGACCGGACAACCCCTGATCCGCATAAAAGATCTGCTGAAATAACCCTAGTGGTAAAACTGAAAGCTCTCAATCAGTCAGTCACTTTACAATAAAGACACCCCACGCAGGGGACGCTGAGGCTGTACTCTAATTTATCGAACCCCCGTTTACAAAAACAAAATAGAATACAAACATCATTATAAATTATCAACAAAACACATACATATAAAATGCCTATCCTATCCTATCCTATCCTGTCCCGTAACCCGGAGGTCGTAGGGGCACCACAGATGATCGTTTAACCAGCATACTCCATCTTTCTCTGTCTTCAGCAGCCCTGATGGCTTCGCTCAGTGTCAAACCAGTCCATTCTCGAATGTTGTCCTCCCACCTCTTTTTCGATCTCCCTCTTCTTCTACCTCCTTGCACTGTGCCTTGCAGAATAGTCTTTGCAAGGCCTGATGATCTGGTGACGTGGCCATACCATCGGAGTTTCAGTTTCTTCACCACTGTGAGCAGGTCATTGTGTTGTCCAATGGCTTGTGTGATGGTCTGTCGGACTTCGTCGTTGGTGATGTGTTGGGTATAGGAAATGCATCCCCACTTTCTGCCTACATTGCTAAATAATAACATCATAATATATATTATAGGAAGTCCTAGTGACCACCTGGCAGAAAGCGTCCAATGTTCCCAAGCTGATCCAACAGACCTCATACACAAATAAGGAGTCTTGTCCCGGAAGAGTTTTCAAGCAAAAAGGTAGCTGACAAGTCTAGCGAAGAAGAAGATAGTATGGCAGGTTTATAGAACAGAGCAGAAATGAGAAAGAGCAAATGAGAAAGACAGCGACAGTGGGAATTTAAAGCACTACATTTCCAGAAAGTGGGGATGCTATTTATACTGAAACCCCCGGCACCCCAACGGGGGTAAAATCAGCAACAAACCTCCTGCCTGAATAAAATGATCAATGCTCTGAGACTTGTACATTTGGCAGTGCAATATTACCTGACGCTTGCCCACACAATAAAATATGCACATGACCAGTGTCTTAAAACTATAGTGATGTAGAGATATCATTTGAGACTGTGATGTGCACATGTATGGTTCAAAATCAGCTTATCGCCAGCCAACAGACTTATTTCCCTCTCATGATAGCTGCGTGGAATGCCCTTCCAGCTGAGGTTGCCCTCAACCCTACCTTGGAAGGGTTCAAATCCCTGATTTAAAACACCAATCACCACTCCCTCACCCTACCCCTAATTGCCCCTCTTTTACTACCTCTACTGCTGAACAGCATCCTCTCCACTACCTCTACCGCTGAACAGCATCCTCTCCACTACCTCTACTGCTGAACAGCATCCTCTCCACTACCTCTACCTCTGAACAGCATCCTCTCCACTACCTCTACTGCTGAACAGCATCCTCTCCACTACCTCTACCGCTGAACAGCATCCTCTCCACTACCTCTACCGCTGAACAGCATCCTCTCCACTACCTCTACTGCTGAACAGCATCCTCTCCACTACCTCTACTGCTGAACAGCAGCCTCTCCACTACCTCTACTGCTGAACAGCAGCCTCTCCACTACCTCTACCGCTGAACAGCATCCTCTCCACTACCTCTACTGCTGAACAGCACCCTCTCCACTACCTCTACTGCTGAACAGCATCCTCTCCACTACCTCTACTGCTGAACAGCAGCCTCTCCACTACCTCTACTGCTGAACAGCATCCTCTCCACTACCTCTACTGCTGAACAGCAGCCTCTCCACTACCTCTACCGCTGAACAGCATCCACTCCACTACCCTTCCACTACCTCTACTGCTGAACAGCAGCCTCTCCACTACCTCTCCACTACCTCTACTGCTGAACAGCAGCCTCTCCACTACCCTTCCAAGCTGTTCCCTGGCAGCAACTTGGTCATTTCCAGCAGCATATTCCATAACATAATGCGAAACCCCTAAAGTCTACACAATCTTCACTAGGATGAAGGCGTTAGTCTACAGCAAGAAGAAAAGTCCAGCCTTAAAACAACAGTGACATAGAGATTAGCGACTGCAGTGCAGACATGTCTTATTCTAGTTTTTGTGCCAAATAGCAGTGTTAAAGCAAAAGTGGTGTGGGTATAAATAACAGCAATGTTCATCACCTATCATATCATTATATCTGTCAATTATAATCACAACCCTTAGTACATCGTTATATCTGTCAATTATAGTCACAACCCTTAGTACATCGTTATATCTGTCAATTATAGTCACAACCCTTAGTACATCGTTATATCTGTCAATTATAGTCACAACCCTTAGTACATCGTTATATCTGTCAATTATAGTCACAACCCTTAGTACATCGTTATATCTGTCAATTATAGTCACAACCCTTAGTACATCGTTATATCTGTCAATTATAGTCTCAACCCTTAGTACATCATTATATCTGTCAATTATAGTCACAACCCTTAGTACATCATTATATCTGTCAATTATAGTCACAACACCTAGTATATCATTATAGCTGTCAATTATAGTCACAACACCTAGTATATCATTATATCTGTCAATTATAGTCACAACACTTAGTACATCATTATATCTGTCAATTATAGTCACAACACCTAGTACATCATTATAGCTGTCAATTATAGTCACAACACCTAGTACATCATTATAGCTGTCAATTATAGTCACAACACCTAGTACATCATTATAGCTGTCAATTATAATCACAACACTTAGTATATCATTATAGCTGTCAATTATAATCACAACACCTAGTATATCATTATAGCTGTCAATTATAGTCACAACACTTAGTATATCATTATATCTGTCAATTATAGTCACAACAACTAGTACATCATATGTCTGTCAATTATAGTCACAACAACTAGTACATCATATGTCTGTCAATTATAGTCACAACAACTAGTACATCATATGTCTGTCAATTATAGTCACAACAACTAGTACATCATATGTCTGTCAATTATAGTCACAACAACTAGTACATCATATGTCTGTCAATTATAGTCACAACACTTAGTACATCATTATGTCTGTCATTATAGTCACAACACCTAGTACATCATCATGTCTGTCATTATAGTCACAACACCTAGTACATCATTATGTCTGTCATTATAGTCACAACACCTAGTACATCATTATGTCTGTCATTATAGTCACAACACCTAGTACATCATTATGTCTGTCATTATAGTCACAACACCTAGTACATCATTATGTCTGTCATTATAGTCACAACACCTAGTACATCATTATGTCTGTCATTATAGTTGCAACACCTAGTACATCATTATGTCTGTCAATTATAATCACAACACTTAGTACATCATTATGTCTGTCTTTATAGTCACAACACCTAGTACATCATTATATCTGTCAGTTATAGTCACAACACTTAGTACATAATTATGTCTGTCTTTATAGTCACAACACCTAGTACATCATTATGTCTGTCTTTATAGTCACAACACCTAGTACATCATTATGTCTGTCAATTATAATCACAACACCTAGTACATCATTATATCTGTCAATTATAGTCACAACACTTAGTACATCATCATGTCTGTCTTTATAGTCACAACACCTAGTACATCATTATGTCTGTCAATTATAGCCACACTGTTGTTACATCATTATGCCTGTCAATTATAGTTACAACACCTAGTACATCATTATATCTGTCAATAATAATCACAACACTTAGTACATCATAATGTCTGCTCACTTTGTTGGAGATATTAGTGATGTGGGTATCCCAGCAGAGGTCGTAGGTAATGGTGACTCCAAGATACTTCCTCTGTGGGTTAGATTGAGGGTTTATCCCCGAAGAGTATATAGCTTTAACAAAAGGGGGAGGAGGTGGGGGGGGGGGTAAAGTGTGGCCCTTGTCTGGATGGAAACTCGTCAGCTCAATCCTTTCCCACTCAGCGAGATGGTCCAGGTCTTCCTAAAGAGCATCTTGGTCGCTGACAGAGGACACTGTTTTGTGGCAGAGAGTGTCATCAGCAAAAATGTGGGCTGCGGATGACAGGTTATCCGCAGGATTGTTATGTGTAGATTAAGAAGAGGCACTGTCCTAATACCAACCCTTGAGGAACCCCAGACTCTATTGGCAATGAAACTCGACCTTGCTCCTTCCATCAAAACAGTCAGTTGTCAGTCACTGAGGAAGCTCTATATCCAGTTATTCACCTGGCCTGTGATTCCATAGAGGCACAGTTGTGGGTGAGTAGTGAATGGCAGACCTTGTCTAACGCCTTGAGAAATCCATGACTAAAATGTCACACTTTTTCCCTCTCAAGATAGTCTGACAGCTCACCCACAAGCCCGATTAGCTGGCTCTCACAGGATCGGTCCATCTGGAATGCTGTTCCTTGCAAATTATGCCATTCTCCTTTGCAAACGTCATGACATCACAGTAATATGCTCCAGGATTTTACACGGGATGCTTGTGACGGAAACTGGGCGATAATTCTCAGGGCGATAGCTCTGACCTTTCTTAAAAACAGGTGTGACCTTTGCAGATCACCAGCCCAGGGGAACAGTGCCAGATTTGATGGAAGATTTGAGAGTGAAGGCAAGGGTGAGTTCAGCTGTAAGTTCTTTGAGAATTCTGAGGCCAATGCCATCGGGTCCAGGGGCTTTCTTGGAATCAAGGTTCTTAAAAAGTTTAAGCACATCTTCTTCCAGTATTTTAATGGTGCTCAGAGTAGGGCCATCTGATCTGGGGTTTCTTTAAACTCAGCCTCTGAGCAATTAATCTTGGGGCTGAATGCACAGTGGAATTGGTCTTTGAGGGCTTGTGCGTTTTCCATGGCATCCATGTGGAATCTACCGTCTACTTTTAGTGGTGCTACACCTGCTGCCTCGCTTCTCTTGGACTTGATGTAGAACCAGAATTTCTTGTTTTGGGTTTTCAGTGGATGATTGTCTGAGGGATCTGTACTGTCGTCGTTCAATGTCTCTGTATAGGACAAATAGGAACGACAAAGTCTTCTCTGGACCTCAGCTTTAAGGTTGTGGACTGTGGTTTGAAGTTATTTGTCACTGGCCTTCTACCATTTCTTGCACAGCATGTCTTGCTTCCTGATCAGCCGCAGAGTTGCAGTCCACCCAGGGTTTGTTGTTCTTGGGGTACAGGGTCTTCCTATCCTATCCTATCCTGTCCCGTAACCCGAGGGTCGTAGGGGTACCACAGATGATCGTTTAACCAGCATACTCCATCTTTCTCTGTCCTCAGCAGCCCTGATGGCTTCGCTCAGTGTCAAACCAGTCCATTCTCGAATGTTGTCCTCCCACCTCTTTTTCGGTCTCCCTCTTCTTCTACCTCCTTGCACTGTGCCTTGCAGAATAGTCTTTGCAAGGCCTGATGATCTGGTGACGTGGCCATACCATCGGAGTTTCCGTTTCTTCACCACTGTGAGCAGGTCATCGTGTTGTCCAATGGCTTGTGTGATGGTCTGTCGGACTTCGTCGTTGGTGATGTGTTGGGTGTAGGAAATGCCCACAAGTCTTCTATAGCACCTCATCTCCATGCTTTGTATTCTTCGTTGGAGATCTGCTGTGAGGGTCCATGCTTCGCAAGCATATAGGAAGATGGAGATGACAAGGGAGCGCAGCAGTCTTACTTTGGAATGTAGACTGATGGTCCTGTCTTTCCAAATGGGCTTCAACCTTGTCAGGGCAGCAGTTGTTTGTGCGATCCTGGAGAGGACTTCCTGTCGGGACCCATTGTCTGATACAATGGCTCCTAAGTATTTGAAGCTATGCACTGTGTTGAGGGATTGGCCTTGGACTTTGATGTCCGTGTTGATGCCATTGGTGTTGTTGGTCATCATTTTGGTCTTCTCTGCACTTATTTCCATTCCATAGGCTCTGGAGGTGGTGTCAAGCCTCTGTACCAGCTGTTCAAGTTCTTGTTCCTCTCCAGCCAATCCATCAATGTCATCTGCAAAACGAAGATTGGAGATTGCTCTACCCCCTATGCTGACTGTGCCTTCATGGTCACAGGGTCTTGGTGGGGATTATGCTGCCGGATCATATGCTGCTGATGCCATCTTTCAGTGAGAGCCAGATTTCTTCAGTGCTACTATTGTCATTGCACATGTTGACGATGAAGTCAGACAGCTCTAGTGCCGAGGCATGAAGAGACGGCCAGTCTGCTTTGCTGTACTGTGGAACTGTTGTTGAGGCACTGGGCTAACGCTGTATTCCATGTCGACAACGTCACAGACAGCATCCTACCAATTTTGTTTATGATAGATGAAATAGGTTTCGAGTAAAAACCCACTTTAGAGATTTTGCTCTGAGGGACGGTCCGACGGATGATAAAGATCAGGTTACTATCACAAACAACATTGTATATATCATGGTCAGTGGCAGTACAGAGGTCATGTTACTATCACACATCATTGTACATAGCATTGTCAGCGGCAGTACAGAGGTCATGTTACTATCACACATCATTGTACATAGCATTGTCAGCAGCAGTACAGAGGTCATGTTACTATCACACATCATTGTACATAGCATTGTCAGCGGCAGTACAGAGGTCATGTTACTATCACAAACATCATTGTACATAGCATAGTCAGTGGCAGTACAGAGGTCATGTTACTATCACATACATCATTGTACATAGCATAGTCAGTGGCAGTACAGAGGTCATGTTACTATCACATACAAAATTGTACATAGCATTGTCAGTGGCAGAAAAGGTCAGGTTATTATCACATACATCATTATACATAGCATTGTAAGTGGCAGTACAGAGGTCATGTTACTATCACACATCATTGTACATAGCATTGTTTCAGCGGCATTTCAAGCTTCGGCGTTCAGCAGGAAACATGTGAACAAAAATAAGAAGGACAGACATCACTGTTAGTGGCAGAACAAGCTGGCAGCACTGAGTGGTGTACAAGCATATTGTGAAAGAGAGGAAAACTTACCTATGAACGCATTCAGTGGTTTGACTGTACCACACATCACATGAAAAACAGCACAACCTACATCAGTACTTCACAACAATCAATAAATACAGTTTTACTACACGTCACATGCATTATTATTATTATTATTATTATTATTATTATTATTATTATTATTATTATTATTATTTACACTCGCACTACTACATTGCAGCACTTATGCCACATGAATAGTATGATACATTATTAAGGTTTCAATATGATGATAATGAAGATGAAAATGATGATGATGATGATGATGATGCTGATAATGATGCTGCTGATGCAGCTGCTGCTGCTGATGATGATGATGATGATTATGATGATGAAAAAAGGACAAAGAATGACACATAAACGATGCTGACCTCAGATCGGCCAAGCGTTGGAATGGCACACAAATGGTGTCGCGTCGTGCCAACAGGTCGTCATACAGACGGTGGATTGCAGACTTCTCACCATTGCCGGACTCGGGGGATTCAGTGGACTCTGCCAGGCTTATGATGTGGTCCTTTACTCTGCAACCCTGGCATATACATACACACTTCTATTAAAGTCCTACAACCACGGAACTCACACACCTACACTTCCCTACATAACATATGTCACTCATGTTAGTAGGATAACATTTGTCAGCCATGGTGGTAGTGATTGGATAACATTTGTCAGCCATGGTGGTAGTGATTGGATAACATTTGTCAGCCATGGTGGTAGTGATTGGATAACATTTGTCAGCCATGGTGGTAGTGATTGGATAACATTTGTCAGCTATGGTGGTAGTGATTGGATAACATTTGTCAGCCATGGTGGTAGTGATTGGATAACATTTGTCAGTCATGGTTCTAGTGATTGGATAACATTTGTCAGTCATGGTGCTAGTGATTGGATAACATTTGTCAGTCATGGTGGTAGTGATTGGATAACATTTGTCAGTCATGGTGGTAATGATTGGATAACATTTGTCAGTCATGGTGGTTGCTCCTCACTTTATTGAGTGCCAGTGGATGGTATCTGACAGTGCGTAGGTGGCAGCAGGGGTAGACGCCCACACAGGACATCAGGCTGCCAGGGTCAGCGTTGTCATAGCCAGCAGGCTCTGGGTGATACCGACAGTGGCTGAACTCTGTCAATGGGAATGTCTCTCCTGTAATCATATTATAACACACAGTACTGTCAGAATGTCTCTCCTGTAATCATATTATAACACACAGTACTGTCAGAATGTCTCTCCTGTAATCATATTATAACACACAGAACTGTCAGAATGTCTCTCCTGTAATCATATTATAACACACAGTACTGTCAGAACGTCTCTCCTGTAATCATATTATAACACGCAGTACTGTCAGAACGTCTCTCCTGTAATCATATTATAACACACAGTACTGTCAGAACGTCTCTCCTGTAATCATATTATAACACACAGTACTGTCAGAACGTCTCTCTTGTAATCATATTATAACACGCAGTACAGTCAGAAGTCTCTCCTGTAATCATATTATAACACGCAGTACAGTCAGAAGTCTCTCCTGTAATCATATTATAACACGCAGTACTGTCAGAACGTCTCTCCTGTAATCATATTATAACACGCAGTACTGTCAGAACGTCTCTCCTGTAATCATATTATAACACACAGTACTGTCAGAACGTCTCTCTTGTAATCATATTATAACACGCAGTACAGTCAGAAGTCTCTCCTGTAATCATATTATAACACGCAGTACAGTCAGAAGTCTCTCCTGTAATCATATTATAACACGCAGTACAGTCAGAAGTCTCTCCTGTAATCATATTATAACACGCAGTACAGTCAGAAGTCTCTCCTGTAATCATATTATAACACACAGTACTGTCAGAATGTCTCTCCTCTAATCACATCATACCATACTGTCAAGTCCTGACACATCAGGAACTACTGCAACTGCTGCTTCTGCTACTACTACTACTATTACTACCACTGCTACTACTACTGCTAGTACTACTACCTCTACTACTACATCTAATACTAATACTACCACTACTACTCTACTACTACCACCTCTACTACTACAACTACTACTACTACTACTACTACTACTACTATGATAAACTGACCACATCTTGAGCAGGACAGAAAGTTGATGGTAGCCCACACTCTCCAGTAGACGTCACGCCACGTCTTCAGTTGTAACTTTAGTTCTGTCAGAAAGGCATTGACGTCAAATGTGGCATCCTTCACATGGCTGTAAGACAATCTTCCCCTGTGGTCCACCGTCATCCTGCACATTGTCCTCCTCATCATAATAGTCTTCCTCATCATCGTCATAGTCCTCTTCCTTTTTATCATCATTATCCATCATCATTATCATTATTACAACCATCATCTTCATCATCATCATCATAGTCCTCTTCCTTTTTATCATCATTATCCATCATCATTATCATTATTACAACCATGATCTTCATCATCATCATTATCATCAGTCCTCATTACATTACATAATAATTGCTTTAGGTCCAGTGGACTCTTCCGAGCCAAATCAGGACCGGCATCAGTCCTCATCATCAAGGGTTGCACTATAAATAAGTGTTGCTGACCTGCTGGGCATACATCGTACAACTTTTTCCAGGGTGGAGGTCAGCAGTCGCTTGCACACACTGCACCTGTACACATTACACCTCCATTAATTACACATTACACTTGTACACATTACTAACTTCACCTGTACACAATACACACTGCTCCTGTGCATATTACACACTTCTCCTGTAAACATTATACACTACACATGTACACATTGCACCTGCACACATTACTACCCCTGTACGCAATACACCTGTACAAATTACAAACTGCATCTATACACTTTACACACTGCACCTACACACATTACACACTGTTCGTGTACACATTAAAATATTACACACTGTTCATGTACACATTATAATATTACACACTGCACTTGTACACATTACACAGGTATGCATTACACACTGCTCATGTACACATTACACACCGAACCTGTACACATTACAATCTTGTATATCTTTCAATACAAAACATGTTTGACATCCTACACTGTTACAAAACACGGTTGGCATTGTACTTACACTAATACAAAACATTATTGACATTTTAAACTGTTACAAAACCCTGTTGACATTTTACACTGTTACAAACCACTGTTGTCATTTTACACTGTTACAAAACACTGTTGACATTTTACACTGTTACAAAACATGGTTGACATCTTACACTGTTACAAAACAATGTTGACATTTTACACTGTTACAAAACACTGTTGACATTTTACACTGTTACAAAACATGGTTGACATCTTATACTTACAAAACATCGGTGACATCTTACACTGTAACGATTTATACCAAAGAGCTTAATGATAGAAAGAGGTGGAACTTGGTACAGAACCGCGAGATGAAAGGTACGAGTTATGCGCCCTTGTCAGCATGCTGAAAATGGCTCATGGCAGAAAGTCAAAAGGCAACCGAGTGAAACAGGGCGGTGACTTTTGCACAGCCATCAATTGCCATAATGCCAAATACAAGAAAAGTTGTGTTGGCAAGTCATTTTTCAAATTTCCAAGAGACAAAGAAAGGTAAATTGCAATTGAAAAACTTCAGTTTTTTGTGTTTATGTAGGCCTAAACTAAGACCGCTGCAGTGCTGTTAGTGTTAAAACAATCGGAGAGCGGCTTGAATGATTCATGTTATACCTATGTGCTAAATCCAAAACAGTTTGCTTGCTGACAGTTTACGTTCAACAGGTCGTTCACTGTTTACGTTATTGCTAGGTTGTTTGACTATATTTGTGCTTATATTTCAAAAGTAGATGTCAAATTGGCAGTTTTGCTTCGTCAAACTGCTTATGTTAACAAGTTAAATTAAGTCTGTAAGGGCACAAAAATGGTCCTTGATCTGTCGTAATCCCTTTTCGTTTGAGTGTAAATGGAAAAAACATGTAATGTAGAAACTCAGTCCTTGTTCTGATCTGTGAATTTCTGCGCATTAGATCTATATTGCGTGGAATGTTGTACTTGTAGTCTAGGTTCTGATTGTTCTGTCTGATTAATTAATTATTTTCCATGAAGTGACTGATGTTATTAAGCCAGTGATGTGGGAGGTGAGAGGGTTGGGGGGTTGGGAGACACCTGATATAAATTAAATTCACACTATTAGTGAAACATTTTGTTATTGTGATTAATTGATTGAATGACAGAGCTCTCTCTTCCCCCAACCCCTCTCTCTCTCTCTCTCTCTCTCTCTCTCTCTCTCTCTCTCTCTCTCTCTCTCTCTCTCTCTCTCTCTCTCTCTCTCTCTCATGATTACGGATTTACACAGTTTCGGATAAATGAAACAGTCTGTCATGCATATTTTAATTTTAAAATATCTGTCGTTGATTAAAAAATAATAAATTCCAGGGCAGAAAACGAACCTATGACATACACACATAAGAAGCATAAAAGCACCTAATAAATGTCAATAAGTAAACATAAACAAAAAAAACAAAAAAAAGACAGCAGTAGCGGAATGTTAATAATAATGATGGTTAAAAGTTTGGTTTTTGCAAACGTTGCCATAAAAATGTTCTTTTGCAATGGCATAGGCTCAATAAGTTACCACGCACCGATCATTCATATAGCAGATGATGAAATATAGCCAGCCCGAGCAAAGGGAAATAATCCGTGAGAGCGTCTCGCATTTTTGTATATGACATAATAAAAGTTCCCCCTCTTTCCGTAATAAGCTCTTTGTTTATACTATAACTTATACTCTATTTAAACTAGATTTATACTATCTTACACTATAACGATTATACAAAACATTGTTGACATTTTACACTGTTACAAAACACTGTTGACATTTTACATTGTTACAAAATATTGGTGACATCTTACAATTACAAAACATCAGTGACATCTTATACTTACAAAACATCTGTGACATCTTACACTGTAACGATTTATTAGTGCTAGTCTACTTTACAAAACCAAAACACAAAAGCTCGATTGTTACATCTCCAGGGAGACCAATCTGGCACAGCTACTGCACTGTACAGTAAATCAAAAGAATAACCTCCCCCTGGAGTTATGAGTATCATTATCTAACATGCACACCATCCTGATGATAACAACAATAAATAGACACACACACGCACTCACACACACACCTTACCTAAAGAGTGATGCGGCAGTTTGTGGAGAATCATGGTAAGCACTGCCTGATGTAAACAACTTCTCCAACTTCTTGCTGAACAGCTTGCTGCAATGTATTATTTTATGTTCATCACAAACACTTTGTATTACCTCCTGTTTAAATGGCTGATTTGACATTTGTCTTGCTATAATACTTTGAAAGTGTTTACTTTCTATCCCAGATGTAAATGAGAGCAGGAGACAGATAGAGACAACTGTGGCTCGTGTTCTTCCTCGCTAAAATCTCATATGTATCCCTCTGCTGACCAAACAGCACAGGGAGCAATAATTATTAAATTAAACTAGGCTCACCTAAGGTGAAGTTTAATTAGAATTACTGTGAGTATGTTGATTGGGAGGCAAGGGTATCATATGCCCGCCTTTCTACTTCGTACTCAGAATGATTCTGATTCCCACCCAAAGTAAGCCTTGTTGAAGGTAGAGGAACACTCACAGCTAAATGCTGGTGCTGAATGTGCACTAATTCTCATACGATACCCTTGCCTCCCAATCAAAATACTCACAATAAGTCCTCAAAAGTTAAACGTGCAGTTATTGTATCCATAATAAAAGACATCCCCATAATCTTCATGCTGAGTGCGCATTATCGCTTATGTGTGAATTGAGGTCTCTGATTGACAAGTGTTGTATAAATTGATGAGTGTTGTGTGAATTCCAGTTTCTACATGGAAGCCTGCATAGAAATGAATTAATGTACGTTCCCCACACCCTATTACATCCAAACATAGCTCAAACCACAATTACCCAGTACCTGCCAAATATTATACACCCATGTTTCTTTTCCATTCTTGTCTAAATTTAATAACATATTGCACACTTGATTTGGCAGTCTGTTGGGGATCATTTGCAGCACTCTAAACCAGTACCTTAAGAGTTACCTTACAGCAGAGTTAATATACATAAACGGATAATGGTCCAATTTGCTATAAAAGCATCTACATGATCTAGTAGGGATTCGAAGGGGAGCACTAATGAAACGCTTACAGGCAAACAAATGAACTTTCTCTAAGTTATCTAATCGGTCTAAGCCCAATACTTCAGAATAGTACAACAGAATTGATTGTACTTTTGAATAAAATATTTTAAAGAATATATCTTTCAACATGAGAGAGAGAGAGAGAGAGAGAGAGAGAGAGAGAGAGAGAGAGACAGAGAGAGAGAGAGAGAGACAGAGAGAGAGAGAGACAGAGAGTGAGAGAGACACAGACATTCCTTACAGCACCACAGGACAGTGTTCAGACAGACAGACAGACAGATTGCTGACCTTTTGAACTTGTCCTTTCTGTCCTTGATGTCATCGGCCTCATTATGTGAAAACAGGTTAGCAATGCTGTAGCAAACACCCAGCCTTATAGTCATGGTGGTAATGAAGACAATTAAGAAAAGACAATTGAACATCAATCTGGAAACATGTTCTTTTTAACATAAAATATGTTTTTTTTAAATAAGTTATAACCTCGCCTTTCTCTCTTTCTCAACAACTTTGGAAGCTGTCATAAATATCCATGAAAAGACAAAACCCAATATTCCTGGAAGTGCGTCTAACACCACCGTCACCACCGGTACCGCCGCCAATGCATATGGTTCTAGTTAAAGCTAAGACCACTGTACTCATAGTCATCGCAACTGCTGTAAGAATGCTAAATATCGTTACATCCTCTTCTCTAAACAGGGTTTGAATTCTTTCTGTGAGTGTGGTGTTTTCATGTAGCACCATATGAATCGTTTCTTTAATTCTAGCAAAGTTAGTTATTAATTTATTTCTGTTTATTGATAAGACTTCTATTCTTGCCGAGCGTTCTGTATAAAGATCGGCGATTTTCTGTTGAATCGTCTGTTTTACATTTAAGTTTAAATTCAAGTCATCCGCTTCTGCTAGTTTATTTCTTTGTTTCTCTATTTCTTCGCTGAGCTCGCCAAGCTTGGCTAAGTTCAACATTGTCTCCCCTCTCACAGATTGCAATGCTTGATCCAAACCCTGAAGCTCTCGTAGATTTAAAGGAGTATGGTTTATAGTTTCCACAGCTTGATCCACATTAGTTTCTAATAAAGATTTTACTTCTGGACTATATATTTGTTAGTGTTCAGTAGGAGATTATACATTTAGATAGCTCAGTGGGTAACAACGTTGACTCACAATTTGGATCAGCTGAAGAGTGGTGGGTTCAATTCTACACCAATGTTTTTTAATGTTATAAAATTAATGTACTTGTAAGTGAGTGTTTGTGTGTCTGTGTGCATGGTAAATATATAGTATATATCTGCATATATATATATATATATATATATATATATATATATATATATATATATATAGTAGGAATCATATATATATAGTAGGTATCAATTTTAAGGTTAACTGAGTGTGTACCAAGTCTTCTCTCACTGAATAATATTTAGGAAACCACAGATTATAAATAGTTAAAAATGAGGGAATATGCTCATGTCACATACAGAAAGTTTGTGAGTCAAGGTTTTCTGAGTGCATGAGAAAATGTCAGCTGTAATAGTAAACACTCTGTAGTATGTATGCACTATCAAACACAGCATAGTACGCATGCGTACATCAGGAGGACAATATACAGATTGGTTTCTTCTGTGTAGGACAGAGTCTATAAATTTCCAAATGGCTTAGCAAGTGCTTTTTTAAAATTCCAACATTCCTTTTGCTTTCTCTTTCTATCTTTTTTTCTTTCTCTGTATGTGTGAGGAAAAGTAAAAAAAAAAAAAAAAAAAAAAAAAAAAAACCCCCCCGGGGGGGGGGGGGGGAATTTGAGGAAGAGAGAAGAAGGCGAGGTTAAAACTAATTTTTAAAAGCCCATATTGTATCAGAAAAGTAACATGTTTCCAGATGATGGAGTTCAACTGTCTTTTCTTCATTCTCTGATAATGATGATGATGATGATGATGATGATGATGATGATGATGATGATGATGATGATGATGATAAAAGTGCTAATACCACTAACACAATAAGCTAAGATGAAGTTCATGATGCAATTACTAAGAACATACAATAAATAAATCAATGGGTAAATGAATAAATGAATGATGATACAGTGTTAAGCAATTCATGATGTGGTAAATAATAATAATAATAACAACAACAACAACAACAACAACAACAACAACAACAACAACAACAACAACAACAACAACAACAACAACAACAACAACAACAACAACAACAACAACAACAATAAAATTAAACCAAAGCCCTACATAAATAAAAACTAGAAGGGCAAAGCCTATATGCATTATGACTCACATGCTCCTTATGGAACTTGCAATATTTACCATAAAAATCAGTGCCCAGAAAAAATGAAATGATGGCATTAAAATGCAAATACATGTACTGACTTTGATCTGTCTATGCTCTTGACCTTGAGATGAACTTGATCTCTGGCCAAATGAACTTATGTGCTATCAAATAAATTACAGTGAAAGTTGTATTATGCCAGAAAAAGTTATCTTGACCTTCAGTGACATTGACCTTGAGATGGCATTAACCTTCACATGACCTCTCATGTGTGATCAAATAACCCAATGTTGTTGCATACTATGGGTTAATATAGATCCATTCCACTGTACCATGACTTTCTTTTCAAATGTTTTTGCAAGGCCTAAAATGACCTTTACCTTCAAGATCTACGCGAATACAGAACACATAAGAAAGATCAATGTATCATCTCTAAACACAAGAAGTTTGGATTTTATATCTGTCATAGTTTAGGGTCAAGGTCGTTTCAAAGCATAGTTTAGGGTCAAGGTCACTTCAAAGTACCTATACTAACCGACTTTGGACAACTCCAGTGACCTTGACCTTGGAGTGAGGTTGACCAAATTTGTATAGTATGTGTGTCTCATTGATATTTATCATGCACCAAAGAATCATAAGTTCCATATTACTAACTTGGAAAAAGGTGAAATTTTGTGGAAAAACTGTTGTTGTTTTTTTACTAACATTTGTTGACTCTGTGACCTTGACCTTGAAGTGAAATCATTCATTTTCAGATCATTTATAAGGTCTGATGGATCTACACCATCCTACCAAGTTTGGTTGTGATAGTTGAAATAGGTTCTGAAATTTTAATCCACTTGCAAGTTTTGCACAGAGACAGCAGATAAAGGACAGAGGACAGGCAGACACATTTTTTTCAATGTCATTTTTGGACTATTTAGGACTCATCTCGCAAATAATTGCAAATATCTGGAAAAACCTTTTTTATTGGTTAGTACATAGACACATTCGCTAAATATAGGAGTAAAAATAAATAACAAAAAAATTATAAACATATAAAATCAAGAGTACCGTGTGATGAGGCGGTCGTTGATGCAGTTCATGTTACAGTTGGAGCTGACAATGGCTGTCATGTTGTGATGACAGTACTCTATACACTCCTGTACCTGTTGTATCATCACCATCATCATCATCATTACCATCATCATCATCATCACCACAATCATCACCACTATCATCATCACCACAATCATCATCATCATTGTCATCTTCATACCCATCATCACCATTCTCATCATCATAATCATCACCATCACTGAGGTCCTGATTTGGCTCCTTGTAGTCCGCTGGACCCTTTAAACAATGATTAACTAACTAACTAATTATCATCCTCACCACCATCATCATCATCATGACCATCACTGTTGTCATTATCACCATAATCAACATCAACACAGTGAGTAGCAGCATTAATACAACAATGACACCCACCCATGAACACTGAAACACACAAACAGACAAACCTAAACACACACACTCCTAGATACACACACAGACACAACTAAACACACACACTCACACATACATTTACACACACTCACACACACACACATTATCTATTCACAACTGACCAGAGACTCCATTTTTAGAAAGTCTGAGGAAATCAAGATGGACACCACATTGTTGGCCTCTGCAACATCAACAACAGGCAAATACGGAATATTATAAATATTAACCATAACATCCACCAAATTTACCTACACATTAGGAACATCATAAACATCAACCACAACATCCTCACACAAATCAGAAAAATCATAAACATCAACCACAATATCCACATACACATACTATCCGGTAAATCAGAAGTAGTTGGGGCACCACAGATGATCGTTTAAACAGCTTACTCTATCTTTCTCTGTTCTCAGCAACTCTCATGGCTTTGCTCAGTGTCAAGCCAGTCCATTCTTGAATGTTGTCCCCCCACCTCTTTTTTTTGTCTCCCTCTTCTTCTGCCTCCTTGCACCATGCCTTGCAGGATATTCTTTGCAAGGCCTGATGCTCTGGTAATGTGACCATACCATTGGAGTTTCAGTTTATTTACCACTGTAAGCATGTCATGTTGTCCAAACGCTTGTATGATGGTCTGTCGAACTTTGTTGTTGATGCGCTGGGTATAGGTAATGCCAACAACCACAACATTCACATACACATCAGGAACATCATAACATCAACTAACACGGTAAACATTGACGGGTGTATGTGTGTTTGTGTGTGTGTGTGTGTGCATGCGTGTGTGCATGCGTGAGAACCTGCACTTTCATTCACTATACCTAGTAAGATGTGTGCCGCACATTATACATTCTTTTATAAAATTAATAATAATAATAATTATTATTATTATTATTATTATTATTATTATTATTATTATTTGTCCTGTTTCACTGTATCTTGCATTCTTTCTCATCATTTAGTCATTTTAGTGTGCTTTTGAATGAAAGTTATTGATGGAGCATGACAATTCTGGTAGACTGCTGACTTAAATTGATGGACCCTGTTAAAAATTGTGACTTTCAGCACCTCTGTATTGGGATAGATTTTAATAGTAGTTTATTTATGTAGGATTATGGCTAGGGTTAGGATCAGACCTGCTGCTTGCAACTCATTAGGCGCATTTACCCAGTTTTGGTGTGTCGCTGACCTCCTTGGCGCCACGCTTAACGTACTTGATCAGCCACTCAAAGATGTGCACATCACAGTGGACGGAGATGTCCACCTCCTCACAGCGCTGTGTGTCAGTTGATAGGTACTCCGCAAAATATTTCATCTCTGACACCAGCAAGTCACGTGGACAGTAAAAGTCTCGCTTCACTGCAACATCGCTTATGTCATATACATCATCCACATCACAGACACCTCATTTCATGTCCCTGACATCAAGTCAAGTCAACATCATCCACATCACAGACACCTCATTTCATGTCCCTGACATCAAGTCAAGTCAACATCATCCACATCACAGACACCTCATTTCATGTCCCTGACATCAAGTCAAGTCAAGTCAACAATTCTTTATTTTAAAAAAGCGGAAGATGCTGGTGATATTAGAACATTTACTAAGCGATAATTAATTAAAATTAAAAATAAACAGAACACGCCATCTACATTGCAGACACAACGCTTGTGTCATTTACATCAAATGCATCATCTACATCACAAATACATCATCTACATCACAAATACATCACATCATTGACATAGAGTATGTATCCGATATAAATATAACTTATGTCATTTATATCAGATACATAATCTATGTCAATGACAGCTTTGCTTGCTACAGATATATCAGAACACATCAGACACACATCGACCCCATTGGTTTCACCACACATTGACCACACACATCAGACACACACATTGACCCCATTGGTTTCACCACACATGGACCACACACATCAGACACACACATTGACCCCATTGGTTTCACCACACATGGACCACACACATCAGACACACACATCGACCCCATTGGTTTCACCACACATTGACCACACACATCAGACACACATCGACCCCATTGGTTTCACCACACATGGACCACACACATCAGACACACACATTGACCCCATTGGTTTCACCACACATGGACTACACACATCAGACACACACATCGACCCCATTCGTTTCATTACACATTGACCACACGCATCAGACAACTCTCAATGCACTATCACAACCATTATTTTGTAACAAAATAACATCTAATGTAACCTCAATGGTAGCAAAGTTCAAGATGTACTTACAGTTCTTGGCTTCATCACAAACATGGATCACCATCATAGGGCTGAAACCAAATCATCAACCATCAACCAGCAATCATCAAGCAGCAAACATCAACCACAATACCATACTATACAATATCATACCATACCATAACACTTTATTGATCTCAACCTGAGCAATGACAGTGGCAATATTAACACACTAAAAATCGCACGGCATTCACACAACCAAGAACAGTTAACAAATACAATGTACAATTCAAAACAGGCAGTACACTCATTTTTGAAGAACAGCTTATAAGCTTATAATAATGTTTGTGAACTACCACAAAATATCACAGGCAACAAGCTATAATGTCAAAATCTCTCTCTCTCTCTCTCTCTCTCTCTCTCTCTCTCTCTCTCTCTCTCTCTCTCTCTCTCTCTCTCTCTCTCCAAGGCTGTATATTGAGCCCAGAAATGTTTTCCCTGTTTATCAATGAAGTAGCAACGGCTGTAGATATAAATGGTATGCATGGCATTCAGTTATTGCCTAACTTGGTTGATTTGTTCCTGCTGTTATTTGCTGATGATATTGTGTTGATGTCCATCACTCCTCGAGGGTTACAAAACCAGATCAATGTCCTAAATGAAGCATGCAAAAGACTGTATCTGAACATAAACATAGATAAGACTAAAATAATCGTTTTTCGCAAAGGAGGGTTCTTGGGAAGGGCTGAAAAATGGCATCTCGATGGAAATAATCTTGAAGTTGTAAACGAGTATAATTATCTTGGATTTGTATTTACTACAAAGATGAGTATCACAAAACAGGGTGGGGAACAACTCATTGAGAAAAACTCTGAAAAGGCCGGGGTCCAAAGCCGCCTAGGCCCCGGCGGGGTCAAGTGGCAGGGCCCTTGTTGGGGGTCCAGGGGGCCAAACCCCCCCCCCCCCCCCTGGAAAATGTGCACGTTTTTAAGCCATACCAAGAGTGGCATAGTAACAGTGCAGTAAATGTATAGTGAACTGAACCAACCAAATATGAAAGAAAAGTAATAATTAATAGAAAAAGCTTGAACAAACACAGGAGCACACACACACACTTGTGTTTTATGACAATAAAATTTCGTATTCGTATTCACACACCTTCTTCCGATCTATGTAATCCCATTTTAAAACAGGGAAGTCATTCTATGCCTGCTAGATCTAGAAGTCCTATAATAGGCCTATTCTACTAACCTACTACCTCGATCCCCTTGACCCTTCCCCTGCAAATCGTTTACTCCCATCAACATCCCGTGCATAATAAATTATTCAACAACCGTAAGGAAAAAGGTATGTGTATAAATTAAAAATAAAAGCCTACCTGGAAGTCGGCCCTGCTGTTTTGTGGCTTTCATTGCGTGTTGATGCATTTTGGTCAGCATGTGCTCGACCAGTCCAGTGTCGACAAGCCACGATTTGCGTAGCTCAGCTCCTTGTTGCAAAAGATGCATCAAGCTGTGCCACTCCTATCTATTTTCCGAAAGCAGTCACCGATTCGCTGGTCCTCGTCCTCAATTTTTGTTGTCTTGTTAATCCACTCCCACTTCCATTTATTGGCAATGGTCCCCTCTTCAAAAATATCCCCTCGCTGAACTATTCTGGACACACACGCCATGATAACAGCCGAAAACGCGTTCAACACCATTTCGCCTGCTCTAAGCAAGTCGCGTTTATGTGGTCGTAAGAATCAACAAGAGCGGGCGGGGAGATGTTGCAAGCATTCAGTTCTAGCGGGCCCGTTTTAGCAATGAGAAAGTAAAAGGTGGACACGGATGGGTACTTGTAATAATAGGTCTACTGGATTCGGAAACGGACAAATTTTTTTTCCTCTGAACTCTTTTTTTTTTCCTCTGAAATGGCTGCCGATTTCCTCTGAAATCAGCGGATCCGAGGAGAGTTCCCCACCCTGCACAAAAGGTGTAAATGCACTAGCATTGAAGGGTAGAAGGGCTTGTTTTGAATGTGTAAGGAACCTCTCAAAGCTTAGAGAGATGTCAAGAAATTGCCATTTTAAAATTTTTGATGCACAGGTTCAACCAATTTTGCTGTATGCCGCAGAGGTTTGGGGTCTTAACAGATTACATAATATTGAGAGGGTTCATACTCTGGCATGTAAAAGATTTTTGTATGTACCCAAGGGAGTACCCAACAAATTTATTTATGGAGAGACAGGACGCTTTCCTCTGTATGTAAACAGTGCAGTACGGTGCATACGATATTGGCTAAAGCTCTTGAAATTAGATGCAGATAGGCTACCTCAGCAGGCTTACCAGATGCTAATTAACTTGTATGAGAGAGGTAAATCTTGTTGGGTGACTAAAGTAAAAAACACCCTTTTTTCTCTAGGTTTTGGGTATGCTTGGGTGCAACAAGGTGTGGGGAGTGAGAATGTCTTTGTTAGCATGTTTAAGCAGAGGATGAAAGATCAATATGTACAAGAGTGGGACAGTTCTATAATGAGAAAAGATATGTATCGGTATTATAGAACATTTAAAGATATTTTTCAGACAGAAGCTTATATTGATTTTATGCATATCAAATGCTTTAGAGACTGCCTAATTAAGCTCCGACTGGGAGTTCTAACCTTGAAAGCTTCATTTTTTAGGATAACCTTCAATGAAATTGAAGGAAATGGATTGTGTCCATGTTGCAACGTATTGGAAAATGAAAATCATTTTGTAACCGAATGTATTCTCTATAGTTACCTTAGAGAAAAATATTTAACTTTTCCTGTACATTCGTATATACATATTCTACAGAGCGACTCAAAGTTTCATGTATGGAGATTAGGACTCTTTATTTTTCATGCACTAAAAATACGAACTGAATTTTATGAGCAGATACACTTGAGATGATGTAATAACCTAATGAAAGTAAATGCAATTGTAATTCTTGAGAGATCAGGTACAACACTTTTGTCCACCTCGTGACCAACCATATTTTCTAGGGGCTGGTGGCCCGAAGAATTTGTGTTTGTTTTATTGTTTGTATGGTTTTTGGGTGAATACACGGACGATGTCCAAACGTTAAAAAAAACGTCCTTGTCTGGTTCTCACTCCCTGTTTCTGTCTCTGTCTCTACACAGGCACACACACACGCACACACCTACACACACACAGAGTATATGTAAGACGTACATGGTTTAAACATTGCAGTGCTTTAAATCTCATTTAGGAATAAGCCGCATATAGCATCCACTAGTAGTAGTAGTAAAGAAGCAACAGTAGTAGTAGTAAAGTAGTAGTAGTAGTAGTAGCAGCAATAATACTTGATCAAGCAAGCCAATCAACAGGAAGAGTCATCCTTTATAAATGGTGCTTTGAAGCAGGAACAATAACAGCAATAACAAGTGACCCATCAACCTACAAGCTGAATTACCTAGTAGTGATGTGTTGCTAACAACATCAACATTAGTAACAATAGCCAACTGAAAAAATAAAAGAAGAGTGTATCAGTGCTGTGACCATGCTTCTAGTGTGGAAATATTATGCATTTAATAACTGTTAATTCCTTCATTCAGATATGACATTAGAACAAATCAAGCAATTTTCACACAAATGTGAACACGAACAAGCAAACACAAATAACTGCAGTGGACAGAGAAATAACATAGGGAGAAATAACCTAGGGAGAAATAACCTAGGGAGAAATAACCTAGGGAGAATTAACATAGGGATAAATAACATAGGGATAAATAACATAGGGAGAAATAACATAGGGAGAAATAACATAGGGAGAAATAACATAGGGAGAAAATAACATAGGGAGAAATAACATAGGGAGAAATAACCTAGGGAGAAATAACATAGGGAGAAATAACATAGGGAGAAATAGCATAGGGAGAAATAGCATAGGGAGAAATAACATGGGGAGAAATAACATGGGGAGAAATAACATGGGGAGAAATAACATGGGGAGAAATAACATAGGGAGAAATAACATAGGGAGAAATAACATAGGGAGAAATAGCATAGGGAGAAATAGCATAGGGAGAAATAACATGGGGAGAAATAACATGGGGAGAAATAACATGGGGAGAAATAACATGGGGAGAAATAGCATAGGGAGAAATAACATAGGGAAAAATAACATAGGGAGAAATAACATAGGGAGAAATAGCATAGGGAGAAATAGCATAAAGAAAAATAACATGGGGAGAAATAACATAGGGAGAATTAACATAGGGATAAATAACATAGGGATAAATAACATGGGGAGAAATAACATAGGGAGAAATAACATAGGGAGAAATAGGGAGAAATAACATAGAGAGAAATAACATAGGGAGAAATAGGGAGAAATAACATAGGGAGAAATAACATAGGGATAAATAACATAGGGATAAATAACATAGGGAGAAATAACATAGGGAGAAATAACATAGGGAGAAATAGGGAGAAATAACATAGAGAGAAATAACATAGGGAGAAATAGGGAGAAATAACATAGGGAGAAATAACATAGGGAGAAATAACATAGGGAGAAATAACATAGGGAGAAATAGCATAGGGAGAAATAGGGAGAAATAACATAGAGAGAAATAACATAGGGAGAAATAGGGAGAAATAACATAGGGAGAAATAACATAGGGAGAAATAGCATAGGGAGAAATAGGGAGAAATAACATAGGGAGAAATAACATAGGGAGAAATAACATAGGGAGAAATAACATAGGGCGAAATTAAGGCTTATTGTTTTATTATACATGTTCAGCTGTCTGCAGCAGACAGAGAAATAACATAGGGATAAATAACATAGGATAATAAATGCTTATTGTTTTATTATACATGTTTAGCTGTCAGCAGCAGACAGAGAAATAACATAGGATAATAAATGCTTATTGTTTTATTATACATGTTCAGCTGTCTGCAGCAGACAAAGAAATAACATAGGGATAAATAAATGCTTATTGTTTTATTATACATGTTCAGCTGTCTGCAGCAGACCGAAAAATAACCTAGGGACAAATGAACACATATAATTTTGTTTGAGGTGTCAGGCAATGGGCCTAAGGCAGCAATAATGGGTAGCTTGAGTTAGATCCTGTAACAGCCAATGCCTTAATGGGTAGCTTGAGTTAGGTCCTGTAACAGCCAATGCCTTAATGTGTAGCTTGAGTTAGATCCTGTAACAGCCAATGCCTTAATGGGTAGCTTGAGTTAGATCCTGTAACAGCCAATGCCTTAATGTGTAGCTTGAGTTAGATCCTGTAACAGCCAATGCCTTAATGGGTAGCTTGAGTTAGATCCTGTAACAGCCAATGCCTTAATGGGTAGCTTTAGATCCTGTAACAGCCAATGCCTTAATGGGTAGCTTGAGTTAGGTCCTGTAACAGCCAATGCCTTAATGGGTAGCTTGAGTTAGATCCTGTAACAGCCAATGCCTTAATGGGTAGCTTGAGTTAAATCCTGTAACAGCCAATGCCTTAAGCACTTCTTGACCTAGGAAAGCATTACATAAAAAGGATAAAGTAAAACTAGAAGAGCTAAGCTCATATGACTCACATGCTCCTTATAAAAATAATTTGCAATAATTGAGGATGCCTACTCTCTCCAACACTCTTCAACATCTTCCTAGAGCGCATCATGTCAGATGCTCTTGCAGATCACGAAGGCACAGTCAGCATAGGGGGCAGAGCAATCTCCAATCTTCGTTTTGCGGATGATATTGATGGATTGGCTGGAGAGGAACAAGAACTTGAACAGCTTGTACAGAGGCTTGACACCACCTCCAGAGCTTATGGAATGGAAATAAGTGCAGAGAAGACCAAAATGGTGACCAACAACACCAATGGCATCAACACGGACATCAAAGTACAAGGCCAATCCCTCAACACAGTGCACAGCTTCAAATATTTAGGAGCCATTGTGTCAGACAATGGGTCTCGACAGGAAGTCCTCTCCAGGATCGCACAAACAACTGCTGCCCTGACAAGGTTGAAGCCCATTTGGAAAGACAGAACCATCAGTCTACATTCCAAAGTAAGACTGCTGCGCTCTCTGGTCATCTCCATCTTCCTATATGCTTGCGAAGCATGGACCCTCACAGCAGATCTCCAACGAAGAATACAAAGCATGGAGATGAGGTGCTACAGAAGACTTCTGTGCATTTCCTATACCCAACACATCACCAACGACGAAGTCTGACAGACCATCACACAAGCCATTGGACAACACGATGACTTGCTCACAGTGGTGAAGAAACGGAAACTCCGATGGTATGGCCACGTCACCAGATCATCAGGCCTTGCAAAGACCATTCTGCAAGGCACAGTGCAAGGAGGTAGAAGAAGGGGGAGACCGAAAAAGAGGTGGGAGGACAACATTCGAGAATGGACTGGTTTGACACTGAGCAAAGCCATGAGGGCTGCTGAGGACAGAGAAAGATGGAGTATGCTGGTTAAGCGATCATCTGTGGTGCCCCTACGACCTTCGGGTTATGGGACAGGATAGGATAGGATAGGATAGAATAATTGATATGAAAATGAGTGCCAAGAAAAAAATAAATGAAATAATGGCATTAAAAAACAAGGCAATAAAGACTTTTTTCTTTTGATTCCCTTGACCTTGAGATGACTTTGACCTCCCTGTCACGAGGTGACTTGGCAAATATTTTCATTTGTGTATACATCACGTGTTTATAGAGTGAGGACACGAGAGAGGGCTATTGACATAGGCAGGTGGCATATGTATTCGCTTTGCGTTGGTACTATATTTCCTAGATCATTACTATTTTGGTGATAAGACTTGGCTATATAAAGACTGTTTGGAGAACAGAAGACTGTTATCTGAGAGTGTCTGTGATTGGATGGATGAAATAGGGCTAGGATAGTGTATTTGTGGAATGAAAGATAAGACTGTGAAAAAAGAGTGAATGCTTATTTGTGACTCGGAAATATTGTGGTGTAGGCTACTTCTGTTTATCATTGTGGTGATTCTGGATTCTGTTCATGAAAGACACGGTAATTTGAGCATTTATATTTTATGATTTACTTGTTGAAAATATAATATTGAAACTAAGTTTGTAAATGCATAAAATGTTTTCATAATTTGATAAACGTAATTGTCTGTCATACCGGAACGGGATTGCTTCAGTGAGAGGTAAAATCCTATTATAGTTCAGCTACTTATTATTTTATTACTCTAGGATTCTAGGACTTATAGTTTTCTTGAATATAGTTTTCTTGAATTCCGTTTTAATTATTATTCTACTACCTTGAGTGAGAAAGAAGAGAACCATAAAATTACCAAAACATAAATCGGTGTTGTGTTCCAACTGTTGTGTATTTTACATCTTCAGTGTTTCAAGTTTATCTCTCTGTTTAACTTGCGTAATTGTATAAGAAAGGCCTTTTGATGAATGCGTGTATACGTGAAATTGGAACATTAAAAACTGTTTACAAACTAATATCAAGTTTGTAGGAATCTTCTGATCAAAAGGATAATTATTTTACAACACACACAAAGAACTCTATGACACTCCCCACATAGTTTAGACAAGTTTGGATTTACATCTCTCATAGTTTATGGTCAAAGTCACTTAAAAGTACCTATACTAACTGACTTTGGACAGTTCCAGTGACCTTGACCTTGGAGGGAGATTGACCAAATTTGCATGGTATGTGTCATTGATATATATCATGCATCAAAGAATCATAAGCAATATTAATAACTTGGAAAAATGAAATTTGGTGACTAACATTTGTTGACCCTGTGACCTTGAAGTGAAGTCATTCATTCACAAATCATTTATGAGGACTCACATGGTTTTGATAGCTGAAAAAGGTTCTGAGATATTAATCCACTTGCAAGTTTTGCACAGACAAATGGCAGACAGACAGATGGACGGAAAGAATTGTTTGTTTTAAAACATGTTATTTTTTTATTATTTAGGACTGTCACACAGATTTGCAAAAATGTGGAAAAACTGGAAGGGTGTGGGGGTGAAGGGGTTGAGTACATACTCACATTGCTATGCATTAAATTACATTACATGGTTATTGCTTTAGGTCCAGCGGACATTGCTATGCATGCCAGTCAAAAATGAAATAATGAATAACTCGCATGATGTAAATAGCACATCAAAATCTCACTAACACCACCAACCAACAATTGCAGTTTGCCTGGTTGCTAAGTTACCGTGAGGTGAAGCGTTTACAAGTGTGCTGCATCCATCCACAACCGCCACACACCAAACCGCCTCTGTTAAGGTTTTCAACTTATTTACATATTTGTTTATTTATTTTAATTTTAATTACTTACTTGCGTCATGCTTGTTTGATGAAAGTGTGTTTGTTTGTGTATGCAATATATTTTTTTACTTTTTTAAATTTTTTTATTTTAACAACTTCATTTTCGAAAGTACAGCAGGCCCAAGTGAAGCGCTTTACCCAAGGTACATGCTGGGTGTGTTCTTGTCACTGGCACTCACCCATCTAGGAGCGTCAGGATCATTAAAGTCTTTTATGATGGAATGCATGCGATACAGACTAGACCTCGGTTTATACTCTCATCCGAAGGAGTAGGAAACGGTAGTAAAGTGTCTTTCCCAAACACACAACACAATGCTTCAGCCTTGGCTCGAACCCGGGACCTTCAGATCCGCAAGCCAAAGTCCTACCATTAGGCCACCGTGACTTCCTAATATGAACAGTGCGTGTAACACATAAGCATGATTGTGTTTGCGTAGATGGCCATGGTCGGTTTTTACCAACACAATGACTAAGTGCAGTGTGAAAAAAGAAGAAAGACTTGACCTACCCTTGTTTTTACCAACACAATGGCTAAGTGCAGTGTGAGAAAAGAAGAAAGATTTGACCTACCCTTGTTTTTACCAACACAATGGCTAAGTGCAGTGTGAGAAAAGAAGAAAGACTTGACCTACCCTTGTTTTTACCAACACAATGACTAAGTGCAGTGTGAAAAAAGAAGAAAGACTTGACCTACCCTTGTTTTTACCAACACAATGACTAAGTGCAGTGTGAAAAAAGAAGAAAGACTTGACCTACCCTTGTCGTTACCAACACAATGACTAAGTGCAGTGTGAGAAACACAATGACTAAGTGCAGTGTGAGAAAAGAAGAAAGACTTGACCTACCCTTGTTCACCAGAGTCACTCGGTCCTCCTCCACTGACTGATGTTTGGCCTCGCCCAGACTTTGACTCTGAAACAATCACACTCATGAGTCACGTTCAACACTTGAACTCTAAAACCAATCACATTCATGAGTCAAATTCAACACTTGAACTCTAAAACCGATCACATTCAACACTTGCACTCTGAAATAAACCATATTCAACACCTCAACTCTGAAACATGAAAGAAACCACATTCATGAGTCACATTCAACACCTGAACTCTAAAACCAATCACATTCAACACTTGAACTCTGAAACAAACAACATTGAACACCTGAACTCTGAAACAAACAACATTGAACACCCGAACTCTGAAACAGACCACATTCAACACCTGGACTCTAAAACCAATCACACTCATGAGCCACATTTCAACACTTAAACCCTAAAACCAATCACACTCATGAGCCACATTTCAACACTTAAACCCTAAAACCAACCACACTCATGAGCCACATTTCAACACTTAAACCCTAAAACCAATCACACTCATGAGCCACATTTCAACACTTAAACCCTAAAACCAATCACACTCATGAGCCACATTTCAACACTTAAACTCTAAAACCAATCACACTCATGAGCCACATTTCAACACTTAAACCCTAAAACCAATCACACTCATGAGCCACATTTCAACGCTTAAACCCTAAAACCAATCACACTCATGAGCCACATTCAACACTTGAACCCTAAAACCAATCATATTCATGAATCACATTCAACACACAGCAACAAGTGAGACCATGATTATGACTATACATCCACCTTTCTGTTTGTTGTCGGTGGAGCTGAGGCTGGTCCTAGACAGCGAGTCGTTGGTCTCGGCCATGTTGGACAAGGAAGTGCTGCTGCTGCTGCCTGCAATGGCCTTTGCCATCTGCTGCGTGCCGTGACCGCTGTTGGCTAACAGTTCATCGTAACGACGTGAACACTGAAACACCGCACATTAAAGTGTCACATATCTCAAGTTCTTCTTTCAATAAAAAACTGAGTTAGTCACATTATAAAACTGTCATTTGCTGCATAAAGAGATGAAAAAAAAGACAAAGAAAATGAGAGACAGATAAACAAGCAGACAGAGGCTGACAGGCAGACAGACGGACAGAGCGACTCAAGTTAAACCACCAAAACTAATCTGTAGGCACAAGGAGAAGAAGAGAGAGAACTAAAGTGTGACGTCACCCGAATGGGATCAGTAATTTCAGTTCAACCAGCGAGTGGAGGGATGCAAACTCAAACTAAAATACTAACACAAATGCCAGATGAACATTTACACTCTTTTATTCAAAACACAAACAGACAGTAGAATGGGAAATCTAAACCAACCCCAAGCCTTATCCGTCATCTAAGATATTGAAAAATCTGAACGTTCAATCTAGGCATCGTCCTCTTCTATTCCTTCGGTGACGTGTTGATGATAGTACCACAGAGAACTGTTTGGACACCTTTGCTGAAGAAAATTGACAAGATTGATGCCAGAGATGGAAGACAGCCAGGAGCAGACGATGTCGAACGTAGACCTGTTGCAGCTATAGCCACTGTCTGCTTCGATGTCCTTCAACTCGTCTTTGAGAGAAGCATCTGCGCTAATCACATTGTCCACTGACGATCTGAGGGTCGAATTGCTACGAACTGAAGAGGTCTTGTAACTGGTGGGTGAAACTCTTAGGAATAAAATAAATCGTAGGGAGTCTAGGTCTACACTTGGATACTATCATTTGTAAGAGAATTGCTTCGTTTAATTATGGGTAATTAATTAGCGGAACGATTTTTATATGTGTAAGTATAATTCTGGTTACAGAAGGTGCAACAGAAAATAAATTGTCGTTTTCTTTTCTTGCGGGAATTGCAATGAAAAAAATAAGTTATGTAAATTTCGAGATCATCCATAGTTACTAAATGTTGTTGTTTATATTCATTTAATTTATGCATTCAGTGAAGGACCATTGCGGGTAAATAAATGATAATTATTTACGCAATGACGCGGTTTATAAATGAAGAAGTCGTGATTGCTAATTGCGCAACACGAACTGTTAGCCGGTTGCCATGGAGTAACCGTTTTCTTGGAGATTGGGTCTTCGAGAATAGAAATACATTTGAATGAATTATTGATGGTTTGTTTGCGCAATGCTCTTGTGTTAAATGTAAATAAATAATTGTTGAGTTGGATAATTTGAAAATTTAGAGCCAGGATTTTCATTTCATTATTTATCGCCAAGAGGCCAATTGTAAATAATAAAATCACTTCCCAAGCGAATAACCTGGCAAACATTATAATGGGGTTTTCGTGATACTCACCTGTATTTCGATAATACAGGTGGGACCTCTTTTTCACCTTTATTCTGGAACCTGTTCCTGAAACTTCACCTTACTTCCACGGGTGTGTTGTTTACCATCCATTGGGAAGGGCTACAGTCAAGACATCTAAGAAGAACCATGACTGTGCCAGATCTGAGTGTCGAGAGATTATACAAGAGACCATACATCAGTTGATTCGAATGCGTGCACGGTCTTGACCATATTTTATCTTCCTTTTATGTGCAAAAGAAGAGTTTGATAGCGAGCGGAAGTTTATGTATTGAGCCACTACATGCATTAACATCTTGCAACATTATATCTTTAAACTTTTCTGCTTATAACAAAATAAATCAAACAATAAACCCAACAGTGACACAAAGACAGAGAGAAAGGCAGGGTTAAAGAGAGCAGCAGACTATCTATAATTGATTCACATGGAACTGCTGGCATGCTCACAGACACTGTTCATCAGAGTTTAAATCTTACACAGACCACTGCAATCAATAACAGTTTGGGCTATGTGTGGTTCATGTTTTGCAGTGACCTTTGACCCTAAACAATGATCAAGGTAAATGAAAGCTTTCTAGAAGCTTTCTATAGCACTTGTTTAGTTTTGTTTTCTATCTCTTCTGCTATTTCAATCAATAAGTCAATGACAATTCAATCAATTAGTCAATGACAACTGAAACACTTTTGTGCATAGCATCCTGTATTATTGTAAAAAACAAAACAAAAACAACAATAATAATATTAGATGCTACATACGCGCTTTCCCTTAAATCACCAATCAGACTCAAAGCGAGGCGATCTGTACCAACATACACACTCACATGTTTCACCCATTCTCACACCGCACACACATCTATCACTCAAAAATGTGGTGTAAAGGCAGGGAGATCACTATTAGAAGACGGAAAGGAAATCAAATTTATATTTTTTTTAAATTTAGATTGACTGCCTCCAATAGCTTTACAACAGTGAAATCTGTGATCTCCTGTTTGTTACCATCACAACAGTGAAATCTGTGATTTCCTGTTTGTTACCATCACAACAGTGAAATCTGTGATTTCCTGTTTGTTACCATCACAACAGTGAAATCTGTGATCTCCTGTTTGTTACCATCACAACAGTGAAATCTGTGATTTCCTGTTTGTTACCATCACAACAGTGAAATCTGTGATTTCCTGTTTGTTACCATCACAACAGTGAAATCTGTGATCTCCTGTTTGTTACCATCACAACAGTGAAATCTGTGATTTCCTGTTTGTTACCATCACAACAGTGAAATCTGTGATTTCCTGTTTGTTACCATCACAACAGTGAAATCTGTGATCTCCTGTTTGTTACCATCACAACAGTGAAATCTGTGATCTCCTGTTTGTTACCATCACAACAGTGAAATCTGTGATCTCCTGTTTGTTACCATCACAACAGTGAAATCTGTGATCTCCTGTTTGTTACCATCACAACAGTGAAATCTGTGATCTCCTGTTTGTTACCATCACAACAGTGAAATCTGTGATCTCCTGTTTGTTACCATCACAACAGTGAAATCTGTGATCTCCTGTTCGTTACCATCACAACAGCGAAATCTGTGATCTCCTGTTTGTTACCATCACAACAGCGAAATCTGTGATCTCCTGTTTGGTCTTGGTGAGTATTTTTAGTATTTTGCTTTTACCAGGTTATCAATAAACTGAAAATGTGTGCTTGACCTTGAGGCTGTAAATACATTTAAAACTAACATGAAATTTTAACATCTCTCTTCACAAATCAACATTCAGTCCCTGAATCAATTGATCAACCTAAAACCGGGCATAGTATAGAATCCCAATGTTAACTACTTATATTAATAAATTAGTAAATTTATCAGTAATTGATTAACCCACCTGGCTGGGTGTGGTGCCAGGAATCAGACGAGCAATGGCATCCCAGTTTTTGGCTCTCAAACAGTTGAAGTCAGGGGAGGCGATCAGTGTCTTTAAGATAAGGTCAAGGGTCACGCCTATACGTGACGATGGCTCCACTGTCCCCATCACTACAGGACACAGTCAAAAGATCAAGATAAAATGCTTGCTACGTGCCTGGATCACAACAATGATCTCAACGCTAAACATTCTAGAAAATATCTGTCCATTCTGCATAGGTGAGTTACACATCAAATTGTTTCTGAAATTTAATTTTGCATAGTCAGATAGTGCGTGGAATAAGATCAGCTTTGGCACGAAGCACAGTACAAAAGTTGAATGCATACAGAGAAATTCCACGCCTCAGGGCAAAAGCTACGTAGGTTGAAGCCTATTTGGAAAGACAAGACCATCAGTCTATATTCCAAGGTAAGGCTGCTGCGCTCCCTTGTCATCTCCATCTTCCTATACACTTTCAAAACATGGACCCTTACAAAAAAGAATACAAAGCATGGAGATGAGGTGCTATAGAAACAACGACAAAGTCTGACAGACCATCACACAAATTAAGCCATTGGACAACATGATGACAGGCTCACAGTGGTGAAGAAACTGAAACTCCGATGGTATAGCCACGTCACCAGATCATCAGGTCTTGCAAAGACCATCCTGCAAGGAAGCAGAAGAAGAGGGAGACCGAAAAAGAGGTGGGAGGACAACATTCGAGAATTGGCTGGCTTGACACTGAGCAAAGCCATGAGGGTTGCTGAGGACAGAGAAAGATGGAGTACGCTGTTTAAATGATCATCTGTGGTGCCCCAACGACCTCCGAGTTATGGGAGAGGAGAGGATAGAATAGTGTATCTTATTGATATGTATCATGCACCAAAGAATCATAAATTCAATATTAATAACTTAGAAACACTTGTGTTCCGAGCGTTCATTAAAGGCCGAAGGCGTACATGTAGTTTTAACAAGAAGTATTTATTGAGATTTTAACAACCCGTAAACTGAAGAGGCCATTGTCCAACCAGGCACAAAACCAGACTCTGACGCATGCGAAAAAGACTACGTCACTTTTCCTTAGACTACGTCACTTTATCTTAGAACCGAAAATAACACATAACACGACAGAAACAAAGCACACTGATGTGGAACAAGCGGACATCTTGAACAATTTCTTTGCATCAGTTTTTACGGTGGAGGGCAATGGTGACAGACCGGAACCCCAATGTAAGTTTACAGGCTCACCAGAGGAAAGACTGATACATGTGAATTTTACTGAAGACATAGTCCTCAAGAAGTTGCAAAATCTTAACTCTAGCAAGGCGCCAGGGGTTGACGAAATTTCACCAGCCGTACTGGTGGGAGCAGCGGAATCATTAGCGTATCCTCTGTCACTGATCTTACAGGCTTCCTTGGACACCGGAGATGTGCCAGTGGGGTGGAAAGAGGCAAATGTTGTGCCGATATTCAAAAAGGGTGCAAAATGTAAAGCAGGAAATTACAGGCCGGTATCGCTGACTTCTCAGGTTGGGAAAGTCTTTGAAAGTATCTTGCGGGATTTCCTGAGCAATCACCTTGAGAGGCATCAGCTGATCCGAGGCAGCCAACACGGTTTCTCCAAAGGAAAGTCCTGCCTGACAAACCTGCTCGTCTTCCTGGAGGACATGACACGCATGCTGGATGAAGGGAAAGATGTAGACGTCATCTACCTTGACTTTGCCAAGGCGTTCGATAAGGTCCCTCACAAGCGGCTTATTGACAAGCTGAAAGCACTCGGTGTGGACGGAAAAGTGCTGCAGTGGATGGAAGAGTGGCTGCGTGGCAGAAAGCAGAGAGTTGTGGTCAACGGACAAGCTTCTCCATGGGTAGATGTGACGAGCGGAGTTCCACAAGGATCCATTTTGGGGCCAACCATGTTCCTGGTGTTCATTAATGACTTGGAGGACGATATGCTGACCAGCGTTCTAAAGTTTGCTGATGACACTAAGATCTACGGCGACGTCTCCGACCCAGCAGGGAGCGACAAACTACAGCATGACCTTAAGGTAGCAGAAATGTGGTCAGAGAAGTGGCTGATGCAGTATAACGTAGACAAGTGCAAGACTCTGCATGCAGGCCATAAAAACACTTGTCATGTTTACACACTGGGAGGACAAGAACTTGGAGCAGTGGAGGAAGAAAGGGACCTAGGCGTCATCATGCACAGGTCACTGTCGGTCAGTCGCCAGTGCTGCGAGGCAGCAAAACGAGCCAACAGAGCAGTGGGGCAGATCATGCGAACAGTCACAGCCAGAACTAAGGAAGTTATTGTCCCACTCTACAAATCAATTGTACGACCACACCTGGAGTATTGCATCCAAGTATGGCGACCTTACCTCAAAAAAGACATCGCAGAGTTGGAAAAGGTGCAGAGGAGAGCTACGAGATTGATCACTGGGATTGGTCACCTGCCGTACGATGAGAGACTGGCTTTTTGCAATTTGCAGAAATTAGAAGAAAGGAGAGACAGGGGAGATCTCATCGAGACATTCAAGATCATAAAGGGGCTTGAAAAAGTTTCTGCTGACAAATTTTTTACTTCATGCCAATCATCATTCTACCATAGAGGTCACAGCAGCAAACTGTTCAAAGATAGGTCTAGACTGAACCTCAGAAAGAACTTTTTTTCACAAAGAGTTGTGAACCCATGGAATGCACTAAAGCAATCAACTGTTGAAGCTGAAACCGTCAACCAGTTCAAGAACCGCCATGATAATCATAAAGAGACAAATAAGGGGGTTAAAATAAGTTCTCAAACTTCCTACCCCGTCGGCCGCGCTCAGTGGCCACTCAGGTAAATTCAGGTAAATTCAGGTAAATTCAGGTAAAGTGAAAATTTGTGAAAATTTTCAGTTTTTGACTAACATTTGTTGACCCTGTACCTTGACTTTGAAGTGAAGTCATTAATTCACTGATCATTTATGAGGTCTCATGGATATACACCATCTAAACAAGTTTGGTTGTAATAGTTTAAATAGGTTCTGAATACTTAGCCACTTTAAAGATTTGCACAGACAGCGACCAGCGGATTGCTTGCGTATACAGACTGACGGACATTTTTTGTAATGTCATTTTTGGTCTACTTAGGACTCATCTTGCACAGATTTGCAAAAAGTTAAAAACTGTTTAAACTAGTTTATGCCAACACTTTTTTACTGACAGAGTTGCTAATATATGAAACAGTCGATCTTCCACAGAAAGTTGGCACCATTAAATTTGGTACCTTGAAAGGTTTTTAAAATAGTTTGGATAAATTCTTATCTAGTAAAGTGTTCCCACTTACTGGTATGGGGATTACCAATCCGCCACCAACCTTTGTAGGCAAATTTATCAGATAGCTGATGCTTACATTACATTACTGACGCCGAGTTACGGCACGCACGATTATCGTCATATCGACAGGGCAAGTGCCTTGAAGTGGCTATCAGCCTATAACAAATACTCTAATTTCTACTGTCTATACTATACTAACATGCATCCAAATCTCGCTGCACGCAAATGGCAAAGTTCAGCAATGACTGTAATGCTGTAACTGCTTAATTATATATTATATTATTATATATATATTGTACAAATGCAACAAACCTGCACAAACAGTGATCGTCAAATTTTGTCGGAAGTTTGGCGTCGTTAGGGTCTTTTGAAGATGTATCCAAGTGAGAACAAACTGGAATTCAAACAAATATTCAAAGATTCGTGTATCTTTTATTAAAGTTCTATTATTAATGGAATAGCATAACAACATAGTATAAGAAAGTTACTTTCAGGGAAACAAAATTAGGGAAAATATTTTTTAATCCCCATTCGGTTCCACTGATCAAGGGCGGTAAATCAAAATCATTGCACTTGTCACGTTTTAGTAGTACATGTAGTCACTGATCTAAGTTCAGTGACATGTAGTAGTAGTAGATGTAGGACAGGCATCGCTGCCTAAAGCCTCGCGGCTTATAAAGACGTCCCCTCATTGTTTATGGTATATATAGTTTACAATATGATTTGCATGCAATAATTTGAAATAATCTTTTCTAGTCGTATTGATTTGATAGAATAATTTTTGAAATTTAAACTATTTGAATTACACTATTACAGATGGTGCAAATTTAAATTTTAATATTTGTTGGTAAAGAATTCCAATAATTAGCTACTCTATGTGCAAATGAAAATTTTCGTTGGTTAGTTCTACAATATTTTATGAAAATTTTACCTTCACACTTCCTAGATTAGATTGATCAAGTAAGAAAAAAGTATTACTAATATTAACAATAACATCCTCTACATTATTATTTTTATTTTTTTATTTTTTTGATTTGCCGTATATGCCCACAATCATCTTGTTGATTATTATGAATGTCTTATGATTATTTTGAATGTCTGAATTAAATCACCCCTGATCCTACGTCCTTTCAGAGAGTGAAGGCCCAGAAACCTTAATCATCATATGTCATGTCACGACACTCAGATAATAGTTTTGTGGCTCGTCGTTGAATTTTTTCTATGGCTATGTCACGGGTTATTTCCCATAATGTGACTTTGCATGTCAGGAAATGCGTGCTTGGTTCATGTTTCCCATTTCTCTCTCTCTCTCTAACTATTCAAACATAAGAAATATCTAAAGTTTTTATAAAATGATTATTTTGAAATAACTCGCATACAAAAAACGAACAGACAAACAAAATCGAAGCAATGATAATTAAACTTCCCCTCCCCTCTTTCACAATGCAAATATATAACACAAATAACATTCAGATTTGGTCTCCACTTCAGACCAGCAGGCAACTGACTCCCCTCTCAACAACCACAAACATTGCAGCAAATTATTGTCACTTGATTCAGTGTCTTTTTCCCAGTTCATTAGTTTCAAGTCAAAACTACCAGAGTCCTTCAGCCGAGTTATAAACAGCCTGAAGAAGGTCTATTCAATTGATAATAACGACGGAAGAACGTAACTTAAATTACGGCGTTACGCTGGCTGCAAGTTGCCGAGAGGGTTGGACGGAGCTCCAAGAGTCAGTGCTGCCCCTCAGTCCGAACTGCACCTCCCCAAGGCAAGGAGAACGGGAGCATAAGCATGCGTGCATAAAGTGCACCGGAACAACCAAAGAAAGCCCAACCTGCAAACCACTCGGTTTACGCGTTACATACTTGAAAAGAAAAACTACTGCATATTAAACAATGAATTATCTCCCTTCCATTGTCAGCACACTGCAATAGAAACATCAAAATGCATCCACATTATCTACAAAGTTTAAACTTCACAAAACAATCTTATTTTGTTCCTCCAGAAAAAAAAAACTAAACAACTAAACATCAACATTCTATAATCTTTAATACTTTATAGTATCGCTTTGCTTAATCCAACAATATATTCCATTATATTTTACCAAAAACATTGGTTGCGTCCCCTGAACATTCGTTTTTCTCAAAACACAACAGAAGCAATGAAATAAATGCTATGCTATGCTAATATATAATAGGAAAAAAAATGCATTTACGATAAGCCTATTAATTAGACTGTAACACATTACAATTCTTGCATACACTTTTTCGACAAGCCCTCCCTAAAATTCCCAACACTCATGACCGGACCGACAGAGACAAAAGTGCAAGCAGCAACCGCATCATTATCACTTACCGGCTCGTGCGATTTCCTACGACCACTAACACAGACGCCCTAGAGCTCTGACGTAGAAGGATGAGACTAGCAACCGAGTCCCCAAATCCAACGGCTTGACGTGGAATCATAAATCAAATTCCCAAAACGTCCCCACCAGTGTTCGAGCTTGCCTTTCTTCCTGCGATCTTCCCCCAACGGTGGCTAAGAAAGAAATGCGACTTGACCCAAACAAGTCTTAGCTATATTGACAGTGATCAGCTATTCATACAATACAGTGTAGTAAACTTCCACGAAAAGCATGCCTAAGGCCACCCGAAACCGACTTCTAAACCACCCTCGTATCTCCCACCTTAACCTTCACCCTGCCCCCGGTTACAAATAGCCTAAAGTGCATAAGGTAGGCCTAAACGTGCAAATTCAGCAAGTACGCTGCTATGTCCGCGTGACACACCTCCCCCTTTAAGTAAAAAAAACTGAAAGTTTTTTTTTCCCTTTTCCCTATCACGCGTGGACAAAAATCCTTGCCTGACTGACCGATTGACCCAACTTAAGGGTTCCTGCTCAAAAAGTCCGCATCCACGTTCGCCTTCCCCGGTATAACTTCCACTCTGAAATTGAATGGTTGAAGTTGGATTGCCCACCGAAGCAATCTCGGGTTGGTTGGCTTGACCTGGCTCATCAGCCGAAGTGGCTGGTGATCACATTGAATGACAAATGCTCTGCCTGCAACGTATTGCCCGAATTTCTGAACGGCCCACACGATCGCGTAGCACTCTTTTTCGATCGTAGAGTAATTTTTCTCGGCTGAAGTGAGTTTCCTGCTCGCGTAGCTGATCGGCTGAAGCCCGAAACCCTGGTCTTGCAGTAAGACTGCACCGAGACCTACATCAGAGGCGTCCGTACGTACGACGAACGGTACGTTCATATTTGGCAAACAGCAAACTGGTTGCGAAGCGAGACGCTCTTTCAGTGTCACAAACGCTGTTTCACAAATCTGGGTCCAGTTCAGTTCTTTGACCTTTCCCCCTTTCGTGAGATCCGTCAACGGCAACGCTACTTCGGAGAAATGCGGAATGAACCTGCGGTAGAACCCTACCAATCCGAGAAAAGACCGCACTTGTTTCTTCGTGGTGGGTCTCTCTACAGCTTTAATCTTCTCTACCTTGTCCTCAACAACCGTGATCTGTCCGTTGCCCACCATGTGACCCAAGTATTCGAGTTTCTGGAAACCAAAGTAACACTTGGACGGTCGTGCGGACAGATTGGCTTCCCTCAACCGTCGGAACAAAGCCGCGAGACACTGTAGGTGCCTCTCTTTGGTTTCAGTGGCGACAAGGACATCGTCTATGAAATTGTCAATTTCTGTCATGCCCAACGGATCAAGGAGCAATCGCATCATGCGAGTGAAAACTGCGCCAGCCGTCTTCAACCCGAATGGCATGACCTGAAACTGGAACTGTCCTTTGGGGGTCGTGAACGCGGTTTTTATCCTGTCACCCCTCGCGACGGGTATCTGCCAGTACCCACGGCTGAGATCTACCTTTGTCAGGTACCGGGCTTTCCCAAGTTTCGCGAACAAAGCCTCGATATCCGGCATGGGTTCGGCGTCAAAGATCACTAGCTGATTCAACCTCCGAAAATCCACACAGAATCTCGTTTTCCCATCCTTCTTCTGAACCAATACAATTGGAGAGCTGTACGGCGAGTTCGCGCGCTCGATCACGCCTAGCTTGAGCATATCTTCGACCTCCCTATCAATCGTTTCTCGAGCCGCAAACGGGATCTGAAACTGCTTAGTTCGTAGCGGACGGTCATGTTCAAGGCGAATCTGGCACTCAACTAGGTGCGTGCGTAAGGGAAGGTCAGTGAGTATATCTGTGTATTCCCCAGCTAAGTTCTTTATTTCTTGGTGAATCTCGGACATCACTGGATCTAAATGGATGTCATCTACGGACTCTTGTGCGACCAAAGGTACCACTGCGGTGGTGATTGAAGTGGTAGCCACCTCCCACTCTTCAGGTTCCTGAACTACTGCCACAGCGGCAGCGCGAGCCACGTATCTCTTAAGGAGATTGGCATGGTATGTTTTACACTTGTTGCCCATTTGCAATTTGTAATCACAAACACCCACCCTTTCTTTCACTACGTATGGCCCCGTCCATTCCATTTGCAGCTTATTGCGTTTACAGGGTACCATGCGCAATACCTGATCCCCAACCGAAAAAACACGAGCTTTTGCTTTTTTGTCAAAATGTTTTTTCTGCTTCTTCCCTTCTGTTTCCAAATGCCGTTTCGCTATCTCGCACGTTTCCTCAATCCTAGCCCTAAGATCGGTAACGTACTCTGAAGCGGTCTTCACCTCACCCTCCTCGATCTTTCCAGTCCAGAGCTCTCGCAAAATCCTCATCGGACCACGCACCGACCGGCCATAGAGCAATTCGAACGGAGAATAACCCGTGCTGCTCTGTGGGACTTCGCGGTACGCGAATAGTAGCGCCTGTACGAACTGGTCCCACGTACGCGGTTTCTCGTCACACAGTTTTCTGAGCATTTCCTTCAGAGTGGCGTTAAACCGTTCCACGAGCCCGTTGCATTGGGCATGATAGGGTGTCGTCGTCAACCCCTTAACACCCAAGAAACGCAAAACCTCTTTCATAACCTCTGATGTAAACTGAGACCCATTGTCTGTCAAAATCTGGGCTGGCACGCCTAAACGCGTCCAAATATTCCACAACGCCTCGGCCACTTCCTCTGTGGTGATACCCTTCAGCGGCACCGCCTCCGGGTAGCGAGTAGCATAGTCTACGACGACCAGAATGTACCTGAATCCCCGATTGGAAGCAGGTACAACTGGACCGATCAGGTCCGCGGCCACTCTCTCAAACGGCTCGTCCACTAGCGGCATGTTGACCATCGGCACACGGGGTATCCGACCCCTCGGCTGTGCTTTCTGACAGCGATCACACGAACGCACGTACCTACGGACATCCGCCCCAATCCCCGGCCAGTAAAATTCGGCCCAAACGCGGTCTAAAGTGCGCTGCGTTCCCATGTGTCCTGCCATCGGAGTGTCGTGTGCTAGCCGCATAACCCCTGTCCGCAACTCGGACGGCACACACACTTGCTTAAAGAGGCCACCCTGTCCTTCAAACACTCTGTACAAAACGCCGCGGTTCTTCTCATATCGAACCTGTCCTTTCTTTAATCGAGTTTTGACCGCCTCCCCCACACTCGCTCGCGCCCGAGCCAATGTCGGATCGGCGTCCTGCATCCTAATGAGCTCTGTGGGAGTAACAGCTAAACCCGGAACCTGTTCTACCTCAGGAGCGACGTCTTTCTTCTTGGACTGAGCCCTTGTCTCAACGGCTTCTACCTTCACCGCGGGAGCTAGAGTATCAACGGTCTTAACTTCACCGTCGGCAAATCGGACTCGGTTCCCGATCAAGACATCGTGCGTAGGTGCCTCAAAAACAATTACCTTGACCCTGCCACACACGAGCGGTGACTCCAAGTTGACAACAGCCCTGTCTGCCTCCCTCACTGATCCGTCGGCCAAGGATACGCTAACTCTTTCTGGCAACCGGTCTGACACGTCAACAAGCTTCGCCGCCACGAAAATTTCATCAGCTCCGGTATCGCGAATAGCAAAGGCTGCTCGACCGTTCACGGTTACTAACATGCTTCCCACTGACTCTAACTCATCTACGAGTTCCGATCCCTTGCCACCATCGGACGTGGCGCCTTCCCTGTCCGACTCGACTACACGAGCGCTGTTGACCTTTTTCAACTTTGGGCAGTTTCGTCTAATGTGTCCCTTCTGTTTGCACTCAAAACACTCCTTGCTAGCGTGGGTTGCGCCTTGCTTGACGTCACTGTCTTTACCACCCCCAGCTTTTGATTTGTCCTCCCCCTTAGCAGGTTTACCCCCCGACCTCTTCGTTTCCCACTTTGCCTGAGAATGTTTTTCCGCGAGCTCGGCGGCCTCCTGAGCGGATTTCGGCGCGTGATCGCGAACGAACAGTTCTAACTCTGCGTTCAACGTTTCCATCAGCTGCTCTCTCACAAACAAGTCAACGATCTTTTCAGGGTCTTTTTCATCAATATTAGCCAGACAGAACCATCTAGTCAAAAGGTGTTTAAGTCTCTTAAGGAACTCTGTGAATGACTCAGACGGTTCTTTCCTGACCGACCTGAACTGCTTCCGGTAATACTCTTCGTTCCGGCGGAACCTGTCAAGCAATGCCTGTCTGAGAAGCTTATAGTCCCCCGTTTCTTCTGGCGTCATACGGACATATACATCTCTTGCTGACCCTAGTAACAGAGGAGCTAACTTCCTGGCCCAAATCGCCTCTCTCCATTCATTTAGGATGGCTACACGTTCAAAGTGTGCTAAGTAGGAATCTATGTTTTCCTTCCCATCAAAAGGTTCCATCTTAAGGTTAGAGGAACTGTTTTCCTTCAGGATCCTAATCTCTTCCTTCCGAAGTTCCCTCTCTTCTCTATCTCTCCGATCCCGTTCCTCCCTCTCATCTGCTTCTTTTTTTATCTCTACGTGCCCTCTCCTGAGCCTCCCAGTCCCAACGAGCTTTCTCAGTCTGAATATGAAGTTCCATCTTCTTTAGCTCTAACTCGTCCCTTCTAGCTCTCTCTCGTCTCTCTTCCTCTCTTTCCCTTCTATCCCTCTCTTCTCTCATCCCCTGCGTAATGAACTGCGCAGCTACATGGCCTGACAACCCATAGTCAGAGACTAGCTTTTGTAGCTTATCCAAGACCGGATCCCCGCTGTAGGACGAAAAGACTTGTTTCACATCGGTATTTCCTACGGACCGTTTCCCAGAAATCAAGGTTCTAGGGGTCTGGGTCAAACCTTCCCCGCCCAGCTCAAACGGATCAAATCCCTCATCTGACCTTTCGTGACCTTCTGCATCCTCCTGCAACCCCATGGAAGCAAACTTGGCATCTAACCTTCTGGGTGTATCCGTTTCCCTCATTCTGGCCCCTGTATGAATCGTTCCTACTACGGGACTCTGCCTCAACGACGGTGACAGAAAGGTAACCGAACCCCTACCGGCACCCAAACCCGTTACCTTACTACTCGGAGCCCCAGTCATCACCGCCGGCGACGTCGTAGAGACAGTAGGAACAGTAACAACTGAAATCGCTTCAACAGCAGGGAAACCTCTTGTACCCGAACGAAGCTCATAGTTACGTGCCATTTCAACAGAGTATGCGTATTGCACCTAACTGAAAGCTAACCCAGCCACAAACTGGTCGGAAAAAATCGATCCTTTCCTAGAATGAATCAAATATCCCTACCTCCAATCCCGCAGGGACGAAAGAAACGCACGAGCCGCCAGCGACGATGGCTGGTCACCCGGACTGACCATTAACCAAAGTTAACCACCGCACTCCGTCTCCGCCGGCTCTGTCACAGTCCTTTGGAGTTGGCAACACGCTCGCCTCAACGTCACCTGTTACTGAAAGACGCCCAATTACAACACAATATATGCACACAAAATACAGCAAAAAATTCTATAAACCTACTAGAAACCTAACTACCCACCTCCAACCCACCTGAACCTATTTCGTTACCCCAGCAGGTCCACCAAATTGTCACGGGTTATTTCCCATAATGTGACTTTGCATGTCAGGAAATGCGTGCTTGGTTCATGTTTCCCATTTCTCTCTCTCTCTCTAACTATTCAAACATAAGAAATATCTAAAGTTTTTATAAAATGATTATTTTGAAATAACTCGCATACAAAAAACGAACAGACAAACAAAATCGAAGCAATGATAATTAAACTTCCCCTCCCCTCTTTCACAATGCAAATATATAACACAAATAACATTCAGATTTGGTCTCCACTTCAGACCAGCAGGCAACTGACCCCTCTCAACAACCACAAACATTGCAGCAAATTATTGTCACTTGATTCAGTGTCTTTTTCCCAGTTCATTAGTTTCAAGTCAAAACTACCAGAGTCCTTCAGCCGAGTTATAAACAGCCTGAAGAAGGTCTATTCAATTGATAATAACGACGGAAGAACGTAACTTAAATTACGGCGTTACGCTGGCTGCAAGTTGCCGAGAGGGTTGGACGGAGCTCCAAGAGTCAGTGCTGCCCCTCAGTCCGAACTGCACCTCCCCAAGGCAAGGAGAACGGGAGCATAAGCATGCGTGCATAAAGTGCACCGGAACAACCAAAGAAAGCCCAACCTGCAAACCACTCGGTTTACGCGTTACATACTTGAAAAGAAAAACTACTGCATATTAAACAATGAATTATCTCCCTTCCATTGTCAGCACACTGCAATAGAAACATCAAAATGCATCCACATTATCTACAAAGTTTAAACTTCACAAAACAATCTTATTTTGTTCCTCCAGAAAAAAAAACTAAACAACTAAACATCAACATTCTATAATCTTTAATACTTTATAGTATCGCTTTGCTTAATCCAACAATATATTCCATTATATTTTACCAAAAACATTGGTTGCGTCCCCTGAACATTCGTTTTTCTCAAAACACAACAGAAGCAATGAAATAAATGCTATGCTATGCTAATATATAATAGGAAAAAAAAATGCATTTACGATAAGCCTATTAATTAGACTGTAACACATTACAATTCTTGCATACACTTTTTCGACAAGCCCTCCCTAAAATTCCCAACACTCATGACCGGACCGACAGAGACAAAAGTGCAAGCAGCAACCGCATCATTATCACTTACCGGCTCGTGCGATTTCTTACGACCACTAACACAGACGCCCTAGAGCTCTGACGTAGAAGGATGAGACTAGCAACCGAGTCCCCAAATCCAACGGCTTGACGTGGAATCATAAATCAAATTCCCAAAACGTCCCCACCAGTGTTCGAGCTTGCCTTTCTTCCTGCGATCTTCCCCCAACGGTGGCTAAGAAAGAAATGCGACTTGACCCAAACAAGTCTTAGCTATATTGACAGTGATCAGCTATTCATACAATACAGTGTAGTAAACTTCCACGAAAAGCATGCCTAAGGCCACCCGAAACCGACTTCTAAACCACCCTCGTATCTCCCACCTTAACCTTCACCCTGCCCCCGGTTACAAATAGCCTAAAGTGCATAAGGTAGGCCTAAACGTGCAAATTCAGCAAGTACGCTGCTATGTCCGCGTGACAGGCTACAGACTGCCTTTTCAAATATATGGACTCCAAACAACGTTAGCATATATATGAGGTCTTACAAAAGCTTTATACAATTTTAAAAACGTTTCTTTTTCCAAGTATGTGAATGCTCTTTTGATTATGCCTAACATTTGGTTTGCTTTAGTTACCACTCTCTGAATATGTGCGTCAAATTTTAACTTGCAATCAAAAGTTACACCCAAGTCTTTTTCATTATCGCTTACATTTAATTTATAAACTTCATCTTTTATTAACATTGAATATTCACATCCATGATTTCCTTTCCCCACATGCATAACTTTACATTTCTGCACATTTAAATATAACTTCCACTTCTCACACCATTGCTGTAGCTTATGTAAATCATCTTGAATGACCTTAGATTTCGATGTTGTATTATATATTTTAGTGTCATCAGCAAATATCTTAACCGTACTCTCCAGTATCTCAGGTAAATCATTAATATATAAAAGAATTGGACCTAAAATACTCCCCTGCGGAATACCACTTAAAACTCTAGCATCTTTAGACCTTTCTGAACCAACTTTAACCCACTGTTTACGTTCAAACAAAAAGCTTGATATCCATTTAAGAACATTTCCTCCTATATCATATGCAGCCAACTTTAACAACAGTCTATTATGTGTGTCACAGGGCAGTCTGTGATGAAACCGGGTAGACTGTGTGGGTGGAGAGTTAATGAGTTGGGGTAGTAACTACGTGCTGTCGTATGTTAGGTTATGCGTGGGAAGCGTGATTTAGAACGGCAGAGTTCGGCCAGCCAGTTTTGGAATTTGCTCACTGAAGTCAGAGCAGGTTTTGACAGAGTCATAGAGAAGACGTGCGGTCTTGTTTCTCTGGGTTTTGTTCTGGAAGTAAGGGAGGGACGGTTATTAACGTAAATAATAGCTGGTTCCAAATGGTAAACTAGTTGGAAGTGTTACAGTTCTGGTAGCAAGCTCCGGAAAGAGTGTGGAGCAAATAACTAAGTTTTGTGTTGTGGTAAGTTAGTGTAGAGGTTTTGTCCACTAACGGGAATTACTACGCACTGGAATACCTTACTTGGAGTACTGTGTAGGCAAGCAGTGGAAAGGGCTAGCTACAGGTACTTTTACATTCGAGCCGTGTGGGTAAGTGTGATGGTGTTATCTTTCCTTACTGTGCTAATGACCGATGGCCGGCTGTTGGGGTGTTGAACGATAGCTGTGCGTGAGGCTGGGGGGGGGGGGAAGGATGGTTGCACTGAGGAGAGGCAGATGAAAGGAAGGGTGTGACTGAAGGAGGGAGAATGAGGGAGGAGAATGGGGGTGAAGTGTGATGAAGGTAGGATGGAAGTGGTTGCTGTTGTCGAGGTTGCGGTTGCTCAAGATGGATAATGTGTTGATGATTACATGTATTCATTTGCAGCATTGTTCATTTCATGCATTCATAATGTCATTTAGTTTTTGAATTATGGGTTTGATTACAAGTGACAGTAATAGTAGTCAAGGGAAGTGAAGTGGACAGCAGTGGCGCTTCCTCAAGATACAGGAATTAGTTAGTGTGTTAGGGGGGGAGAGTGTGAGGAGGGAGGGGGACAGAGTCGGGTGGACTTGACATTAACAATACGACAAGTATGTTGCAGGTTCGAAAGTTCGTCGTATTCATCAGTTCGTCACTGGGTAACGCGGATCAACGTTGACCAGCGTCGCGCGACAACGACGACGACATTCGGTCGTGTGGACCCAGCATCATCATCACCACCCGTTCGTCCTCGTCCGCGTTTGTGTACATCTTCATTGTTCCACAACCCCGCCTTTCCCGCGGTGGTTGTGACGTCTGAGTACGGAACCTGGCCTCGACGTCACAATGTTAGCCGACTGGAGGAGTCAGGCTGGGAGGCGTTGACGGTGGCAGGGCTGCCGCAACTACAGCGTCATCATCATCATCATCATCGTCAGCGGCAGGAGGGAGTGGCGACATCACTACGCCTGGATTCCATAGCAACAGTCCGGTGACAGCCACGAGGAGGGGCAGATACTTTCACGGAGACATCAACGGGGACGCCCTACTATCAGGTCGGCTTTTTCCTTGTTGTCCCCCTCTTGATACTCGACCCCCCCCCCCCCCCCTGTGTTCGGACATTTGCAGTGCACAGTCGGTACTTAGACGTGGTTGATTAGCAACCCTCGTTCACCTGACATTCCATTTCATTGTTCATCGACCCATTGATTGTTCCATCCCCATTTTTCTCGTTTCATGTGTAAATGTTGTATGTGTATGAGTGTGTGGTATGAATGAATAAATAGCTTGAAAGTTGTATATATATTCGTTGTGTTTTTCATCACTTCCGTCTGCGGGTAATCGTCATTCTTTCTGGGTTGTCTGCGTGTGGAAGTTGTCTGTTTGTGGCGTCTGCCCGGAGAGAGTCGTGGCGGTGACATATGGTGGAGATGCAGGGTATGGAGTGAGTGTGCCCAGACGTGAAGTTGTCTCGTAATTGTCCTGTGGTGTCCGAGCGTGTGAGGCGTGATTCGGTGAGAGTGTGCACCCCAGCGGGTGGTTGGAGGGAGTCAGGTCGCTGTTTAGCGGAGGCTCACAGCCGGCCTGGGTTCGACCACACGTGAGGGAAGGGGCCATTGCACTCTCCATCCGGTTCGCTACCTCGCGGGCCAGTTTCCACTGTTTGAGTGGGAGGAGGTGGGTGATAGGTAGGGAGATAGCTTAGGTAGGTAGTTAGTATCTTAGGCTAGGCTAGGTAAGGTAAGGTTTGCAGGGATTGTTGACTTGTTGTTGTTGGTTGTTGTTGCTTTCCTTGTAAGCAGGATGGCATCGATCGAGGAGGCTGAAGGAGTGTCATCGATCGCGGCTCGTACGCGTTCTCGCGTGGGTGTCACGATGGACGAGCGGGCGACGACGTTAGCAGCGGATGCAGGAGTCACCGATCTACCTTCTGCGATCGAGCAGCGGAGATCGCCAGTCAGGTCATCGCGTCGTGGGTCAGCAGACGACGAGTCGACGACGTTTGAAGCCAGAGACACAGTGAGTGACCCTTTTGTGACGGGATTTGGTGCGACTGGCGGGATGTCAGCAGGCACCGACTTCTACGGGGGCCAGGATCGCCTGAGTGATGCAACGAGACCGAAGAGGTTCGAGACCAACCCCTACCGTTCGATCTACAAGGTCGAGGCGGCACCGACGCCGAGGACAGGATTGTTCGCGGACGAGACGCCGGTCGAGAGGATCTTGAGACTCGCCAAGCGCGAAGGATTGAGAGGTCAGGCCGCGTTGGACTACGCGATGGACCAAGCGGCGAGGGAGATAGAGTTGATGGCGAAGGCGAGCGAGAAAGACGCAGATCGGAGGGAGAGAGAGAGGGAAAGAGAGCACGAGCTAGCGATGGCGCAACTGACGTCGCAAGGCGCCGGGAACCGCAGGAATCGTCAACCCGAGTTTGAGACGGTCAAGCTTAGGTTACCTTTCTTCGAGGATAAGGACGACTTAGAGACCTACTTGTGTCAGTTTGAGCGATTCGCCAAGGCTCAAGACTGGAAGAAGGACACATGGGCTATTCGCTTGGGGACCTTGCTGAAGGGGAAGGCGAGGGAAGTTTACGTTGGGTTGAACGAGGATGACTCTGCCGACTATGAGATCCTGAAGGCAGCGTTGTTGGTACGATTCAACCTGACGGCCGAGACGTATCGCAAGAAGTTTCGCCAGCTACGAAGGGAGCCACCAGAGACTTTCAAACAGTACCTACGGAAGTCGGAGTTGTTCCTGGAGCGCTGGATGGGACTAGCAAACAAGAAGGCCACGTATGCGGACTTACTGGACCTAGTGCTGATGGAGCAGATGGTCAACGGTTTGACGCCAGAGCTCGTCACGTTTGTGCGCGAGCGCAACCCAGCAACGGTGGAGGAGGCCGCGACGTTAGCGCAGCAGTACGTCGACGCCAGGGCAGGGACAAACCTACGTTTCCCACCACGTCAACCCTTTACACCCAGGGATAAGAGCGAGGGTCGCAAGCCAGCAGGACCGCGACCCAACTCGCCGGACAAGCGGGAGTGCTACAGCTGTGGGCAGAAAGGGCATTTGAAGCGGAATTGTCCGAAACGCAGCGAGCGGAGTGGAGCAGCGTTGCGCGTCTTGGAGGAGGAGAAGAAGGCAGGCAAGAAGGGAGACTCGCGTTTCCAGAGCCAAGTGATAGTGGAAGGTGTTCCGCTGACGGCCATGAGGGACACGGGAGCCGACCTGATATGCCTGAGGGAAGGAGAGGTTGCCAACCTCAAGTACACGGGACGCACGCGGCGCGTCGGATTCGCCATTCGACAGTTATCCAAGTCACTGCCAACAGCGTGGGTGCAGTTTGAGTCGCCATTCTACACCGGGAGAGTGGAAGTAGTGGTGGTACCATACTTGATCTACCCAGTGGTGATCGGCAACTGGGCAAGGACGGAACGACAACGTGATACAGCACTGCCAGTGTTCGTCGAGGGAGCCGCAGAGTGTTGCGCCGTGCAGACACGAGCGCAAGCAGCCAAAGAGACAGACGCTGCGGAACCAGTGGTGGTCGGACCAGGCAAGAACATCGTCGCGACGCCGAAGGAGATGCGCCAACTGCAGTTGGAAGACGGCGAGCTTGCGAAGGTACGACAGTTAGCAGACCGGAAGGCAGGAAAGGAGAAACGAGGCAAGGGGCAAGTGGCATTTGTCTGGAAGCGAGGCCTGTTGTACCGCGAATACACAGGACAGGACAAAGTGGATCGCAGTCAGTTGGTGGTACCAACCAAGCTTCAGTCGGAGGTGCTACGCATGGGACACGACACGCCTATGGCTGAACACCGAGGAGCCAAGGGGACCCTAGATCGAGTGTGGGCCGAGCACTACTGGCCGGGGATGTGCCGGGACGTCAGGAGGTACTGTGCTTCATGCGACGTGTGCCAGCGGACAACGCCAAAGGGGAGAGCCAGGAAAGTACCAGTGCAGAGAGTCGGCAAGAATAGGAGGTTGAGGCGTTACATAGTACGCAGAGTAGAACCAGAGACGACGGTGGCCGTCGTGTTGGACCAAGCTGGAACAGAGGGAACGTCAGACGTCAGCTACCAGGGCACCGCACCACTGATACCGCTACAAGCGAGCGAAGGGCCAGTGGACGTTCAGATGGACACGGAGCTGTCTGCACTACATGAGAGAGCACTGCCGCTCACCAACCTGGACGAGTGCGAAGTGGTGTCGACCGACGACAACCCTGAGCGTGTACGTCAGCACCCGCTACCATTTTCACAGATGGAAGACGCCAAGGGTGAAGTGGAACCGATGCTGGAGTTGGGGGTTATCGAGTCTTGTACATCGCCGTACAGCGCACCGATCGTGCGGGTAAGGAAGAAGGAAGAGGTCGACAGGAGGGATGACTGCCAGAAAGCTTTCGATGATTTGAGGGAAGCGCTGACCAGTGATCCAAGGGTCAAGTTACCAAACTTGGATAGGGAGTTCATCTTGAGAGAGGACGCACCTCAACAGTGCCAGACTCACCCGATGGGCTATGCAGCTGCAGGCCTACGTCTTCACAGTTCGACCGATTCCAGGGAGAGACAACATAGAAGCGGATTTCCTCAGCAGATCTGACCCTGTGGAAGATTAAGTTTTGAACTCTCCGTAGGTTCGTCTTGGGAATGGGGTGTGTCACAGGGCAGTCTGTGATGAAACCGGGTAGACTGTGTGGGTGGAGAGTTAATGAGTTGGGGTAGTAACTACGTGCTGTCGTATGTTAGGTTATGCGTGGGAAGCGTGATTTAGAACGGCAGAGTTCGGCCAGCCAGTTTTGGAATTTGCTCACTGAAGTCAGAGCAGGTTTTGACAGAGTCATAGAGAAGACGTGCGGTCTTGTTTCTCTGGGTTTTGTTCTGGAAGTAAGGGAGGGACAGTTATTAACGTAAATAATAGCTGGTTCCAAATGGTAAACTAGTTGGAAGTGTTACAGTTCTGGTAGCAAGCTCCGGAAAGAGTGTGGAGCAAATAACTAAGTTTTGTGTTGTGGTAAGTTAGTGTAGAGGTTTTGTCCACTAACGGGAATTACTACGCACTGGAATACCTTACTTGGAGTACTGTGTAGGCAAGCAGTGGAAAGGGCTAGCTACAGGTACTTTTACATTCGAGCCGTGTGGGTAAGTGTGATGGTGTTATCTTTCCTTACTGTGCTAATGACCGATGGCCGGCTGTTGGGGTGTTGAACGATAGCTGTGCGTGAGGCTGGGGGGGGGGGAAGGATGGTTGCACTGAGGAGAGGCAGATGAAAGGAAGGGTGTGACTGAAGGAGGGAGAATGAGGGAGGAGAATGGGGGTGAAGTGTGATGAAGGTAGGATGGAAGTGGTTGCTGTTGTCGAGGTTGCGGTTGCTCAAGATGGATAATGTGTTGATGATTACATGTATTCATTTGCAGCATTGTTCATTTCATGCATTCATAATGTCATTTAGTTTTTGAATTATGGGTTTGATTACAAGTGACAGTAATAGTAGTCAAGGGAAGTGAAGTGGACAGCAGTGGCGCTTCCTCAAGATACAGGAATTAGTTAGTGTGTTAGGGGGGGAGAGTGTGAGGAGGGAGGGGGACAGAGTCGGGTGGACTTGACATTAACAATACGACAAGTATGTTGCAGGTTCGAAAGTTCGTCGTATTCATCAGTTCGTCACTGGGTAACGCGGATCAACGTTGACCAGCGTCGCGCGACAACGACGACCACATTCGGTCGTGTGGACCCAGCATCATCATCACCACCCGTTCGTCCTCGTCCGCGTTTGTGTACATCTTCATTGTTCCACAACCCCGCCTTTCCCGCGGTGGTTGTGACGTCTGAGTACGGAACCTGGCCTCGACGTCACAGTGTTAGCCGACTGGAGGAGTCAGGCTGGGAGGCGTCGACGGTGGCAGGGCTGCCGCAACTACAGCGTCATCATCATCATCATCATTGTCAGCGGCAGGAGGGAGTGGCGACATCACTACGCCTGGATTCCATAGCAACAGTCCGGTGACAGCCACAAGGAGGGGCAGATACTTTCACGGAGACATCAACGGGGACGCCCTACTATCAGGTCGGCTTTTCCCTTGTTGTCCCCCTCTTGATACTCGACCCCCCCCCCCCTGTGTTCGGACATTTGCAGTGCACAGTCGGTACTTAGACGTGGTTGATTAGCAACCCTCGTTCACCTGACATTCCATTTCATTGTTCATCGACCCATTGATTGTTCCATCCCCATTTTTCTCGTTTCATGTGTAAATGTTGTATGTGTATGAGTGTGTGGTATGAATGAATAAATAGCTTGAAAGTTGTATATATATTCGTTGTGTTTTTCATCACTTCCGTCTGCGGGTAATCGTCATTCTTTCTGGGTTGTCTGCGTGTGGAAGTTGTCTGTTTGTGGCGTCTGCCCGGAGAGAGTCGTGGCGGTGACAATGTGGCACAGAATCAATTGCCTTTCTAAAATCACAATACACTATATCAACATCATTCCCATCATCAATTAAAGCCGTCAAATCCTCCATAACCTCTAACAATTGTGTCACACAAGACCTGTTTCCTGAACCCATGCTGACAATCTGCAAATAATTTATTATCCGTAAAGTATGACACAATGACATCCCGAACTATTGACTCTAAAACTTTACATGTAATACAAGTCAAACTCACTGGCCGATAATTTCCAGGATCTGATTTGGAGCCCTTTTTAAAAATTGCTGTCACTTCCGCACTTTTCCATTCCTCAGGCAATGTTCCCTCTTCTAATGACTTATTAAACAATAGACACAAGGGACCAGACAACTCTTCACACAGCTCTTTTAGTACCTTGGATGCAATTCTGTCCGGGCCTTGTGCCTTCGTATGGTCTAATTCTTTAAGTTTGTCTTTTACCGCTACAGAAGTTATTCTTATATCGCCCAGAAAAAACACCACTGGAATACTCTCCTTCTGGTATCACAGGAATATCGTTTGCATCTTCTTGAGTAAATACACTAGAAAAGAAATCATTTAGTGTTTCAGCTTTAGTAACATCATCTTCAGCTAAGGATCCATCTGCTCTCTTTAACGAACTAATTCCCTGGCTAATTTTCATTCTATCCTGTACGTATTTCCAAAATTTATTCGGATTATTTTTACTCTCATTTGCAATCAGTTTTTCAAATTCTTTACGGGTTATTTTCAATGCTTTAATACATTTATTTCTTATCTTAATATATTTTTTTGGCAAATATCCTTTCGTTTTCTTGGGCCTTGCTTGCTTTCCTTTAATTTGGCGATCGCCCTTTTGTTGCTGCTGCAGGTTAGCAGTTTGAAATGAGTTTCTTTTTCCATGTCGATGCAGCTGATCGTGACACAAGGAAATAAAGGAAAGGTGTCTTGTGTTAAACTGTCTACTAGTACTACTACAAGTACGGCAGTAGTGTAGTCGTTGAAGGACTGGATCTGCTAGTAGTAGTAGTAGTAGTACGGCATGCAGGCTAAAAAACCTTTGGCCCTCATAATTGATCTTAATAGGGGTCCCAAGACCCACCCCCTGGCATCAGTGCCTACCAATTTAGAATTTTTTAGCCTCCAAATTGGTGGAGTAGATGCTATCCCTAAATAATTTGTCCAGACTATTCTTGAACATATTAAGTGCAGAGAAGACCAAAATGATGACCAACAACACCAATGGCATCAACACGGACATCAAAGTCCAAGACCAATCCCTCAACACAGTGCATAGCTTCAAATATTTAGGAGCCATTGTATCAGACAATGGGTCCCGACAGGAAGTCCTCTCCAGGATCGCACAAACAATGGCTGCCCTGACATGGTTGAAGCCCATTTGGAAAGACAGGACCATCAGTCTACACTCCAAAGTAAGACTGCTGCGCTCCCTTGTCATCTCCATCTTCCTATATGCTTGCGAAGCATGGACACTCGCAGCAGATCTCCAACGAAGAATACAAAGCATGGAGATGAGGTGCTACAGAAGACTTCTGGGCATTTCCTATACCCAACACATCACCAACAACGAAGTCCGACAGACTATCACTCAAGCCATTGGACAACACGATGTCCTGCTCACATTGGTGAAGAAACGGAAACTCCGATGGTATGGCCACGTCACCAGATCATCAGGCCTTGCAAAGACTATTCTGCAAGGCACAGTGCAAGGAGGTAGAAGAAGAGGGAGACCGAAAAAGAGGTGGGAGGACAACATTCGAGAATGGACTGGTTTGACACTGAGCGAAGCCATCAGGGTTGCTGAGGACAAAGAAAGATGGAGTACGCTGGTTAAACAATCATCTGTGGTGCCCCTACGACCTCCGGATTATGGGACAGGATAGGATAGGATAGGATAGGATATCAGCATCACTCCCTGCTATACCTCCATCCTCCTCTACCAGTGTGCTGATACCCGAAAATGCTTTTGTTTTAGGCCGTACATATTTCCAAAACTTTTTCAAATTATTTTTACAATTTATTGCATATTTTTTTAAAAATTCGTTATAGCTTTTTTCACCTCTCTTGAGCATTAACCTTAATATATCGCTGGTACTAACCCATCACGGGTCACTAAGGATCTTTTATAAAGGTCATACTTTTTCTTTATGCAGGATTTACTGAACCATATGGGTTTCAGTTTCACCTGTACATTACCTTTTGTCCTGGGGATATGCTGCTCCATAGCTACAATAATATTTGTTTTAATTAACAACCAGCTTTCTTCAACACTAGTTGTACCATTTATACTACTCCAGTCTACCTCAGCCAACGTATGCCTGAGCTTATCATAGTTACCTTGTTTAAAATTGAAATTCTCCCTTTTACCTTCCTCTGGTGCAGTGTCCAAACCTTCCAGTTTAAACAACACATCATGATCACTCTTACCCAGTCCAGGAATATACCCAAATTGAATAATTTTTTTAAAATCACATTGACGAACTAAGGATTTTGAAGGATATAAACTATGAATATGATTCATAACCCTCTTGAGCCAGCTAGACCTGACTACAAGTGAATCACACAAGTTATGGGCCAAGAATTAGGCTGCAAGGCATAAGGATAGGATCAACCAGCATACTCCATCTTTCTCTGTCCTCAGCAGCCCTGATGGCTCAGCTCAGTTTCAAACCAGTCCATTCTCGAATTTTGTCCTCCCACCTCTTTTTTGGTCTCCCTCTTCTTCTACCTCCTTGCACTGTGCCTTGCAAAATATAGAATGATTGTTTAATACATCTGATTTCATTGAAGAAAGAGAATGATTGTTTAATACATCTTATTTCATTGAAGAAAGAGAAGGAATGTTTAATACATCTGATTTAATTGAAGAAAGAGAATGATTGTTTAATACATCTGATTTAATTGAAGAAAGAGAATGATTGTTTAATACATCTGACTTAATTGAAGAAAGAGAACGAATGTTTAATACATCTGATTTAATTGAAGAAAGAGAACGATTGTTTATTAATACATCTGATCTAAACAAGATTTTTTAGAGAATTTGAGTGTGGAAGGATATTTGAATATTTAACAGTGACAGGATTGGTTTTCTTAAGATTTGGATAATTTTATAATATTTTAAGATAAAACTATCTGGTCCTGATTCGGCTGAAAAGAGTCTGGTGGACCCAAAGCAACAACCATGTAATGTAACTTTACGCTGTTTGACAGATGGCAGAATCAGACAAGGATGTGTCGACATCATCATCTGAATCAGGCAGTTCAGTGGGCTTGGGCATGTGGGCCACCATCAAAACTATTCGGATAAAATTCCCCAAGGTCAAGGACATGACGACTGAAGCTTTGGATTATAAACTGCAATCAGGAACAGAAAACGTTGTTTTGCTGGTAAAATCACACTTAGTAATATTGGTACTTTCGAACAGTTAGTATGTCATGTCAGTACATTCACATAGTCCTGTCAGTACATTCACATAGTCATGTCAGTGCATTCACAGTCATGTCGGTACATTCACAGTCACACTGTTTTCTGTCAGGTCTTGTGGTTCCTGTCATAGTGTCATGAATTTAAACCTAAGGACAGTGGGTGGAAAATATATAGTAACGGTGAATAATTGCTGGGTGTTAACAATTGTTGGTAGTTGAATAATTAGTTGTGACTGGCTGTTAGCAACGAGTGGTTATAACCATTAACAATTGTTGGTAGTTGAATAATTAGTTACGACTGGCTGTTAGCAACGAGTGGTTATAACCATTAACAATTGTTGGTAGTGAATAATTAGTTACGACTGGCTGTTAGCAACGAGTGGTTATAACCATTAACAATTGTTGGTAGTGAATAATTAGTTACGACTGGCTGTTAGCAACG